>OZ025208.1:1077500-1402500 GCA_964019055.1 Anthopleura xanthogrammica
GTATTTTCATAACTTTATTTTTTTCTCCTCCATATTGTTCTTGTGTCTAAATTTAGTATCTTGTTGACTCCTTGTGTTTTACCAAATAAGGCTATTGACGTCACAAGTGACGTATTTTTAGTTATGCTATTTATTCTCGTTGCTATAGAGATAGTCAAAGACATGCATGTGTGCTGGAGATTTCGTTCGACAAATATTACAAATTTGCAATGATGGTCAAAAATAAGATTAGAGTTATAGATACCAAAATACTCTTAGTTTAAATAATGTTTTCCAAGATTAGTTATCCATAATAAAAGATGTAATAGGTATTGTTTGTTAAAAATGTTGAAATCACAAAAATCGGTTGAGATTGAGCAGATGAATTTTTTTTCCGCCTCGTCGCCCGCATTTACTTTATCCCTCGTAACTTTTCGTAAGAAATGTCTAGAGTAGATATTCTGAGAAAATTACATATTATTTTAGTTTTGGAGTGAAATATTAAGAAAAATATTGTGAAGATTTGTTTTTAAAAGTTTTCAGGATACCTTCGAGATCACTTTACGCGAGAGCAAAAATTTGCGGTAAATTTTCAAAATTATTATATAAAAATATACATTTTCTTAAAGCAATAAATAAAGTTTTCGAAATTTATTTTGCTGTTTTCAAACAACCGTACCGAACATTTTTTAGCGGCCGTTAAACTAAAGGCTCAGATACATGGTGCAACATTCCTTGCAACATTATGATTACGGTACTATTTCAGCAGCAAAATCAGAGAAAATCTCGATTTTTTTTAATTTACGAGGATAATACAAATAACATAATAAACTTAAACAGAGGTTTCCATTTTAATATTTTAGTGTGATGTTGCACACAATGTTGCACCGTGTGTCGGAGCCTTAACTTTCCGTAGTTAGATTATTATGAAATTCACACAAAATATTCTACCTAAAATTGAAGTTTATAACTTTTAAAATTAGAAAAAATCACATTAGGATAACGGCGATAAACACGAAGCGGTGAATTCACCTAAACCTAAATTCTGAGCGATTACGACGGTACCAAAAAAAAACCAAACCTATTCTGTTAAACTATGATATATTGAAAAGAAAGTAGCAAGAGAAAAATTTTTATCTAACCGATTTTTCGCAAATCGTAGAAACATTTTGAATCCGAGATTTTGAGTGCTTATGTGTATCCATGGTTACATGCTTAGTCGGTCTATATTTTTGAACAACCTTACTTCTGAATCACAACTAAATGTTTTAAATTATAATTTGAAACCTTGAAACTTTTAGAGAGTTTCTTCATTGCGTTTTCAGAATGAATTTTTTTTAGAGGAAACCACAGTGTTTGAGTGAAGCTTGAATTGAAGCTGTGATTGAATTGAAGAGTGCTAATTATAAGTCAGCTGGAATCATAACACAACTTTCATTGCATTTTATACAGGCTAATTAAGTTTATTAATTTGTTTGACCACGTTAAAATGCTTCAATCCAGATGGAACTTTGAGACACTGTTGTTTATATAATGAAAAAAGGTTCACGAAAGTTTAAAATAAATCTAAGTCGCTGTTCTTGTAATATCAAGAAAAGCGCTAAAGCTCGATAGAACTACTATGCCTTATGATAGGAAACTAACGCTCCACGAAATTAAAGTATTAGAAATTAGCGCGACTTAAATTAACGCGAATTGAGGGCAAAAATACGTCGAAATAAAGAAAATTAACGCGAAAGTCAAGCCAAAATTTCGATTTAAATGAATTAACGCGATGAACACAAAGATAACTCATCTGAAAAATATTATGGAAAATAACATTAAAAGAAACGATTTCTTGAAATTCGCTTTAATTTCATGAAGCGTTAATTTCCCATAATAAGGTATTAGGAACTCAGTCTAAAAACCGTGGTTTCCTAGAAAAATTCATTCTCAAAAATGAAAAGGAGAAACTCTTTAAAGCTTTCAAGGTTTCAATTTAAAAGTTTAAGGAACATTTTGTCGTAATTTGTAAAGCCAAACTAAGCAACTTTATGGTTAACGTGTAGTAACGCAAAATCTCGGATTCAATTTTTTTTACGATTTACTCAGAATCAGTCGAATAAAATTTTCTAGTTTTTAGATATTTTGTTTGTCATATACTCGAAAACGCTAAGAATGTAGGCTTAGCTGAATTCAAATATTCTTGTTTAACGGCCACGCAAAAATTGAAACACCTTAAAAAACGTTTTAACTCATTCGGATTACATCGGATCGAACTGAAACTTTGGATTTGATAAATCACCAAAGATTTTTGTTTATTTCTTCCTGAAAAGATATTATCTATTTTGCAGTAATAACTATCCAAAACTCAAACATCTGGATTTAACGCGTCATTGCGCGCGATCTAAAAAAGATGCCAAAAATCTGAGACACGGTTTTGAAGGTTAGAACTGCTCTCACATTTTACTTTTTTGGACTTTTAAACTTACTTTAGGAAGTTCGTCGACTAAGCTTACTTATATCAAAACGAGTTTCATAGTTTTGTAAAATTTAAAAAATCTTTCTAAGTTACATGTTGAAGGCCTGATTCTTATTTATCTGTACAAATTTAAGTTGAATAAATTTTTGTGAAATTTAAAAACTGTTTTTAATATAATGATTTGATGATAATTTATGATTTAAATAGCACAATATAGTTGATAAGCTGACGAAAGTAAGTTTTGCGCATTTAAATGTTAGTTTTAAAAAAACGCGATCGCTCGAGGACTCGTTCGTTCGTTTGCGATTCTTCACAACTCGTGAATTAAACTCGTACACGCTCACCAATAATGAAGTATTCTCTATGTACTTACCACAGAATAGAAGTAGTGGAAGTCTGTACTGGTAATGTAGGACGATCCTGAGTTGTACTTGTCTGTTCTTAGTAACTGACAGTCGTGTTTGCCATTGATGCGATTCCCAAAGTTAAACGACAAACATTCAGGGTGTTTGGAACATCTGAAGGAACACGAGCCAAGTTTGTTGACTATGTGTGTCTCGATAAGATGAGTGGTGATTCGACGAAAAGCATCTCCTTTAAATCCCTCGCCCACAACTCCATCAGGAGTAACTATTTTACTTTCTGTAGGAAAATTGTTGTGAAGAAAAATCCCGAAAAGGATGAAGTACGACAAGTGCATGGCGAGCTGCAGATGCTACTGACTGATGTCAATACTGGAATAGACGTGATAGAATCGAGTCTTGCGTGACGTCATTTTAAATTTTAGTTCAACAAAAACGAAAATTAATATTAATGAAGAGCATGCCAAAGTTAGTAAAAATGGAAAGTTTGAAGTTTTTTTTTTGAAGTTGGCTCAGTGCCTTTACAAAGATCAAACGAACACGAGAGGAAACTCTTGGAGTCATTGTAACCAGCAATCTCACATGGGAGAAACATATTCAAACCATCTCAGCAAAAGCCAACAAACTACTTCGAGTCCCGTTCGCACTTTCCCCATTGGGTAGCGTAGATAGCATTTGTAATCTTTTTATTCTGATATGCCCAATATATATGTAAAGAAAAAAAGAAACGTATGGAAAAATATGTTGACCGGTAGGCAAGCTGTTGAATTTACCCTTTTCCTCCCACGGAAGTTTTAATTGTTTTCTTTTAAATAGTGCACTTTGAACAAAAGGGCTTAATCTTGACTACATAATTTGACAATTTGCTGGCCCAAACTTTGGGAGGAAAAGGGTTAATAATTAGTACGTTTTATTAGAGTTGTTTTTCGCCTGTTTTTCATCAAGAAGTCGTGTTCAAAAGATCGTAAAGAATACACAAATAACACAAAATTATTAGGAATAAAAAGATAATGTTTGAAAACAAAAACAGTCCATGCTGGGATGGAATCAGCTTGTTTAAAATTCTTTTTTAAATTCAATAGTAAATGTTGTGTTTTAAGAACAGAAGTCGCCAATTAAAATTTTTCCTTTTTGAATTTAAATTTCGATCTTGAAACTGGCTGAAGTGTATCTTGTAATGTATTGAATTTCGATGAAGAGGAAAATAATATTCATTGTTATACATTTTACTCAATATTTCAATTTTGATTGGTCGAGAGCCCTCAGCCAATCCCTGATATCTGTAGCAGATAATACATTTATCATGTTGAGTTCACTCAAGGTCACCATGGAAATGAAAATACGTTTGCTTTTTTTTTTCGACAGCAGAATTAAATCTTTATTCTTAGTTTACAAAATGTAAAATAAAACAATTATCGAATTCGGTTTTCGCATGATATCGTAAATATCAAGACCTCGGCCGTTTTATCCGCCTCAGCCTACGGCTTCGTCAGATAACACGGCCTTGGTCTTTTTTTTTTTTTTTTTTTTTTTTTTCACTAATTATTTCCTTTATTCTAAATAAGACAGCTACAATACTACTACTACTACTACTATTACATTACAATACAATATAATACAGTACAATACTACTTCTACTTTTACAAAGATATTACAGTTATTTCCTGTTATTATCATTAATTACATTGTCTGAACAAAAAAGCAACATATTTAAACTTATATTATTTGTTTTATAGCTTTGAATTTTGTCAGGTGGAACTGCTTATTATTATTTTTTACAGCAATACAATATTCAATCCTTTCATAGTATTTAAGGTATGCTTTAAAACCATTAATTTCCAACTGACTTCCATTAAGCTTTGCTCTAAAGATATATGATTTAAATAAAAGTAACAAAAAATTGATAAATATAGAAGATTTTGTTGATGGACATGGCCCTACAATTAATAATAATAAACTTAATACTGGCAAAGCGATACCATACTCTTTAAGCCATATTGAGATTTCAGAGTATAATTTCGCAGATACTTCACAATTTATAAATAAATGTTCGATTGTTTCAACGTGCTTATTGCAAAGAGAACATAACTCAGAGTCTTTGAGCTTAAACTTATATAAGTCCTTATTTAGATACAAACAATTCATTAGTAATCTATATTGAAACCATCTAAGTTTTGTATCTATCGTTGTTGAGTAAACAAATAAGTAGGCCTCGCTCCAATTGATTTCACTATTATTTAAGAGGGGATGTCAGCAAAAATCGAACATACGCCGGCAACAGTCAAAAATTCGATTTCGCTCATATTTTGGTATTAGGTAGGCCTATATGCGAGATATATCATGGTATGTTTCATTTGTCGAAATATGGCTTCATTTCCGAGAAAAACGAGAAAAACGAATTTGTCAATAATTGACCCTTTGTGAGAGCCAAAATATACTCCAACTTCGGGGGGCTCGCGTGCCTTTGCAAAAATATCTACATGTTTAATTCTTAAACAACTATTTTATATGATGTTTTAACTTTAAAAAGCTGAAATTTCATTGTCTTCCAATAAATTTATAACGGTGAAAAAAATTTATTTACCAGGGTACTTTGACGCCTTGTGAAAAGTAACGAATTTTCAAAAAATGTTTTCACCGTGTGCTAAATAAAATAAAAGACCGATATTAAGAAAATGAAAAGTCGAAATAATATTCTAACCGTGACTAAAAGCCTTTTTAGGGGTTTTTATTCTGCGACGAGAAATAAAAAAATTAGAGTTGGAGAAATTTGTTATACTTGGCGAGACTTTTAATGTTGACTGTTTTAAAATTTATCTAACAGCCCGTGGTAAACACATTTTTTCTTTTTATTTCTTTCTTCTTAAAGCGTATAGGTTCATAATTACTGTTCGTAAAAATCCTTGTTGGTCCAGTAAAGCCTACTTCTATAAAAGCTGAAACGTAGAAGGATATTTCCAGTAGATTTTCCCTTTAGTAAATGCGAACGTGACATGTACATTCGTGACTCGGCGTTATCAAAGGCCACACCTAATTCTTTGTAGAATGCCGCGTCTCCCGACTCCTTGGTCACACTTATGGTCACACAACGGCTATTTGTAAAAGAACCCGCTTCGACTCTTATCTAGAAAAATTGCATCTTTCTTAGAGCTAATTTCAATTGTATTAATCCACACCATGTAGTGTTACTGCAGTAGCTTGAGGTGGTACTTTGCTATCTTACGATATTTTGCTCTTTTAGGTAATTTTTAAATTCATTTATTAGAGTAATTCTCATTTCTTTTCTTTTCACTTTTCTTAGCTATTTTTTCTCTTTTTTTCTCTTATCTTTTGCCTTTTCTTTATTCTCATCTATTTTATATTTTCTTGTCTTGTCTTGTCTTGTCTTTGCTTGTCTTCTCTATTATTCTCTTGTATTCTGTTGTATTCTGTTGACTTACATCCTCTCCTCTCTTCTCTTCTCTTCTTTTCTGTTCTCTTCCTTTTTTTCCCTCTTGCCTTCATTTCACTTCTTTTTTCACTTCCCTCTCTTCTATTTTTTTCACTTATTTCCAGCTTTTTTCTCTTGATTTCTCTTCACACTTTTTTCTTTTCATCCTTTTTAAGATAAACATAAAAGATAAGCCAGTGTTCGTGCAACGAAATAAAATGCTAAGAAAAAAGGAAACGTTACAACAAAAGTTTTTTCTCACTTCAAAATCTTTTTTGTACAAGCTGCCATTAGTTCCTTTCATTTGACAAAAATGTCCGGTCTCAAGGGACCCTTTGTACACAGGCGAAGCAAGTCTTGGCGGTCACCATGTTGAAGAATGAAGCTAGTCCAGAAATGATTCCAGTTAACTTCATAAGCCAAGAAACTTGTATAATAACTGCTACAAGCAAGACTATAATAAAGGTATGGTAGATTACAGACGGATTCACTTATAACCTTTAAATTCCAGTGATAATATAAATCAGCAACTTTTCTGGATACAAACAAAATTCCAGCGAAAATACTTGAATAGATTACTAAGAACATGCACGAAACACGTATGTAAACCATATAACCAAGACTTTTAATAGGTTACTGATAAACTAGTAAAAATAAATTGTCATTAATAGCTTTTAAGATTAATAACTTATAGATGAAGATAAAACTACATGTGGTTTCAAGAGAGTGGGAACCCTGTGTTTCTTTCGTATCCCAGCACTCTACAGCCGACGATGAGGACATGTGGGTTTCAAAGTACGAACAATAGTTCCAGTCCGAGGACATTGGAAAAGATTTTCAGTTGACTTAGGCTGCATGGCCTTACACTGTACCGGACGAATTTTAAACCGTTCAAAAAGTTGTACGTTTAGACGTTCGTTTGCATGGAACTGTGCTATTCGGACAAGATTTCAAACGGCTAGCCTTGCAAACTTGGATCGGGTTCAGTGTAAACATAACGGCCTTTCCTGTAAAATTGGTATTATATGTACTGGTCAAATCATTATTTGAAGGGTTAAAACTTCGCCCAGTACCGTGTAAGGTTAGCCTAAGGGGTATTCATTTCCAGGATTAAAAAAGTTCATCACATGATCTGATTCTAAGCACGTGTTTAACTGGTTACCTAGTGAAAAATTAATAAGTATGTATAGTTTTTGATACATGTATTAAGAAGAAACTAAATTCTATCGATAGATCTTATGGGTGTTATTATTTGGATAGTGGACTGTGTTGATGATGCGTAACCACATTCTACTCGATAGATCTTGTGGGTGTTATTATTTGGATAGTTGACTGTGTTGATGATGCGCAACCACATTCTACTCGATAGATCTTGTGGGTCTTATTATTTGGATAGTTGACTGTTGATGATGCGCAAACACATTCTACTCGATAGATCTTGTGGGTCTTATTATTTGGATAGTTGACTGTGTTGATGATGCGCAACCACATTCTACTCGATAGATCTTGTGGGTCTTATTATTTGGATAGTTGACTGTGTTGATGATGCGCAACCACATTCTACTCGATAGATCTTGTGGGTCTTATTATTTGGATAGTTGACTGTGTTGTTGATGCACAACCACATTCTATCGATAGATCTTGTGGGTCTTATTATTTGGATAGTTGACTGTGTTGATGATGCGTAACCACATTCTACTCGATAGATCTTGTGGGTGTTATTATTTGGATAGTTGACTGTGTTGATGATGCGCAACCACATTCTATCGATAGATCTTGTGGGTGTTATTATTTGGATAGTTGACTGTGTTGATGATGCGTAACCACATTCTACTCGATAGATCTTGTGGGTCTTATTATTTGGATAGTTGACTGTGTTGATGATGCGTAACCACATTCTATCGATAGATCTTGTGGGTGTTATTATTTGGATAGTTGACTGTGTTGTTGATGCACAACCACATTCTATCGATAGATCTTGTAGGTCTTATTATTTGGATAGTTGACTGTAGATGATGCGCAACCACATTCTACTCGATAGATCTTGTGGGTCTTATTATTTGGATAGTTGACTGTGTTGATGATGCGTAACCACATTCTACTCGATAGATCTTGTGGGTGTTATTATTTGGATAGTTGACTGTGTTGATGATGCGCAACCACATTCTATCGATAGATCTTGTGGGTCTTATTATTTGGATAGTTGACTGTGTTGATGTTGCGCAACCACATTCTACTCGATAGATCTTGTAGGTCTTATTATTTGGATAGTTGACTGTGTTGATGATGCGTAACCACATTCTATCGATAGATCTTGTGGGTGTTATTATTTGGATAGTTGACTGTGTTGTTGATGCACAACCACATTCTATCGATAGATCTTGTGGGTCTTATTATTTGGATAGTTGACTGTGTTGATGATGCGTAACCACATTCTACTCGATAGATCTTGTGGGTGTTATTATTTGGATAGTTGACTGTGTTGATGATGCGCAACCACATTCTATCGATAGATCTTGTGGGTGTTATTATTTGGATAGTTGACTGTGTTGATGATGCGTAACCACATTCTACTCGATAGATCTTGTGGGTCTTATTATTTGGATAGTTGACTGTGTTGATGATGCGTAACCACATTCTATCGATAGATCTTGTGGGTGTTATTATTTGGATAGTTGACTGTGTTGTTGATGCACAACCACATTCTATCGATAGATCTTGTAGGTCTTATTATTTGGATAGTTGACTGTAGATGATGCGCAACCACATTCTACTCGATAGATCTTGTGGGTCTTATTATTTGGATAGTTGACTGTGTTGATGATGCGTAACCACATTCTACTCGATAGATCTTGTGGGTGTTATTATTTGGATAGTTGACTGTGTTGATGATGCGCAACCACATTCTACTCGATAGATCTTGTGGGTCTTGTTTACTTTCCTCAAATGACGAAAGTTTAATAGTTATGGCTGAGTGATCTGTGGATGGGGCTGGTATAATTTTTGTGTAGTCTGTGAAAGGTTGCAGGCAGTCCGAAATGAAAAAATAATCTAGTCGTCTGAATAGCCGTTTTTCTCTATTCGTTACTCTTCCTTGAGCCACTCCACTCCAAGTAAATTGTTTAGACTCTGGATTGCGGATTCTCCAAATGTCACAGAGGTCCAGGTCCGAAATGATTGTTTGAAGAGACTCTATCGTCTTTGTTTTGACGGAGGGGTTACCCCCTGATGCATCAAGTGCAACATCAAAAATTGTATTAAAGTCTCCACCCCAGTTTATTGGAGTAAACACTGAGATGTTCAACGAGTTAACCTTCTCAATTATTTCGTTTAAAGTGTCTATTTGGCCTTTTTCATCATTTGGTTGATAAATATTTATAAGAATAAATTTACTGCCCTGAATAACTACCGAGAGAATTATATATCTACCTCTTCTATCAATAGAAGTTTCTTGGATTTTGTGTTCTAACTTGTCGCCAAGAAGTATGGCTACACCTTTACTATTGTTTGTTCCGTGGGACATTAATATATCTCCTTTAAAAACATTTTCCCAAACTCGCTTACATTCGTCAGTTGTATGCGTTTCTTGTAAAAAAGTTATTCCCTTAGAGACATTATGCCTAGAAAGCCAATGTAACATTTTTCTACGCTTTTTATAATTTCGCATTCCCCTGACATTCAAAGTAGTCACTTGAAAGTTAAATTGCTTTGCGTCCATTTTTTTCTTTTACAAAATATAAACAAAAAAAACTGTTTAATATCTTTGTGGAATAAAGAAACTACACATACAAAGAATAAAGGAAAAAATGAAGCGGACGACAAAACACAAAACACACAACACACACATAACACACATATAACAAAACAAAAAAGCTGCATTGAAAATCGCGGCAATTGAACGAATCCGTCAAATCCCTAGTGTGACACTGAATAAACGAACTTACAAAGCTGTACCAGCACCACGATTAAAGAGAAACAATGGGTTCTAATTATTACAAAGCTGTACCAGCACCACGATTAAAGAGAAACAATGGGTTCTAATTATTATTCATAACTGATCAAAAAATTTCTACACTGAAATTACGTCGTAAATCCAAAAAAAAAAAAAATTTACCAGCAAGGAGCATAACTGTTCATAAATTAAAGTGAATATGTTTAAATGTTCATAATGTTCATACGTAAATGTCCTCTAAATCTGTGTAGCTGCTTATTTTAATGGATCTATCTCCTTTTTCCTGGCAAACAAAAATCTTACCATCCACAGTCCATACTTTGTGCCACTTGTGTTGTTTTGCTCTCTTTCTTGTTTCCGCGAAGAGTCGTCTTTTCTGAGCTGTAAGATTCTCGTTAATATAGATCTGTTCAGCACCATTTAGAACGTCTCTGTCTAGCTCTGTTCCTCGAAGTCTGCGTCGAGCGAAGTATATTTGACTCTTTACTTTGTGACTTTTAAACTTGACTATGATAGGTCTTATGTCGTTGACTTTCACTGGGAGGCGATGTACAATATCTATGTCGTTCTCCTCAATTTCTACTCCTACGTGATCAGCGACCTGTACTACCACGGTGTCCAAGTCCTCTTCTTTAGCTTCTGGTACACCATGTATTTCTAAGCTGCTTTTCCTTGTATACATTTCCAGATCGTCTCCCTTGTTCTCAACCTGTTCTAGTTTGCATTGCAACAAGTTAATTTGTAAAAGACAGGCATCTGACGCCTTCCTTAGTTCTTGCACTTCAGTTTTTAGTTGCTTGTTCTCTTTCCTTAGCTCTTCTACTAACGTGTTCTGCATCGATAGCCCTCCTTTTACTTCATCAATGTCTTTCCTCAAAGCATTATTATCCTCTAGCAGCGCACTTGTGTTCTTCTGTACTTCCATGAGTATCGCAAACAGCGTATCGATAGTGACAGGCTCTTTATGTTCGGCCATTTTTTGAGATTTAGCTTTGGGTGACACTAAAGAGCTTTCTGTTGACGAGGTTGATGATAACTCCTCTCTTGTCCTACGAACCCCTGATTTACTTGAATTCATTGACATTGGCTGGCATTTAACTTACAAATTGTAGGGATTTAGACGAAATTCGGCGGAGATCTCAAGGACACGTCCTACCGCTCGCCATGGTTCACCATGGTCATCACGGCCTTGGTCTTGATAATTTACGATATCATGCGAAAACCGAATTCAATAATTGTTTAATGAGGTAAGAAATGAACTGAACTAAGCATAATAACTTGTAATAGACGACATGAATGAAAGCAATGGTGAAATTTAATAAATCTACCATTGGTTGTAGAAATTTGTACTCTCTTTCATGAATTAAATGACAAGCAAAACTGCATGATGAAAGATCAAAATTGCAGTCAATAAATGCTTGAAATAACTACACGAAGTCGACCAAAAATAATAATTATGCGATGACCGTGCTACAAAAAAAAAAAAAAGGAACTTGGGCTCCCTGTGGTGTGCTAGACTATCACATGATCCACCATGCCTTTCGGTTGGGGTAATGCTATCCCCCGGGCGTGGAGCCGGGCCGAAAAACAATATTACAAACCAGCGGTATTTCTAGTCTAATTACCATATAATACACAGTGCCTATAAACCCTGAAACAATATTTTTAGAACTGATTCTTCAAGCGATTCTTAGTACTGATTCTACATAAGAAGTAATAGTAGAATGTTGAAGTATTTCTTGATTTGCAAATTGAGTGTTGAGTCCCAGGGGTGGAGGGGGGCGGGGGTCAAATTTACTTTCCGTCGATTTGAGACGCGACGCAATTTTTAACTATTTCCCCCTCCCCTTTTTCTTTTTTTGGGAGGGATTGGGGGCTTCTATGGCAATGACGCCGAGGTACATTGTAACATTCACCCCCCTCAGTTCTAAAAATCCTGGATCCGCCCCTACGTCTTTATGTTATGAAGGTTTAAATATACTTCAAATATGTTAAGGTGGCTGCCTACTATAGAAAAAATCCATGAAAAAGTTTTTGAATCAGAATTTCTTGGGCGCAAATTTAATACTGATTTCAAATCTGGAAAGAAAAAAGGGGTGTCCCGAGGTGGTTTTTGAGATATTCACGATTAAACACAAGCATATTAAATAAATTAAATAAATAAATAAATGAGAATTAACAGTGGAATCCACCGAGTGGCTATTCCTCCACTGCATTCCAATTGGAATTTAGAAGTTGATTTTTGAGGAGGGAGGAAAAACCGGAGAAGCCGGAAAACCCTCGAAGCACAGGAGAGAACCAACAAACAACTTTTTGAAGAAAAAGTTCTCACGCGTGATTGGGAATCCCTGTACTATATATAGACCCCTTGCAGCACGTCTGAATGCAGCTCAATCTGGAGGGCAAAGCAATAGGTTCCAATTCTCAGGAGAATAAAATTCTTTTGTTTTGCCCTCCAAATTGAGCTCCTCTGACGTCACGTACGTGAAAGGAGTCCATACTGTACTCTACAAAGTTCGAACTTACAGTAATTAACTCTTAAAATAGGCTTTGGTAAATAACATGTAAACAGTGATAAATATTTCGTAGCATTTCAGGCATATTTTATAGGACTTTAATAACCCTTTACAGGCCCGTAGGCTGCGTTACAAAAGGGGGGGGGGGGGTTCGTTTTTTCATTATGGGGACCAAACAAACTCTCCATCTATTTTCCCGCCAAAATATATTGATTTACCACAGGAAACCCAGCACATATTATGCGATGCATTCTAATGAATTTAAGTGAGAGTTAATGTCCGGCACAAACAAGGCATTTTTTTTCGATTTCAAATCTAACAAACAGAATTAAAACAAAGAAAAAGTTAATTAAAATACCAGGTGAGCACCAGACCTTTTCAGCTTGTGGGGCGGTGGGTTCGTCGGAACCCCCCGAACCCCCCAGCCTACGGGCCTGCTTTAGTACGTGACGCTCTGCATGAAAATATTTTTTGGGATGCATTTTTTGTTTACAAATCAGTTTTCTCTTCAAGTGAAGTAACACCATGACTTCCATATCATTGATATTTCAAGGGTATGAGTTTGATAAAAGAATGAATTAAGACCTTGGTGTATTTTTATGTATTTTTGATGGTAGACGGACGCTTTCTGCAGCTTTCTGGTTGTCTTTGATAGACACTTCAGATAAGCTTACATGACGCTGACATGTAACACAACTATTATTTATAATCATGGAGATCCTTAGGTCCTTCATTTTTACGTTTATATTTTTACACTCTTTTTCACACTAATCAAGTGAATGTAGTCCTAAGAAGGACTATTTGATGTGACTGAAGTTTCGACAACCTCAGCGGAAGTCATCTTCAGAGTCAGAAGGATAAAGTTGATTTATAGATTTATAAGTCAGAAGGCATCAAAATCGGGAAGTTTTAGACCCCATTTGACATTTGATAAATTGAATTACTTGGCATTTGAGAACCTATCATTAATTTTTTAGACTTTTTACTTTTCTTCCTCTATCATAATAACTTTACGGGTGAATCGGGCAGACAAATCGCCACGTGTATTTCCCGCTTCAAATTTATTTTAGCCCGCTGGTATCAGCCAATCAGAAACGAGAAAAATAATCTGTCCAGCCAATGAGATGAGGGAAACCACTCAAATGTTGTAGCTCTAGCTCGGCGACGTTTTTGCTCGGTGTCCTCGATGGTCTCTTTGCTGCTACTCGAGCTCTGCTTACAAAATCAAGCAAAAATGACAGAATTCTAATCCCAAATTCCTGTTTCTGTGGCCAGAAGTTTTCATCAACAAAGCAGGATTATACTGTTAGATTCACAAAGGCAATGGAGATTGGCTAGCGGCTTTGCCATCAGGTAAACAAACTAATTCAACACTGAGAAGTAAGGCACTAGGCCATGCATTTGAGAATCCCTTAAAAGTTCTTTCACTAGAATTAGAAATTCTTTGTCCTTATACTCTTTGGTTATCAGCATTTTCCATAAAAGCCTGAACAAATTTACTTACTTTTGAAGATATCTTGTACCTTACTTCTTCCAAGTTAAACACCTGAAGATTTGAGTGTTTTCGCTCGCCAAATGTATTCTTTTCGCTCAGTTTTCGTGGACGTTTTCCGCCACGAATCCACATATTTTCACATCCAAACCTGCATCCAAACCAAGCTTAGCTTAGCAGTCTATCTCCTCTTAGTTAATTTATGTACAAAGTGGTAAGAATAGGACATGCATGACAAAATAAGAAGGCGATTTTTAGACCAAATTAGACTTATTTGTAAACTCGAGCAGATAGATTAAGCTTAAGGTGACTGACTACTTTAGCAAGGAATAATTACGAAATGCTCTTAGAAAGATATTTTACAAAGACTTTAACGCTGATTCCAAAAATGAAAAGAAAAATGGGGTGTCCCAAGCTCGTTTTCGAGATGATGAATTTTAAATATGACCATGTTGACAAGTTTTCGAAAGAAAAATGGCGGAAATCAAGCTTTGCACACAAAAATTTATAACTCAAAAATTACAAAAGCTCTGGAAGCAATTTTCTCAGAACTTCTACTTTAAACATTATTTTCGAAGATGAACTAAAAATATTTGAAGAAAGTTTTAGAAATAAGCTCAAAATTCGGCATCTTGTTAGCTCAATGAACCGAAAATTGTACTCATGAATGACAACAAAAACACATAAAACGCTTAATTTATAAGTTCTAATAATTACGTTTTCTTCAAACTTTCTCAAAAGGTTGAGTTTTACCTGCTGTTTTATAGGAAATTCAAAGAAAAACATAGAGTCCCGTGCAAAATTTGGGGTTTTTGCCCTGTTGAATTTCAAAACCTGTATGGTTCCTCAAAAGTTATAAAGTTATATATAATAGTAAGAGATTCGATGTTCTTGGGTGTAAATATGTTTTTGGCCCTTCTCAGGCTTATTTTAACCTCACTGTGCTCGAGCTAAAACGAGCCTGAGTCGGGCCAAAAATATATTTATACCCAAGAACATCAGCTCTATTGTTATATTATTTTCTTATGTTGTCTTCTACTATATATATTCCCATCTCTTAACTTGTATTTTATTTTCTTCCCTGGCCTGCCTTTTCCATTACTTCATTTCTCTTCTCCTCTCTCCTGTCCTCCTCACTTCTTTTCTACTCACTTCTCTTCATTTCTCATCTCCTCTCTCCTCTTCTCCTCACTTCTTTTCTATTCACTTCTCTTCATTTCTCATCTCCTCTCTCCTGTCCTCCTCACTTCTTTTCTACTCACTTCTCTTCATTTCTCATCTCCTCTCTCCTCTTCTCCTCTCTCCTGTCCTCCTCACTTCTTTTCTACTCACTTCTCTTCATTTCTCTTCTCCTCTCTCCTGTCCTCCTCACTTCTTTTCTATTCACTTCTCTTCATTTCTCTTCTCCTCTCTCCTGTCCTCCTCACTTCTTTTCTACTCACTTCTCTTCATTTCTCTTCTCCTCTCTCCTGTCCTCCTCACTTCTTTTCTATTCACTTCTCTTCATTTCTCTTCTCCTCTCTCCGGTCCTCCTCACTTCTTTTCTACTCACTTCTCTTCATTTCTCATCTCCTCTCTCCTCTTCTCCTCACTTCTTTTCTATTCACTTCTCTTCATTTCTCATCTCCTCTCTCCTGTCATCCTCACTTCTTTTCTACTCACTTTTCTTCATTTCTCTTCTCCTCTCTCCTGTCCTCCTCACTTCTTTTCTACTCACTTCTCTTCATTTCTCTTCTCCTCTCTCCTGTCCTCCTCACTTCTTTTCTACTCACTTCTCTTCATTTCTCATCTCCTCTCTCCTCTTCTTCTCACTTCTTTTCTTCTCACTTCTCTTCATTTCTCTTCTCTTCTCTCCTCTTCAACTCACTTCTCTTCATCTCTCTTCTGTTCCCTTCTATTCCCTTCCATTCTTTAGAGTAATTCTCATTTCTTTTCTTTTCACTTTTCTTAGCTATTTTTTCTCTTTTTTTCTCTTATCTTTTGCCTTTTCTTTATTCTCATCTATTTTATATTTTCTTGTCTTGTCTTGTCTTGTCTTTGCTTGTCTTCTCTATTATTCTCTTGTATTCTGTTGTATTCTGTTGACTTACATCCTCTCCTCTCTTCTCTTCTCTTCTTTTCTGTTCTCTTCCTTTTTTTCCCTCTTGCCTTCATTTCACTTCTTTTTTCACTTCCCTCTCTTCTATTTTTTTCACTTATTTCCAGCTTTTTTCTCTTGATTTCTCTTCACACTTTTTTCTTTTCATCCTTTTTAAGATAAACATAAAAGATAAGCCAGTGTTCGTGCAACGAAATAAAATGCTAAGAAAAAAGGAAACGTTACAACAAAAGTTTTTTCTCACTTCAAAATCTTTTTTGTACAAGCTGCCATTAGTTCCTTTCATTTGACAAAAATGTCCGGTCTCAAGGGACCCTTTGTACACAGGCGAAGCAAGTCTTGGCGGTCACCATGTTGAAGAATGAAGCTAGTCCAGAAATGATTCCAGTTAACTTCATAAGCCAAGAAACTTGTATAATAACTGCTACAAGCAAGACTATAATAAAGGTATGGTAGATTACAGACGGATTCACTTATAACCTTTAAATTCCAGTGATAATATAAATCAGCAACTTTTCTGGATACAAACAAAATTCCAGCGAAAATACTTGAATAGATTACTAAGAACATGCACGAAACACGTATGTAAACCATATAACCAAGACTTTTAATAGGTTACTGATAAACTAGTAAAAATAAATTGTCATTAATAGCTTTTAAGATTAATAACTTATAGATGAAGATAAAACTACATGTGGTTTCAAGAGAGTGGGAACCCTGTGTTTCTTTCGTATCCCAGCACTCTACAGCCGACGATGAGGACATGTGGGTTTCAAAGTACGAACAATAGTTCCAGTCCGAGGACATTGGAAAAGATTTTCAGTTGACTTAGGCTGCATGGCCTTACACTGTACCGGACGAATTTTAAACCGTTCAAAAAGTTGTACGTTTAGACGTTCGTTTGCATGGAACTGTGCTATTCGGACAAGATTTCAAACGGCTAGCCTTGCAAACTTGGATCGGGTTCAGTGTAAACATAACGGCCTTTCCTGTAAAATTGGTATTATATGTACTGGTCAAATCATTATTTGAAGGGTTAAAACTTCGCCCAGTACCGTGTAAGGTTAGCCTAAGGGGTATTCATTTCCAGGATTAAAAAAGTTCATCACATGATCTGATTCTAAGCACGTGTTTAACTGGTTACCTAGTGAAAAATTAATAAGTATGTATAGTTTTTGATACATGTATTAAGAAGAAACTAAATTCTATCGATAGATCTTATGGGTGTTATTATTTGGATAGTGGACTGTGTTGATG
This sequence comes from Anthopleura xanthogrammica, assembly GCA_964019055.1. Taxonomy (NCBI): domain Eukaryota; kingdom Metazoa; phylum Cnidaria; class Anthozoa; order Actiniaria; family Actiniidae; genus Anthopleura; species Anthopleura xanthogrammica. The sequence goes on from OZ025208.1 coordinate 1,095,048, forward strand.
ATGCGTAACCACATTCTACTCGATAGATCTTGTGGGTGTTATTATTTGGATAGTTGACTGTGTTGATGATGCGCAACCACATTCTACTCGATAGATCTTGTGGGTCTTATTATTTGGATAGTTGACTGTTGATGATGCGCAAACACATTCTACTCGATAGATCTTGTGGGTCTTATTATTTGGATAGTTGACTGTGTTGATGATGCGCAACCACATTCTACTCGATAGATCTTGTGGGTCTTATTATTTGGATAGTTGACTGTGTTGATGATGCGTAACCACATTCTATCGATAGATCTTGTGGGTGTTATTATTTGGATAGTTGACTGTGTTGTTGATGCACAACCACATTCTATCGATAGATCTTGTAGGTCTTATTATTTGGATAGTTGACTGTAGATGATGCGCAACCACATTCTACTCGATAGATCTTGTGGGTCTTATTATTTGGATAGTTGACTGTGTTGATGATGCGTAACCACATTCTACTCGATAGATCTTGTGGGTGTTATTATTTGGATAGTTGACTGTGTTGATGATGCGCAACCACATTCTATCGATAGATCTTGTGGGTCTTATTATTTGGATAGTTGACTGTGTTGATGTTGCGCAACCACATTCTACTCGATAGATCTTGTAGGTCTTATTATTTGGATAGTTGACTGTGTTGATGATGCGTAACCACATTCTATCGATAGATCTTGTGGGTGTTATTATTTGGATAGTTGACTGTGTTGTTGATGCACAACCACATTCTATCGATAGATCTTGTAGGTCTTATTATTTGGATAGTTGACTGTAGATGATGCGCAACCACATTCTACTCGATAGATCTTGTGGGTCTTATTATTTGGATAGTTGACTGTGTTGATGATGCGTAACCACATTCTACTCGATAGATCTTGTGGGTGTTATTATTTGGATAGTTGACTGTGTTGATGATGCGCAACCACATTCTATCGATAGATCTTGTGGGTCTTATTATTTGGATAGTTGACTGTGTTGATGTTGCGCAACCACATTCTACTCGATAGATCTTGTAGGTCTTATTATTTGGATAGTTGACTGTGTTGATGATGCGCAACCACATTCTATCGATAGATCTTGTGGGTCTTATTATTTGGATAGTTGACTGTGTTGATGATGCGTAACCACATTCTACTCGATAGATCTTGTGGGTCTTATTATTTGGATAGTTGACTGTGTTGATGATGCGCAACCACATTCTATCGATAGATCTTGTGGGTGTTATTATTTGGATAGTTGACTGTGTTGTTGATGCGCAACCACATTCTATCGATAGATCTTGTGGGTCTTATTATTTGGATAGTTGACTGTGTTGATGATGCGCAACCACATTCTATCGATAGATCTTGTGGGTGTTATTATTTGGATAGTTGACTGTGTTGATGATGCGTAACCACATTCTATCGATAGATCTTGTGGGTGTTATTATTTGGATAGTTGACTGTGTTGTTGATGCACAACCACATTCTATCGATAGATCTTGTAGGTCTTATTATTTGGATAGTTGACTGTAGATGATGCGCAACCACATTCTACTCGATAGATCTTGTGGGTCTTATTATTTGGATAGTTGACTGTGTTGATGTTGCGCATCCACATTCTACTCGATAGATCTTGTGGGTCTTATTATTTGGATAGTTGACTGTGTTGATGTTGCGCAACCACATTCTACTCGATAGATCTTGTAGGTCTTATTATTTGGATAGTTGACTGTGTTGATGATGCGTAACCACATTCTATCGATAGATCTTGTGGGTGTTATTATTTGGATAGTTGACTGTGTTGTTGATGCACAACCACATTCTATCGATAGATCTTGTAGGTCTTATTATTTGGATAGTTGACTGTAGATGATGCGCAACCACATTCTACTCGATAGATCTTGTGGGTCTTATTATTTGGATAGTTGACTGTGTTGATGATGCGTAACCACATTCTATCGATAGATCTTGTGGGTGTTATTATTTGGATAGTTGACTGTGTTGTTGATGCACAACCACATTCTATCGATAGATCTTGTAGGTCTTATTATTTGGATAGTTGACTGTAGATGATGCGTAACCACATTCTACTCGATAGATCTTGTGGGTCTTATTATTTGGATAGTTGACTGTGTTGATGATGCGTAACCACATTCTACTCGATAGATCTTGTGGGTGTTATTATTTGGATAGTTGACTGTGTTGATGATGCGCAACCACATTCTATCGATAGATCTTGTGGGTCTTATTATTTGGATAGTTGACTGTGTTGATGTTGCGCAACCACATTCTACTCGATAGATCTTGTAGGTCTTATTATTTGGATAGTTGACTGTGTTGATGATGCGCAACCACATTCTATCGATAGATCTTGTGGGTCTTATTATTTGGATAGTTGACTGTGTTGATGATGCGTAACCACATTCTACTCGATAGATCTTGTGGGTCTTATTATTTGGATAGTTGACTGTGTTGATGATGCGCAACCACATTCTATCGATAGATCTTGTGGGTGTTATTATTTGGATAGTTGACTGTGTTGTTGATGCGCAACCACATTCTATCGATAGATCTTGTGGGTCTTATTATTTGGATAGTTGACTGTGTTGATGATGCGCAACCACATTCTATCGATAGATCTTGTGGGTGTTATTATTTGGATAGTTGACTGTGTTGTTGATGCACAACCACATTCTATCGATAGATCTTGTAGGTCTTATTATTTGGATAGTTGACTGTAGATGATGCGCAACCACATTCTACTCGATAGATCTTGTGGGTCTTATTATTTGGATAGTTGACTGTGTTGATGATGCGTAACCACATTCTACTCGATAGATCTTGTGGGTGTTATTATTTGGATAGTTGACTGTGTTGATGATGCGCAACCACATTCTATCGATAGATCTTGTGGGTCTTATTATTTGGATAGTTGACTGTGTTGATGTTGCGCAACCACATTCTACTCGATAGATCTTGTAGGTCTTATTATTTGGATAGTTGACTGTGTTGATGATGCGCAACCACATTCTATCGATAGATCTTGTGGGTCTTATTATTTGGATAGTTGACTGTGTTGATGATGCGTAACCACATTCTACTCGATAGATCTTGTGGGTCTTATTATTTGGATAGTTGACTGTGTTGATGATGCGCAACCACATTCTATCGATAGATCTTGTGGGTGTTATTATTTGGATAGTTGACTGTGTTGTTGATGCGCAACCACATTCTATCGATAGATCTTGTGGGTCTTATTATTTGGATAGTTGACTGTGTTGATGATGCGCAACCACATTCTATCGATAGATCTTGTGGGTGTTATTATTTGGATAGTTGACTGTGTTGATGATGCGTAACCACATTCTATCGATAGATCTTGTGGGTGTTATTATTTGGATAGTTGACTGTGTTGTTGATGCACAACCACATTCTATCGATAGATCTTGTAGGTCTTATTATTTGGATAGTTGACTGTAGATGATGCGCAACCACATTCTACTCGATAGATCTTGTGGGTCTTATTATTTGGATAGTTGACTGTGTTGATGTTGCGCATCCACATTCTACTCGATAGATCTTGTGGGTCTTATTATTTGGATAGTTGACTGTGTTGATGATGCGTAACCACATTCTATCGATAGATCTTGTGGGTGTTATTATTTGGATAGTTGACTGTGTTGATGATGCGCAACCACATTCTATCGATAGATCTTGTGGGTCTTATTATTTGGATAGTTGACTGTGTTGATGTTGCGCAACCACATTCTACTCGATAGATCTTGTAGGTCTTATTATTTGGATAGTTGACTGTGTTGATGATGCGCAACCACATTCTATCGATAGATCTTGTGGGTGTTATTATTTGGATAGTTGACTGTGTTGATGATGCGTAACCACATTCTACTCGATAGATCTTGTGGGTCTTATTATTTGGATAGTTGACTGTGTTGATGATGCGCAACCACATTCTATCGATAGATCTTGTGGGTGTTATTATTTGGATAGTTGACTGTGTTGATGATGCGCAACCACATTCTATCGATAGATCTTGTGGGTGTTATTATTTGGATAGTTGACTGTGTTGTTGATGCGCAACCTCATTCTATCGATAGATCTTGTGGGTCTTATTATTTGGATAGTTGACTGTGTTGATGATGCGCAACCACATTCTATCGATAGATCTTGTGGGTGTTATTATTTGGATAGTTGACTGTGTTGATGATGCGTAACCACATTCCATCGATAGATCTTGTGGGTGTTATTATTTGGATAGTTGACTGTTGATGATGCGCAACCACATTGTACTCGATAGATCTTATGGGTCTTATTATTTGGATAGTTGACTGTGTTGATGATGCGTAACCACATTCTACTCGATAGATCTTGTGGGTCTTATTATTTGGATAGTTGACTGTGTTGATGATGCGTAACCACATTCTACTCGATAGATCTTGTGGGTCTTATTATTTGGATAGTTGACTGTGTTGATGTTGCGCAACCACATTCTACTCGATAGATCTTGTAGGTCTTATTATTTGGATAGTTGACTGTGTTGATGATGCGTAACCACATTCTACTCGATAGATCTTGTAGGTCTTATTATTTGGATAGTTGACTGTGTTGATGATGCGTAACCACATTCTATCGATAGATCTTGTGGGTGTTATTATTTGGATAGTTGACTGTGTTGTTGATACACAACCACATTCTACTCGATAGATCTTGTTTCAATTTTGAACTAAAAGCTATCAAAAATCTCAAAACATTAAATTATATATAGATATATTTGTTTGCTTACTTGGTTATTCTTGCTTTTTTTCTTTCTTTAGTTGTAGCACTTGCAAACTAGAAGTGTTATGGATGTAGAGGGAGATGTATGCAACCTGCATTGCCGCCAATGTACAGCACCCTTCACCAGTGAGGTACGACCCCCACTCGGAGCTGAATATCTCCCTAATTACTAAACGATCTAAAATTTAAAATCGATGACTGATTTTCAAATAAATTACGTTTGGTTTGAGCTCTTGTTAATTTTTTCTCTTCACGCTGCGACGATTTTTTTTTAATTTGGAAAACTGGGTAAAATTGAGCCATAGTCTTTTCCTGCGAACCACCACAGGGGGAGGGAGAGGAAAATTTTTCGAAGAAAAAACAAAAGTCCTAGTTCGCATGTGTCAAAAAAACATCCATTCCAATATATGTAAGTCTGAAACTGTTTTTGTTCGCATTGTTCATCAAAACGGCACACGTGTATCGGCAATGGCCATGATAGACGCTTCAAAAAAAACTGTCACAATTGCGCAGTAATAAATAACTTCCCTTTTTTGAACAGAGCAACTGAGGAAAAGATTTGTTCAGGGAAAGATCTAGACAATCCAGACAAAGCAGTCCACAACTGATTTATAAAAAGGAAACTACGAAACCGCAGAGGTAAGTAAAAAACAAGTATTTTAATAAAACAATAATACGATTTTGTATACAGCTATTTAAAAAAGCGTTGCATACTAAATACTGCATACTAAATAGTGTATTCAAAGACCGAAATGCGCTTTGGATTTTATGTCATATTGTCTAACATAAGATAAATAAATAATTATTTATTATATTTTTAGTGCATTCCATCCGAAACAATATACTAGTTCGGTATTAGTATTTCTCACAGTCCATGGTAGAGAAAAACAACGGTTTTAGAAGTAATGAAATGTAAAAATCAACATTAAAATCAAGACAACATTGTATATTTTAAATCTTAAAGGTTTATTCCAAGACATGTTTCGACGTTGCTCACTTCATCGTCAGTGTGTAAAAATTAATAGTTTGAATCCGAGATATGATGATATGATCACTGCCGAAATTACCACGGTGCTGCGACCCACCACGGGGGGACTAGGGAGAGGAACAGAGACAAGCTCGGCGCGAAGTTTTTTTGACACTTGCGAACTAAACGAGTAGGACTGTTGTTTTTTCTTCGAATAATTCCACCCTCCCCCCTCCCCCTCGTGGTGGGTCGCAGCAAATGACTGCGGCTCAATTTTACCCGTTATTCCAACTTAAAAAAAATATGTTTTCGTCGCAGCGTGAGGAGGAAACATTAACAAGAGCTCAAACCAAAGGTGATTTATATTTGAAAATCACTCATCGATTTTCGATTTTCGATCGTTTGGTAATTATGGAGATATTGAGGTCCGGGTGGGAATCGTTGTGAATTTTTCGCAACCGTACTTGCACGCCTTTGCACTTATTATACACTCGGCAGTAAAAGCAGATTTTTGAACAGCACAAAACCCCACAAAAACCCAATTTCTGACTCAAACCTTAGCACCAAAGTGTTCCTAAGGTAACTGACTACTTTTGAACGTTCATTTTGAACCCAAGATGTGCGTGCACACAAAAACCGCTCAAAACCGCATAACAACCTTCAAAATTTTATTGAGGAACCATACACGTTTCAAACTTCAACTTCTATATTTTTCTTTGAATTTCCTAAAACAACAGGTAAAAATCAATCTTTTGAGAAAGTTTGGAAAAAAATCATAATTATTAGAACTTATAAAAAAAACGTTTTATGTGTTTTTGCTGTGGTTTTGCAAATTTTTGCTTCGTCACCAAAACGTTTTTACTGCCAAGAAAGGGATTATTACACAGTCATATGAAACGTTAGACTTTCAGAAAAAAATATTTTCGGGCTCAAATAACATATCGCCCATGCGTTTTCTGCTTTTGAAAACCGGGTTTATTTTGCCGTTCTCTCAGTCGCCTTGAGTAACTCTCACTTGATGTGCATTTTAAAATTTCAAACTTGGATTTTTCAAAAGGTTTTTAGGGTTTTGAAATGAGGAAATAATGCTCTAATAGTAGACCAAATACCAATTTCAGGCAACATACTTTGTCGTTTAATGCGAGGCCATCAAAAATGCCTAATTTTTTATTCTTCACATATTAGTAGTCGGCGGAGGGTTTAATACGCAAAATATCAAATTCACTCGATTTTGTTAAAAAGTAAAAGGTGTTAAAAAAGGTTTGAATCCTATTTTTGAGAATAGTGTACCAAAGGGGTTCTATTGGGGAAATAAGAAGATTTTTTTGCAGCTGTCACGCGATTCTCGATTTTTACATCAACTCTCTCTTAAGAAGTTGCGTAGTACTTTGATCACAAACAACTGGAATATTGAGAAAATGTTTTGACCATATTATTACATATTCAAAAATGACTTCAGTGAAATTTCAGCCAATATTTGCATAACTTTCGTCTGAGAATCAAATTACATATTATATTTGCTGGTGCTTTAATTGTCAATATTTATATTGAGCAAAAATATTCTATTTTCCAATAGTCTGGTTAGAGTATGAAGACTATTATTCATGAAACATTTCTAATTAGCTCTATCTGGTACTAAATAGCACTTTAAAAACAATAGGAAACAGAAGACATTGTAATAGCTTTGACTATATTTACGTGACATACCTCATTTTTCTTCAAATTAATATTTTAGTCTTTCTCGTCGTTCTTTATTTTGTTGTTGTTAGGATAATGTTGGCTAATGATATTTCCTGATTAGGGCTTTTGTAACCAATGTTAACACTCATGTGACTGTTAGACTCACGGGATGCAAAAATTGTTTTCATGTATTTTCAAGGAATTCTATCGTTAGTACTGCGATCAAAAACTGTTCATGGTATTTTAGACATACAACCTGGTGCCGATGGTTCAGTGACATTTTAACCAAATTGAATATTCATATTTTTTGTGCCCTTCAGCTGGTGTTCGAAATTTTAATATCGAGCAGGCATATTCTATTTTGCCTATGACTTTACTACACTGGCGAAAATTAGGTTATAAACCCTTTTGATTAGCTGCAGGTTGAATATGATGAACTTTAGGGGAACTAGGAATTAGAAACTGAAAAAGTAATTTTAATAGGCTAAAATAACTAAGCAGCAGCAGCTGTCAATCAAACTCGAGTTTGGCGTCATCTTTGTTAACTTTGATCCTGTATTGCAGAATCAAGCTGTACATTAAAACATAAATTACCAAACGCTGGATTAACTTGGCCGGGGGAAAATTTTTCCTCTCTGTTTTTAAGTAGCAAACACCAGTGTTGAAAAAAAAGAAAAGAAAAGAAAAGAAAATGAAAATGAATTAAATTGAAAAAAAAAATCATCACGTGGAACTTTTCAAAGGACAACCTTTTTGACAATTACTGTATTTTAAAATTGTTCTCATGTATTTTCTTCATCGCCATAGCTAGTACTGTGATCAAATGCTGTTCATTATATTTCAGACATACAAGCTGATGCCGATAGTTCCGTGAAAGTTTAGCTAAACCAAAGAGAACCAAAATGATTATTCATATTTTTTGGTGCTTGCCAGCAGGTGTTAGAAATTTTCATATAGAGTAAGCATATTCCATTTTGCCCAAGACTTTACTATAACGACGAAAAAAGGTCATAAACCCGCTTGGTTAGCTACAGTTCAGAGAAATTAGGAATAAGAACTTAGGTAGTCATTTTCATCGACTAGAATAACTAACCAACACGAACTGTCAATTAAAATCAGCTTCACGTCATCTTCCTTGAGTTTGATCGTGTTTCCTAATATTCATATTTTCGGTGCTTGTCAGCACGTGTTAGAAAATTTCATGTTGAGCAAGCATATTCCATATTCCAGCAAAACTAGCCATCAAAACAACTGTCAGAGTTATAGTTCATAGTAAAGAGCAACTAAACAGCTCATAGCTCTGGATGGCAGAATCAACTCAAGTTGTTCATTAAAATGTAGTTAATTGGAAGAAACAACATTAAGTTTACCTTGTAAAAAGAAAGAAAAAGAAAGAAAAAGAAAGAACGAAAGAAAGAAAAAACAAGAAAGAAGAAAAAAGTAAAAAAGTAAAAAGAAAGAAGAAAAGAAGAAAAGAGGAAAAACAGAAATGACATGACTGTTATATATATATGCTAATAAACTAAAAGTTGTCGAGAAAGAAGGAAAATAGACTAATTACATTAAGCATGGCTGTTATAATATCCCGTAGGAGAGTAATATTCCGTAACCACTTGTGTGTAATTTCGGAAGGGGAATGGTGACTAGGGTGTATATGCTCCATACTATTGGCTAATATTTAATATTAACTTCCTGTTAAAGTCAAATCACCCAACAACGCCCCATCAGATAAGTTCAGCTGCCCTAGATATACGAAAGTTTCCTTTTCATCTAGTGTGGTACAGTTTGTCCATTTCTATCAGTTATCTTACTTTCCTAGAGAAAAAGAAAAGGTTCAACAGTTGAAGTTCTTTCTGTACAGTTGGTTGCAGTCTTTAGAAGGGAAGCTTCTCGGTGCGTCTTCAAGAGACACAGCATCCTTGTACGAGGTAATATTGATAATAATAATCATTATATAACACATTGGTATAAAATAAAACAAGGAGCTAGTTAGACAGGCCTTAATATAAATGAAGAAAGGGAAAAAGTGAGGAAATCTGCAAGTGAAAATTATGTCCTGAGTGGAGCTTGAACTACTATATGAAGAATATTTTCTCAAAATGGGTCTTATCGACTAAGACCCATTTGATGTCACGATTTAGCATTCAAGCCATTTCTTGAGCCGTGTTTGAATTATCAGCTGGCCAATTTTTTCGACCAAAAAAAGACCACGCCCATTTCACCTTTAAGAGGGGTAGTCCATAAATGCCACCTGAGGGGTGCAGAATGAAAAAAATCGAAATCGCTCAAATTTTGTCAGAATGTAGGCCTTAGTGAATTATAACTGTTGTGTAAGTTTCACTACGATCGGATAAATAGTTTAGGAGAACGGCACCGAAAACCATTTTTTCTGATCACTTCCGGTTTTTTCACTCGATTTCACCACATCCCCAAAAACCCTAAAAATCACAAAATTCCTTACGCATTCCTCGGCAAACAATTTAATTTCATGATTAAGAGATCCTAACCCTCATTTGGATGGATTTATCAAGCATTTTGCTTAAAATGGGAATATTTTATCGATTTTTGCATTATTTTAATTATTTTGAGCAATATTTTATACCCTATGTTGCAAGGCTAATATCTCCAATGGTACATCGATTCACATAAATTAACTACTACAGGGAGAAAGAGCAATGATTTATCTTTAGTTTTATCAAATAAAATTTTGGGGCACTTGAAAATTCGAATTTTGGCAAGACGAAATACAACCCCTATTGACCCCCAAAATAATGACAACTTGAGTCGTAAGCGGTCACGCTTTATGCGAAAGATAAATTATTTGGTCCATTAAGCTGCTTCTTATAGACAAGAAACTCGATGGTGTAGAAGATAAAACGTTTATTGACATTCTCAGAAAATATTAAAAGAATCCAAGTGAAATTTCTATTGTTTTAGGACAACCAAGTTGAGTCTTCTTGTTGTGTCACTCGATACTAACGATTTGCCCCTTCGATTTTCGATAATATTTGGTATAGATTGTCTTTAAAAAACCTCAATCACAATATAACAACCTTACTAATACAGTATGAACAATTTGTACCTTATTACACTTGGATTTGTAGAAAATAAACTCGTTGAAGCCAGGCGCCATGCGAATAACTCAATAGTCCAACTGACTTTGCAGGATTACGTGACAAATATTACCACAGGTAGCCCGTCATCACTCCATCAGATTTAACTCGTACATGGACGGCCTTGCCGAAGCATCACTTGTTTTTGGTTTCAGATGATCTTAGGCAATAAAAGTCTAAAAAAAGTTAGCTGTAATCGTTTTATAGTCATGCTTTTATTTGTTGATCTCAGAATGGTCCTAGTGTTTTACAACTTTCAATTATTAACTTCTTTAACATGAAAAATAATGTATTTAAGTTTTTTGTTAACCGTAAGTGAAAACAAACCTAACCGTTAGCCGTTAAAAAAAAGCCAAAAGTTTAATCGTTAGCCGCAAAAACTACCGCCCAATTGAACCCTCAGTCAAGTGATGCCACGCCTTCCAACGCAACTATCCAGAAACAAGGATGGGCACTGGAAAAGTGTACAAGACTGCACGAAGAAGCAAATGCAGTACAGTAACATGCATCGATAAAATGTTTTCAGGGCACTTCTGCAATATCATCACTACAAAAAACACCCTACATACTGATAGAGACCATTGCGGAAATCATGCAACTGTGTGTCATAGTCCCAGAATGTAACCCATGTCCACACTCTTCATGTTTTTATGAAAATATCTTTATGCTTCATAAACATCATTTTTCATTTTAAAGGATCGAAACTGGACGATTTAGGGTGGGGCGAATGGGACCTTTTAGTTTGGATGTCGTCTTTAATTTTTTTATGACCCCTCTCCCTCTCCTCATGCATCCTGTAGGAGACCAAAAAAACGCAAGGCAATAGTGCCAGAATTTACAAACAATTTTGTTTTGTTTTCGGTTCCATGTTAAAAACAGATACCCAGCTCGCTTCTGTCAAGATCATCAGTTTATATTACAAACTCAGAGGCGGCGGAGAAGGGGGCTTTAGCCCCCCACCCCCTTCAAGAATTTGGAGGGGCTCAGCCTTCCTACGTTTTAAAAGAAACTAGTTCCTTAAAAAGTTTAAAAAGTTTGACTTAGTGCGTTAAAAGAGTTTTATGAAGGTTTAGAACCATTTGAAATGAAAGTTATACAATTGTTTCGATTGTTTCTAGTATACACACGATTCTTTAGGGCGAATGCGTATACCAAAGAAAATACAAGTACACGGCCCAGGAGGGGTGGGGGGGGGGGGGGGGGGGGGGAGGCACTTCGGGTCGTTTCATACGGGGATGCTCCGCCCGGACTCTTGACCCCTTACCCTTTTCTATACCAAATTTCCGCAAAAAGGTACCCCTTTTTATACCTTTTTTGCCTGACTTGAAGGTACCCCTGTTATATACCTTTGAAGAAAACCTACTCCTTTTTATACCAAAACTCACAAATTTCCACCCCTTTTCTATACGTGTGGCCTGAAAAAAGTACCCCTTTCGGGCGGAGCTTCCCCGTATAGTCAATTATAGGGAGTACCCCCCCCCCCCCCCCCGGGATCCACGGTATGCCACGAGAAACTATTGTATAACCAGTTTATCCCACACCATAGAAAACACAAATGCGCATGATTTGAAGGAGTGAAATACCGACGAATATACAACGGCTTTCCTGCATTCTGATTGGCTGTATTTTCTATGGTGTTGGATAAATATTTCTATTAAAATATCTGGCGGTAGGCAGACTACGTACGAGTTAAATCTGATAGAGTGATGACGGGCTACCTGTGGTAATATTTGTCACGTAATCCTGCAAAGTCAGTTGGACTATTGAGTTATTCGCATGGCGCCTGGCTTCAACGATTTATTTTCTACAAATCCAAGTGTAATAAGGTACAAATTGTTCATACTGTATTAGTAAGGTTGTTATATTGTGATTGAGGTTTTTTAAAGACAATCTATACCAAATATTATCGAAAATCGAAGGGGCAAATCGTTAGTATCGAGTCACACAAAAAGAAGACTCAACTTGGTTGTCCTAAAACAATAGAAATTTCACTTGGATTCTTTTAATATTTTCTGAGAATGTCAATAAACGTTTTATCTTCTACACCATCGAGTTTCTTGTCTATAAGAAGCAGCTTAATGGACCAAATAATTTATCTTTCGCATAAAGCGTGACCGCTTACGACTCAAGTTGTCATTATTTTGGGGGTCAATAGGGGTTGTATTTCGTCTTGCCAAAATTCGAATTTTCAAGTGCCCCAAAATTTTATTTGATAAAACTAAAGATAAATCATTGCTCTTTCTCCCTGTAGTAGTTAATTTATGTGAATCGATGTACCATTGGAGATATTAGCCTTGCAACATAGGGTATAAAATATTGCTCAAAATAATTAAAATAATGCAAAAATCGATAAAATATTCCCATTTTAAGCAAAATGCTTGATAAATCCATCCAAATGAGGGTTAGGATCTCTTAATCATGAAATTAAATTGTTTGCGAAGGAATGCGAAAGGAATTTTGTGATTTTTAGGGTTTTTGGGGATGTGGTGAAATCGAGTGAAAAAACCGGAAGTGATCAGAAAAAATGGTTTTCGGTGCCGTTCTCCTAAACTATTTATCCGATCGTAGTGAAACTTACACAACAGTTATAATTCACTAAGGCCTACATTCTGACAAAATTTGAGCGATTTCGATTTTTTTCATTCTGCACCCCTCAGGTGGCATTTATGGACTACCCCTCTTAAGACCCCTTTTATGAAGATATTCTTCATGATAGTTCAGATATAAAGCTTTCTTCGTCACGAAGCCAATTCATTATTGATATGACTTGTTCCGAAGTCTATAAATGAGCCGCGCGCATATGCATCAACTCCATTCACAACCAGCGCGCCTTCTTCATTTCGAAACTTACCAAATATTGCCAGGTAAGCGCTAAGCTTCACTCGCCTTTGATGACATTGAGTCCTTCGCCTACCTACCAAAGCCCGGGAGGTTCCAGCAAAACTCCCTTGATGGCATTGGCAACTGCACAACTGAAAGATTTAAAAACGAGATACATTTTATTTGGAATAGACCTCAAAAATATTTAAGCCCAGCCAAAAGCCCACCTAGAATCGACCAGAACAAGACAGTTTATAGTTAGAATAAATCTCAGAAATACCTAACAAAATATCAAAAATTGTTTTGTGTTTTTTTTTTCCCGACTCCCGTTTTTGTCACTTGGATCATGAAGAAATGCAATAGAAAAGAAAACTGGAAACTGTAAATCACTCTTTAAAACACTGTTTCTGTTATAGTGATTTTTTTTAAGAAATTCAATTTTCCCTTGCTTACCATTGAGGTAGCACATATCTGGCATCGAGCTCGTCCACTTATAATGACGGTGGACCAGTCTCTAGCTAAGCCCAACCAAGAGCCCACCTAGAATCGACCAGAACAAGACAGTTTATATTTAGAATAAATCTCAGAAATACCTAACAAAATATCAAAAATTGTTTTGCGTTGTTTTTTTCCCGACTCCCGTTTTTGTCACTTGGATCATGAAGAATATTTTCTCAAAATGGGTCTTATCGACTAAGACCCATTTGATGTCACGATTTAGCATTCAAGCCATTGCTTGAGCCGTGTTTGAATTATCAGCTGGCCAATTTTTTCGACCAAAAAAAGACCACGCCCATTTCACCTTTAAGACCCCTTTTATGAAGATATTCTTCATATATATATATGAGATTTGTTAACATAAAAAGGGTGTAGCTTTCTAAGCCCCTTTTCTTGTGTAGAAATCTATTGCGAACTAGAATTTACGATAAGAATAAAGATTTCGAGTTTTCAAAAATGCCAATAAATTCTTGAAGATTTCTAATACCCTTTTTGCTTTGACAAACTTCATATGTATATAACACATGAAGGCTAAGTAATGGTAATATGAAGGAAACAAAAACAATTTTTGACGAAAACAAATTCTTAAAAAGTCTCATTTTGTCCTTGAGACAATTGCAAAGTTTAGGTTCTACCTATCTAAAGGATTTAAGACCACAAGTTGTAGTTATGTAGCTATTTGGGCATCGTAATACGAGATCTCCTTATATTATATTCAGAACTAATTTGGAGCTAAATTATTTAAAGCTTTGTAAAGTAATGTAGTAAACAATCATAATCACTTGTCTTATTCCGAAATACATTATTTGAGGCTCTTTCATTCAACTTATAGAGTTTGTCTGAGTCACATTTTAAGCAAAATTGCCACACAGTAGAATTAATAATATACTGAAGGTGTGAAAAGAATAAACGTGTTGTACGACTGAAGTTTTGCATCGAAAGAAATTATATCAAATACGGATGTATGTCTCCTAATGCTGCAATATTAATTGTGTATAAAATATATATGATCCGGAAAATAAGTTCATGGTCAATTATGACATCTAGAAGTTATATACAATTGTTAAGGAGGCTTGAAACGGCTTTTTCTTGGGCGCGGGAGCGCTCTACGAACGATGACATAGGAAGTGTCGTTAGAATAAGATGACTCAAGCGTCGAACTGTACTAGTTTCAATAATATTTGCTATTGTTTTCATATTCAAACTGAAAAAACTCAGAGCTATATGGCGAAATTACTTTAAATTTGAAATATTGGTTTTGGTTTACGTTTTCAAAAGCTCAAGCAAAAATTGAAAAATTCTGTAATAGGGAAGAATTAAAAAAATTAAGCGACTTTTACGTATTTTAAACAATATTGTACACTGTGTAAAGTAGGTTTTTAATCTGAAACTCTTATATTTATTGAATCTTATCCATCGATAGGGGGCCGGCAAGAACAACGCTAAGATGGGTGATATCTGTTGTTCGTTTTCGAAGAGTTTCTCTTTTGTGCTTCTCTAACTGTTGAAATAATACGGTGAGCATCCGTCCCCCCTGCTTTATTCAAGGCTGCATTTATTATTTTTACGATTTAGAATTAAGAAAATCCATGTTCATTGGTTGGATTGTCATCAATTCTACAACTGTGTGCACATTTAGGTGAGCGTGTCTGCTGTAGAATTTTGTTTCTAGAATTCACTTTTTCCCATATTTGCAAAATAATGGAATGCTTTTTATAACAGGAAATGTTCGATAAGCGTTAAAGCTATCGTTTGAAGTAGTCTATTCATTTATTCGTCTATTCGTTTATTTGTCTATTTATTTATTCGTCTATTTGTTTATTCGTTTTTTCGTTTATGTATTTATTCATTTATTCGTTTATTCATTTATGCGTTTTTTTCGTTTATTCATTTATTCGCTTATTCGCGTATTCATTCATTCGTTCATTCGTTCATTCGTTCATTCGTTCATTCGTTCATTCGTTCATTCGTTCATTCGTTCATTCGTTCATTCGTTCATTCGTTCATTCGTTCATTCGTTCATTCGTTCATTCGTTCATTCGTTCATTCGTTCATTCGTTCATTCGTTCATTCGCTCATTCGCTCATTCGCTCATTCGCTCATTCGCTCATTCGCTCATTCGCTCATTCGCTCATTCGCTCATTCGCTCATTCGCTCATTCGTTCATTCGTTCGTTCGTTCGCTCATTCGTTTATTCGTTCATTCGCTCGTTCATTCGTACATTCGTTCGTTCGCTCATTCGTTCACTCGTTCGATTGTTCATTCGTTCATTCATTAGACATTTTTTGTAGCTTTTGGTAAAGGTCTGAGATATAAAACCTGAATAGGAAGGACATGCATGAATATTCTATTTAGTATCACAAAATAACCATGCTCAAAACATAAAAGTTTTACTCATTACCTGTAGCAGATATCATACCTGAGAAGATTTTGTTTCTTTAGTAAGAGAATCGAGGCCTCATTGACTTTAAACGTTGACGAGCGGCCACTAAGAAACTTCATTGTCTTTCTTAGCCTTAGCAAAATGGGCTCATACATTTTCAAAATCATTTTTAAAACCGCCATAACGCTATTCAGTAGCTATCTGAAGACTGTTTTGAAGAATTTACTCGCTTTCAATCCGCGATTCGCATAATTTTCCCGTGAAGTTATGGATGACTGCATATTGCGTTGTTTGATAACGAACAAAACCTTAATTTCACGTTGAGCAAGCTTATTTTGTGATACTGAGTGAAATTATTCGTCTTTTTATTTTAGTTTTCAACATTTTTTTTCAATCCTTTCAATTCTTCAATCCGATCTAGCACCTGATTGGTCGGTTACTAAAGAATGCAAAAAAAATGTCTGAAGAACGCCCTACTTTTCGCGGTTCGAGTGACCTCACTGTAATACAGGCAATTCAAATATCGTGGACGTTGCCCGGCCTCAAACCTACGCGACTTGACATAAAGGGAGTATAAGTAGAAACTAGACGCTCTTTGAGCGTTCACTGGGTTGCCTGTGCAAGTATTCTAGAGCTCAATGATGAACATTCCTAAACTCGCCAAATCACCAAGCTAATCCTTACCTTTTTCGCACAAAAGTTTCCCTTTCCTCTGGACAACAACCTTTTATGCTACTTTAATTGTGCGACAACAGCTTTGATTACGTTGCTAACGCGTTTTAACGAGTATTAAGGTGACTGGCTACTTTTGGAAAAAATGTTAAACTTTTTTTTAAACTACGATTTTTTATAGTGAAATTTAATGGTGATTCCGAATATGAAAAGAAAAATAGGGAGTCCCGAGCACGTTTTCGAGATAATCAGCATTTAATGGATGCCTACGCGCGAGTTTTTGAAGCAAAAATTGCGCCACCGGAAGTTATCAGAAAACAATTTCTCATAAAAAAGACTCATAAGATAATAGTTCTTCGCAGACTCTATCATAGACAAATGCCAACTAGTGAATTATTCTACAATGCCACATGGATATTTTTGAATACAAGACAAAGAAATACGTCGGTTTGTCATATTTCGCCCTTTCAGTGCTCTCAAAAATCTTATAAAGTCAAACTCCTACAAAAATCTATTTTGTCATGCGTTAGGAAAATTAACTTTTCTTTAAAATTTGATATTACGTAGATTTTTAGAAGTTATTTCAATTAAGCTTATAAAAAGTATAGAGTCCCGTGCAAAATTTGAAGGTTTTGCGCTGTTGAAGTTCAAAACGTGTATGGTTCCTCAATAATATTTCGTATTTTATTCATCGTGGGCTCAACTCGAGCGTTCAAAAGTAGGCAGTCACCTTAAGTTACTTGTTAACCTAGACTACCTTAAAGACTAGCATGTCTGATGAAATAACTATATCTATTTCACGACCGAAACTGCTCACTGCCAAATAAGCTTTTTTATATCAAAATGAAATTTTCATCCACTCACAAAGTAGTCATATGGCTGTACCAAAGAAAATAAATTTTCTGCAAATTTTTTAGTCCTGCTTGGTTCACGTACAAGTCTTACAGCATGGCAGTGTTCACATATTACGCTATTAAGCTTATAGTAATTAAACTTTGAATAACGAGACCTCAAGTCATTTACTGACTCTTTATTATCACCACTATATACATGTACAGTTACAGATAAATGCATAGCTTCCTCAAAGATATCACAGTCACTGAATGTATTCTCGATCAAATCATCGATTGTTTGATATACAAAGACACTTGTTAACAGTGTGAGTTGAACGAATGATATTGTGCCCTAAAACAAACAGCAATTCAATAGAATAATACCGATTATGACTACATAAATAAACAACGATTTCACCTTGAGTTTCAGTGAATTACAATTCTTATTTTCTGTGCTCTGACACATCTTGTCATCGATGCAACCAGGTGATCTGACTAGGCGCGCAAAGCATGATTTCCTGATCTGAAAAAGAATCAATCCCATCATCCACCGCACGCTCAATTCACTTGAGTTTCTTGGCGGCCATCTTGAAAATAGGCTAATTATGAGCGACTTTCTCGCCAATAAGTCTTTTCTTATTGAAAACGAGACACTATAAATAACAGATAAATGGATTTTCTTAAGGTTCAAAGCATCCTGGAGATTGCCAAGGACAAAAGAGCAGCGTAAGGTGTGGAAATTTTAGTTAAATCCTGCCAAAGAATCGAGAAAGCTTTTTGGCAGCTTCTTCGAGATCGTTTCAACGGTAATTCTTTAATAAAAAACCATGAATATTAATTTAACCAATGAAAATATATTCTTAGTCTCATCTAGACAACATATTCTTTGAAGTAGAAACATTTTTAGCCTTAAATAATCGGCTAAATGACACTTTTCCTAGCATTATTGTACTTGTATGCCGTTTGGTTTTGTTTTGATTTCCCTCTGTTTATCCATGAAGTAGAAACATTTTTAGCCTTAAATAATCGGCTAAATGACACTTTTCCTAGCATTATTGTACTTGTATGCCGTTTGGTTTTGTTTTGATTTCCCTCTGTTTATCCATGATTGAGCTCGAAAAGACGCATGGGATTGATTCTTTTTCGGATATCACGATTCGCAATCTGATTGGCTAATCGCTTTTCCTCAGATCACCTGGAAATATTCAACATGCCGTCTTGGCATTTCCCTTTCTCGTAGATCACAATCTGCTCGTCTGACTTCAAGTTCTTGTGGTCAGCTTCAAAGTTTTGCTTGTCAATTGTTTTGTAGTTTGTCTCCGTATAGTTTGTATTTGAGATCTGGCAAGATCTAGTTTGGCTAGATAGTTCTAAGATTCTCATAGTTTGCTCATAGATTCTCATAGTTCTCTCTTTGAGTACATGGACCAACCCGTTCCAAAATCGCTCAATTATATCTCTTAGTAAGTGGTTTGAGCGTACCGATAAAAAAACCAAAGACAATGGTAGGCCACATGCCTGCAGACAACATACCTCGATCACAAAAACCCTAAGTAGTTCTTCATTGACGAAGGAATGATGCAATAACGACCGAGCAAAGACAAATTCCTCATGCTCAATTATCGTGTGATTAATTCTGTCAATATTTATGCAATCATATTTGAGAAATACACAAACCAAAACTCCATTGGACAGACAATGGCTATGGTTACGAGTTTCGTCCAATCATATTCCCGAGCCCGAAAAAGAAAAAAAACGAACCTCAATTTAAGACTGGGCTTCCCACAGGCAACCCAGTAATGAGATGTCTAATTATTAAATTAATACTAGTTTGTCTCTGATTTGAAACATTGTTCTTTCTAGACGTAAGATGTCTAATGTCTCGCTCAGATAAATGTTTTTGAATTGTTTACTAGGTATAAAATCTCGAGGGATCGCTCATCTAGATAGGAACATTAAACAATTATTCACCTAAGACGAAGTGAATATCGTTTCATAATCACTGGTCGCTCGACCAATCACAGCACGCGAAACTCTATATTCAATTCTAAATTTATAATAGAATATAATAATATGACATTACATTACATGGCATGATATTATAATAATTTTAATATAGGATTTTTACCTGATATGCTGGTCGTTTTCATACATTACCTCAGTATTCACAAGATAATTTTATTAAATAGATGCCTGTAAAGATGTGGATTCTACACATGCTACCTATAACAGTCCTGTGGTTATCTATCTATCAGGTGGCTTCTTTGCGTAAGTAAAAACAATATTTGTTGATTTTTAACCTTGTTAATTATTTGTTTTAAAAACAATTAATAATGGTTACTGATGATAGCAAACATCTTCAACTTCATTGTTTCAACTTCAACAGTCATTTCAGGCTGCTCTTTTTTCTTACAACCATTATCGTTGAAGAGCGACCCCGAAGTTTGATGTCTCTTTTGCCGACTAACATTTCGATGTTCGTCAATCAAGGAACTAAACTAGAATAATTACATTATTCAGAGAAATTTTAGATGGAATTAAAGATTTTAGAAGATTACAGGATTAAAATATTTAATTCAGTCCTAGTCAATGCTAGTTGGCTAACGAGACTTAAAACTTCGGGGGTCGTACTTCAACGATAATGGTTGTAAGTAACAGCTTCAAACCTTCAAAAAACTTATTTATGTATTTGAACAATGTTAAAGGCAAATATCACAGTTTTAGGATTAACGGAAGATGATCAGTTATGTACTAACCCTTGTGGTAGCAGTATACTTCGGTAACGCAACTCTACAAAAGATAGTGACATTCAGTGACCTTTAAAACGTTCACAAAATCTTTAAATAAAGGAGTAATAATTGATTTAATTTAACTATACGGCCTTTAATAGCCACTTTAACCAACAACAAAAAACTACACTTAAGATTCTTCGGTAACAACAGAACAACAGAACAACAGAACAACAGAACAACAGAACAACAGAACAACAGAACAACAGAACAACAGAACAACAGAACAGCAGAACAGCAGAACAGCAGAACAGCAGAACAGCAGAACAGCAGAACAGCAGAACAGCAGAACAGCAGAACAGCAGAACAGCAGAACAGCAGAACAGCAGAACAGCAGAACAGCAGAACAGCAGAACAGCAAAAGAATAAATGAATTAATAAATAAATAAAAACAGGACTCGAACTCTAACACTTCACGGGGACGACCGACAAACTGTTTTGGGATATGCTTTATAACAGGTTTTACATTTTTACATAGTAGTTTTAAAAATCACTGTGAATTTCCAAAATATAGAATGTCGACAGCGTGTCGAAATCAGCCTCTCATTCGTTAATCACAGACAATAGTCCTTTCAAACACGCCTCAACGAGACAACGATTATTGAATTGCATTTCAAAACCCTTTAATACACTGTTGTAAGTTCAAACAAATGTTTCAAGTCGAGGCATTTAATGACATAGATATAAATTTAGGCCCGTTTGGGCATCCTGTGGTGAACGTTTTTATATTCGACCGCTTACTCCTCACCCCAAGGTGGTCGCTTACGATAGAGTCAACTTTACTCGTTTCTCGGCGTTTCCATGACAGCTATCAATGTATTTCACCTTTTTCTCTCTACAGGTAATCTGTACCCCATTGGTGTATCTAACAGGAGCATCATACCAGATGACAGATTCACGGCAAGCTCAACATATTCTTACTTTTTCGATCCACACTATGCACAACTGAATGGAAACGGGGGATGGAGACCAAAGACCAATACTGACCCTAATGACTATCTACAGATAGACTTTGGTGAAGTGTATGTTATTCATGCTCTAGCCACACAGGGTCATTCTACATGGAATGCATTTGCTATGGAATTCAAGATATCAACATCTATTGACAATAACACTTGGACTATGTACCAAAGTGGTGGTAAAGTAAAGGTAAGAACGAACACTTTGTCCATCTAGTATGTGAAATATCGAAGTGGATTAAATATCAAAAAAGTGATGTTTACATCGAACTCACTAGTTCATATTGTCCTGTACTTTACTGTTAAGAGAAAGTTAGAACTTGAAAACAGAAACTTTTTAACAAATAGATCAGGTTTAGCTATGTTCTGTTCTCTGATAAAACACGAGTGGAGCCGCTGTAGGACACTCAAAAAGTGTTAGAAATTACATTAACATACAGTATATGGCTCTAATTGTAAACGGTTCTAATTGTAAACACTTTTCCATTAATGTATCGTTTTTATACCATAAATTTGAGATTTACGAAAAAGATTTTGCCCGATAAAATATTGATTACTTGTCAATCATTCCATGCTATTTTGGGCATTCTTACGTTCCATACGCACCAAAATTCAATTTCGATTCAAGGTAAGCTGACGGCTGTTGTTTACAAATTCGTAATTTAAGCGCACCTTTAAGGTAATGTGTAAGAAAAGTCGTATATTTTCACTCTAAAATCGCAATAGTACGACTTGGTTTTTATATGAGCTAAAAGCCAAAGGATGGAACTTGTGTTTTGTAAATAATAATTGAGTTGGTATAACTCTAATTATAATTGGTGTAATTTTTTATGTGTTTATCACAAAAATTGCCACGTTAGCAATTCTGCGTCGACGACTTACCGTAATAAAACGAACAGTAAAATATTGTCTTAACACAACTTGAAACCTATACATTGAATTTTTGAGGCTGGAAATCGCGGATTAAATCCATTAAATACACATTCTAGCCATTAAAAGCTAATAACCAGAAAGTGTTTACAATTAGAACCACCTGTTTACAATTAGAGCCACCAACGGACATCATATGAAAAAACATATTCCATAAAGTTTCTATAATAAGTGCAACAAAACTTTATTATATGTTAGCTGACGTGTAGAACTAATTTATGAAAAAGTTTCAGAATAATCGTACTATTGGTTGACGACAAATAACACTGAGTGCAAAAAGTGTTTACAATTAGAGCCACATACTGTATTGGAAATATAAACCTTTATAACTTAAAGACGGATCTCTCAAATCAAGATATGATTTACCATTCAACTATTTAGTTCATGTACAATCAGTATTGAAGGAATTGAAAAAAGGTTATGTGCACTTCAAGCCAACAGGAGTATCTGGGAGAAGGCTTTCTTATCTGAGCTCTCGCTTTCTTTCTCCACTTTGTCTACAACAGTAAACAGTAACATGAAGGCTCTCATGCAGATCTGAGAATGGCCTTTTTTGATTAGATAAACTAAAAGATGGATTTGAACTTATCGGAATGCCTTTCTTTTACAGCAGAGAATAAACATTATTGAAATTTTTCAATGCAGTAGTGATTTTTTACCAGCCAAGATCGAATTCTTGATTCCTTGGCTTTCTTGTTTTTTTTAGCTTCGCCGTCAAAATATCCCAGGTTTTTTTTCAAGCTCCTTGTCATTCATTAAGTGAAACTCAGTCGGAATAGCGTTTTCTTTTCGCCAAGCTGTTAAGGCCCGTTTACAATTGCAATTTTGTCGCACGATAGTATTTAAGATCTTGCTTTTCACTTATAAAGCTATTAACGGCCTTGCTCCTGGTTATATTCGCGAGCTCCTAGAAATTTACAAGCCATCGCGCTCTCTACGCTCTTCCTTTAAGTTGTTGTTAAAAGTGCCTGACTTTAGATGTAATTCATATGACGCTCGTGCATTTTCTGTCTGTGCTCCACAACTGTGGAATTCTATCCCGTTTGATTTAAGAGTCAGTGCTTCAGTGCATGAGTTTAAGAAGAATCTTAAAACATATCTCTTTAAGTAAGCCTTTAAATGTTAGATTCATTTAACTAGTTTCTAGAATTTTTCAATTTTATATTTTCAATGATTATCAAGTTAGTATCTGATTTCTCTCATAGTTTTCTAAATTTAGACATTACTCTCATTTATATATATATATAGATAGATTTCTATGAATATGACACCATGAATATTTTAAGCTAAAGACCTATGTTATCTATGTTCCGCTTAATATTTATATTCTATTAGTTTCATTATTATTATTTATGTTATATTTATATTTATATATCTATGTTATTAATTGTTAAGCGCTATTCATTTTTTTTGGAAATGGCGCTATATTAAGAATTGAATTATTATTATTATTATTTGAGCGGTGATTTTATTGCAAACTTACTGCAATATTTCCTAAAAAGCCGTGCCTTTTTTCAACGAACATCGGATAAAATGTTTTTCCCCGTTTAGGAGAATGTAAATCACGGATCGTTGCCCGGAACACCCGGAACACCTCCGAAAATGCCCAGAACAGCCCGGAACCCCCTGAAAAATAGGGGGAAAATGAAAAATAAATTAAAAGTAATCTCGTACTTTGATATTCGTGACAGATTCGAAGTGACGTCAGGTATAGAGGTCAGACTGCAAGCATGATGTATCTCTATTTATTTTGAAAAAAGACACAACACTTTTTAGTTTAAATTTTACATACGTTGTTTTAACACTAGGTGTGTGAAATTCAAACTAAAACGTGTTGTTTCTTTTTTCAAGATCACGAGATATTGTCGGTCATTTGTACAGAACAACCTCAGTGGCATTATTTTTTTTATTTTTTTTTATTTTTGAGATTTGCCCGCAGGCTGGTGCTGTACAATAGGACACGAGGTCCCCTTCGAGGTACATTGCACCAATTCCCAACCCCTTAAAACTCCCATACCCATCCCCCAATCAACCCATTAAGAAATCATTAGTAAAGGCCAGACACTGAGGGTGGTCACTGCCAGGGTTTCTTTACGTCCTCAGTGGTTCTTTTACGTCCCTCCGATGCAGGGTTAGGTAGTGTGGAGAGACGGGACCGCCATTTTACGTGGTCATCCGAGCCACGGGAAGGTCTAACCGTTTGTAGATGTAATTACAAAGGCAGCACCTTCTTCTCAGTTATTTTAAGACCCTGAGTGTTGGTCCGGCAGGGGCTTGAACCCACGACCGCACGAAAGTCCGGTGCTCAACCAACTGAGCCAACCGGGTGGCGTTGATGTTTTCTCAAATTTGCAAACGTGGTCGAACTAGGAAATAACAGGAGGGAATTTGCGCTCAGCGCTCAGCCGCTCAGCCGCTGAACCGTAACGGCTTGATCGCGGTCATCAACAACCGGAAAGTTCATTTTAAGACCCCAACTTAAAAAGTTTAAAAATCACTCAAAAATCTTAATAAAGTATCACACGTTTATTTATAAGCATTTTCTCGGTATTAGAAACCGATTTGTACAAACTCTCCTAGGTTTGATGCGAAGCGATAAATTACACAGGGACCCCAAAAGGTAAATAACCTCTCATACAACACTAAAATCGCTATTTTTGACCAGTTCCCCGTTTTTACTGGGTTACCTGTGGTAAACCAGTCATAAAATACCTTTGTTTTTACTGGGTTACCTGTGGTAAACCAGTCATAAAATACCTTCTTTTTTTTTTTCCTTTATGATTCCTTCGCGACAAAATGGCAAAGTTGTGCAATAGTACCCAAGGGTCTTCAGAACTTTACCCAAGAAGCCTTAGCGGGCATCTGCTACAGGGTTCCTGTCAATAGTACTATATTCTCACCATGTAAACCCACACACAATGCCCAACAGACCTATATGACTAAAATATGGGAGAATCGGTCCGAGGCATTCGCGAGTGGGTAAGCCTGGCTAGGCCTTAGGAGAGGAGGTTTCATCACTGCGGGGAGGCGGGAGGGTCGTGATCGGCTTCTCGAGGTTAGGCGTTTCGTGCCAATTTCACTGAAATCTGAAATAAACCCTAGAACGAGCTGCTTATATAGAGGGCTAGGGTTTAGGGTTACGTAACGCATCCCCCCGAGCCACGCTGAGTATTTATAACCGTCTTTGGAAATTAAATTGGGCTTTTTTGTGCGTATTTCCCCGGTGAGAATAGTCCGACAATTAGCATGTGCCAGCTGTCAATCAATGTCACTACGTTGCTAAGTGATTAAGAGAGGGCGGAGCTAGCTTATCACGTGACATAAATTTATGTCTACGCATGCTCTATTTCGTTGACTGCTGTAATTCAAGAGTGAGCCGAGTCAGAATTTTTAATTTATTCGTAAACAAGGATAATTCTAATCAAACCCGGATTTCTGAAGAATTTGCATTGCTCATGGCAAATCCGCTAACTTTGAATAACTACTCGTGCTTTGACTCAGCTATTTAAAGCAGTATTATCTGTAGTATCAGTACAAAAGGAAACAGCTAGCCATGGCCAATATCTAATTCTTGTGTTAAAGAATTTCTACGCGCTCCAAGCTAAATCAAACCGATGGGACGTCCTGACTTCATTTGAGTTTTAACGACCCGATTCTCGGATGCTATATTTAATGGTTTGACTCAACAAGACTACTACAAATAAACATGAGGTACAAAGAAGTTTATTGGGGCTTTCATTTTGATATTAAGAAAGATTAATGATAAATATTCCATGTTAAATCGGCGAATAATTGTTACATATTCCATGTTAAATCGAACGCATGCCTTTTGAGCCTCAGATCGATCTCGTATAAAGTCATTCAACTCACGGCACTCGTTAAACATTTACGAACTGTCGATTATTTTACAAATATAAACGAGCATACAAAATTATAAAATATAAAGCAATTCTGAGGAACGTTTTGAGCAAGTATTTGCTCGCCTTACCGTTCTAAATGAAGGACTCAACTAGTAAACAAAATGCTGAGCTAAAGAAAACGTGTCTCCGTCAGCTCGCTTTGCAGACCTAAATGTTTTGCAAATTTAGCTCGAATGTTACGAAGCCCCAGAGTAAAACTAAAAGACAGTCCGCAGACTTTTTTCCACGATCCAAGAGATCAATAATTGTAGAAACTGTGACAAAGAGTAGGCTTCTCAGAAGGCGCTACTTTGGGAGATATGAGCTGAATAGTTTACCATGTTTTTACTTTTTATGAAAATGGCCAACATGGCCCTTGACTATGTATCAACTTTTTGAGATTATCGTTGACGAAAATTGTCGTCTTTTGCATTTTTCAAAAGTTCAAAAGTTGGTTTACGATTTCAGGAAATTTAAATTCGATTGCTTTAAATGCGCCGGACAACCAGCCTTATGAATTTTCACTATTTTCGAGGGTGCTTAGGGTTGAAATTTGAGTACTAGGACTGAAAAGAGCGATGGCCGTTTCCATGGCAACAATGTATTTGAGGACCCCAACACTAGGTGTTTTTGTGCACCCCCCTGGGTGGCCTACCTGCACACAAAGTTTCAAGGTAGGCCAACATTTTTCATTTCCAACTTTGCTTGATTCTTATAGAGACCAGCTCTTAAGTACGTATGACAAAACTCGGACTGGAGTTTGGAGGAAGTGGAAGTTGGACTTCAAAATGGGTATTTTCGATAATTTTTGATTTCACTTCTTTTTCCAAAATTGCTTTCACTGTACATTTATAGTAGCCAGTCTATCATTGTTTTCAGTTAAATTCGAAAAACGACGAAAAAAGATGACGAGGGCCTCGAAAGTACAATACATCAAAGATTAAAACCAAATTACAGTCAGCTTGTTTTATTATTTATCAGTCCTTTTCCACAAAGGGTGGGTCAAGGGCACCCTAGGACCCCTCCCCCCTGCCCCTGGTCCCAACCGGTCTAGGTAACCCAGTGCACGCTGCCACCAGCGTCTTGTTTAGATGAAAAGCAAGTGCACACATTCAAAATGTGTCTGATAAGCTTGCAATATTTACAGAAATTGCTTTGGGGATCGTGGATAGATTTCGTAGTAACCATAGTGATGATATCTTCACATGTGAAAATAACATGTTATTTTCACATGTGAAAATATCACATTTCTGAAATAGAGAAATAGAGATTATCACATGTTAAGAGCCTGATATCGTTTTTATTCACGAGTTGCCCGTCATATCGCGAACAAGCGAGTCCGCGAGCTCTTAACATGTAATAATTTGTTTATTACACATTAAGGGTCGATTATATATTGTTATATATCGCGAGATTTTATTGGACAATTTGCCGTGAAGTGATATCGTATCACTTCATTGATATGGTTTTTATTCACGGCTTTATTTCATGGATATCGACCCTAAATGTGTAATAAATATAGGTATTTCACTGATAATCACATAATAAACCTTCTTCACTTTGCTTCCTCTCTTTTTCCTTCTATTTTTGATGATAAAAACTTAAACTTAGGCAGGAAAAAGGTCAAAAATATCATCAAGTTTCTCGTTCTTCGATGATGTAGGAGCTGCCATTTTGATCTGAGAAATGGCGCTCGAAGACCTCAATGTGTGATTGGTTGATAGCAAAGTAGTCATGGCAACGATAATATCTTCACATGTGAAGGATATCATATCTTCACTGTGTAGAATGTACGAAGTTATAGACACCGGATAAATCCTGGTATTTCATCGATATCTATATAATAAATAGTTTTATCATAGTTTTATCTACTGTAATGCGCATTAGATCATTTTATGTATTCTACGCAATATAAGTTATTAAATTATTATGGCGCCACTTCCGTCACAAAGAGCAACGCACAAGATAACATTTAATCTATTTCTCAATCTTTTTACTATTTTTAGGGGGTTCCGGGGTGTTCGTGGCATTTTCGGAGGTGTTCCGGGCATGTTCCGGGTGTTTCGGGCCGCGTTCTGTGATTTACATACACCCTATTACCAGAAATATTCAAATTAGGCGAATTAAGTGAAAGTTTCGGTCATTTTAACATTTGAGTAAAATGGTCAAAATTGGCTGAAATACTTCTAATATTACGATTTAAAAAAGATAAGTTCGTTTGAGTCAGGGAATTCTGAATATCGAGAGAAGAATGAAAATCATGGGGAGAATAATAATTAAAGTTTACCTCTGACGGTATGTTAGATTCCGGGTCATTGGCACTTTTAAAAGTTATCAGAAAGATTATTTAAAGAATATGTAAATTCGAGGATCGGTAAATTCGTTGCGTCTAATCTCATTCGTTCTATATAGGAAGAGCAAAAACAACTGGTATTGGAATTGAAGCAGAGCTCAAGTAATTCTGTGATATCGAGATCATGAAAAGGAAATATAGAGCTGGAACAAGTCATGCAGATCCAATCTGCTTTTAAAGCAAAATACTTAAGAGGGAATGTCCACTAAGACCGAGCAAAATCGAAAAAACGTGGCACAAGATACAAAATCAAAATCCTTCATAATTTGTCCATTGGTACCCCATGGTATACTTAGAAACGTGGTGGGTTTTGTTTCCTGAAATATTATTCCAAACGCGAAAAAAATATCAAAACCTGACTCGGACCCGAGACTCGTGAAATTAGCCAAAAAAACTGTGTCACATACCTTGTCGTAAACTTCGCTTTCTTAAATTTTCATCGCAAAAAACATAAATTGTAGCTTGGAAATGTGTTGCTAAGATGTTTATGAAGAATTTGAGTCCCATTATAAACCTGTAAATTATTTTTTCAAAGTCATGGTAAGCCATTAAAAATCGCTCCAATTTGCGGGCTGAAAATTTCTAATTTAGCACACTTTTTGAAAATTAATTTTCCCTACCAGGTAAAACTCGAATTAACTTGAAATTTAGAAATCTGAAAAAGGAAATGTAGTTCTAAAACCAGGTATAAGAATTATTTTGGGGCTATTTGTTATCGCCGAATGTTAATGATCTAAATATCGTGAAAATTACAACATTAACATGTCAACAACTCCAGACAATTCGGCACGCGACTCCGATTAGACAGCCGACACTTGGATATTTATTCTTGTTTTCTCTTGTAATTTGGATATAAAACACAACAGAAGATGGTTTATAACTTTTTAAACTTTATTCCTGTTTTAAATATCGGTTTCTTGGTATATTTTGTCATTAAGACATAAAGTAATGGCAGCATGCCGCGCTCATTTATGAATCTCATTTCAATAAATTAGCTTTTTACATATCAGAATTACTGTGACTTTAGTATTTTATAAAAATGTTACGTTTCATAAAAATGTGGTAACGTGTCACTTACCGTGAATCCTCTATTAAGCCCCCCTCTCAAATAAGCCCCCCTCTCTAATAAGTTCCCCTTTTTAAAGGATAACATTTATTAAGCCCCCCTCTCTTTTAAGCCCCACCCCTTCCCCTCCCACTTCACAACTAAATTCACAATAATGGTAAATCATACTTGAGACAACACAAGTGAATCAAATGTTGAAAATAGCGTGTAATTCGAACAATGCATACACCATGCCATTAACATCCCTATAGATTATACGAGACAGTCAATAGTAATACTTCCGTTTAATCCTGAGTTTACCGTTTTGGAATAAAGTTATCATATCATATTATATTCTGATAGCGTAGAACTTACAGCGTTTCGACTGAAAAAATAATAACCCCCCCCCCCCTCTCTATTAAGCCCCCTTCTCCAATAAGCCCCCCTCTCCAATAACCCCACCCCCTCAAACGTACCTGAAATAAATAAGCCCCCCGGGGGGCTTAATAGAGGATTTACGGTACTATAACTCTCTATGAGTGCAGCCGTCTCTGATCTGTTTATAGCAAGTCATGCCGTATGTCAAATTGTCACACATTCACAAAAATTGAGATCACTAATCCAAACTTTAAATGTTCATGTTCATGTTCAGTGTCGAAGAATTCGAAAGTGAACTAGACTGCTCAAATCAGAAAGTAACCATACACATTTACAAACTTCTGCTGTATGATCATGAACCAGGTAGATATTTCAATCCTCATCGAGACACAGGAAAACACCTAAACATGTTTGCAATCCTCAGCAACTGAGTTCCTTCCATCTTTACTGGAGAAGATCTGGTAGTAGTAGTGTAGTCATTTACAAATTTCTGACTGGACATCACTCATTCTAAAACTACGAATATGACTCGAAATGTCTCGTTCACAAGACGATAAAGGGACAACTACTTTGCGTTCATATCTCTTATCAGAAGCACAAACGCCTCCAATTAGTTTTCTAAAAGAGCAAGTGACTTCCATCTTCAATTCAATTTAATAGTAAACAACCTCTAAGCTAAATCAAAGCCTCGTTAACAGACAACACAGAACCCGTCGCTAGCTATAGCGTAGCGAGGTCTGAAGCATAGGGAGGGGAGGGGGCATATCCACAGTAATCCCGCTTGAATTAATGAAATTTCACTGCCGAGATCAAACTTTTTTACTGTTTGGCTATTGGGCGTTTTATTCAGAAAAAGTCAAGTTATTCACACATCTTATTCCAGATTCTTTTGTTACTGTATACTCCTTGTAGACAACATGGTTGTCGGGTAAGAGGGAGAAAAAGCCGAGTTTTACAGGGTAGGGAAAATTAATTTTCAAAAAGTGTGCTAAATTAGAAATTTTCAGCCCGCAAATTGGAGCGATTTTTAATGGCTTACCATGACTTTGAGAAAATAATTTACAGGTTTATAATCAAATTCTTCATAAACATCTTAGCAACACATTTCCAAGCTACAATTTATGTTTTTTTGCGATGCAAATTTAAGAAAGCGAAGTTTACGACAAGATATGTGACACAGTTTTTTTTGGCTAATTTCACGAGTCTTGGGTCCGAGTCAGGTTTTGATAATTTTTCGAGTTTGGAATAATATTTCAGGAAACAATTCCCACCACGTTTCTAAGTATACTAAAGGGTACCAACGGACAAATTATGAAGGATTTTTGTGCCGCCCCTTGCTCGGTCTTAGTGGACATTCCCTCTTAAAGTCTTTTAGGGAATATGGAGTGCATTAAGATGATAAAAGTGCTTACAAATTATACATCGTAAAGCTCTACCATTTTTCCTAACTGAATTAGAGCAAGCTTTACATTCTATCATATCAAAGAGTATAGTTCATACATAACATGATTTTGTCCAGATCTTTCTGAGAAGTAATTTGAACTGGTGGACTTGAGCCATCTTTTCGAAGATATGTGGTTCCATATCTGGTCCAGATAAACTTGCAATGATATTTTTTCTTTGCTTCAAGACACTTATTAAATAGTTGTCTGTTCTTTTTAGTTATAAGCTTTCGGAGATGAATATCTTTGCTTGTGGGTAGCGTTCAAAGCCAGGTAGATTGGTTGTTGTGTACTTACGCAAGGTGGTTCTTGCATTATAGAATTCGTCTCTTACTTGTCTTCTTGTAAACTTGATAATGATGTTCGGCGGTCCTGAATTGGGACGATACATTTTTCAGTCTGTGAGTGACTGAAATGTCGTCGTCATCGAGCTCAACATCCATAAGAGAGCCAACACTCTTTATATTATCATCAGTGTCTTCATCCTTCGTGGTCGGGATGCCTTTGATTTCTAAACAATCACGCCTTTCATATTTTTCTTGATCATTGATGTCTTGATTACATTGAGAAAGTTCGTTAGTCAAATTCATGACTTGCTTTTTAAGAATATGTTTTTCTTTTTGAAGTGAATCTACAGTCTTTTCGAGCTTTATGCTCTTTTCCTTCAAATATTCATAACTCTTTGAAATAAATTCCAGAGATTTGATCAATGGTTGGATTTTCTGATCGAGCAGAGCTTCGAGGTTATTATCTCTTTTATTTAGAAGTGTCTTGAGAAGATCTTTTAATTTTTCTTCATCAAACGACATTTTGAAACCTTACTAAAGATGATTTATACCAAAAAACACAGTACGGCAAGACAAAAAACACAGAAAAGAAAAAAAGTTAACGAAGCTAGAAGAAGTACAACATCGACGCCGCTGACCAAAAAACCACTATTATTATTGTTATTGTTATTTCTTCAATACCTGTTATTTATCAGTTATTCATTTAGCACTTACATTATATTTTTTCTTTTTCATCAGCTTTTTCCTGGTAATGTAGACATGAATACTGTAAAGACGAATGTCCTAGACAGTCCAGTTGACGCCAGATTTATAAGGTTTATACCAACGAAGTATTCCTACCAAAAAGCACTACGTGTGGAAGTATATGGACTCAAGAAGCTAGGTCAGTAGATATGATGGTTATCCATTCACCCTTTCACCCAACCTTTATTCGATTTTTTTATTGTCTATTATTCTATACTATGTTCTATTTACATTTACGTTGTGACGTTTACTTCAGTTATAGTATTTCGTCTTTTTACAATTCATCCATCCATTCATCCGTCTGTACGCACGTCTATAGAAAATATGTGACACCACAGGGATCCCAATTTATAAATAATAATCTATACTATTAAGATCGTTGTCAGTACGTGCGCACTGCTTTTCGAAACATGGAAGTAGAATAATCGTTGTTTTAATATCAGGAAAACCTTTCCAGATTTGTAATATTTTGCTAAATAACTATAGTATCCCTAGGCATGTAATATATTTTCAGGGTTAAATCCTTATTCCTTTCAAAATCACCGCGAGATAAATTAATTTTGCCATAAAGGAAAGACACTCGCTAAACTACCATCTCAGAGCTCTGTTTTTAGCTCGCATCCGGAATCCCGCTTTCAAAATAAGACCTATCCCGCGTCCCACCAAACCTATTGTGGTCCCTCATATTAATATATGTACAGAATCCAGATAGACAAACTACCACAAACAATGAAAGAAAAACTATAATGTTAAATATCAAAACGACGAACGATGGAAATATAAAGAGTGGTCGTCGATGAAATGTCCGAGTCTGTGGCGAATTTATTCCAATTCCCATCATCCTTCGCAGTCTTCTTCCGAATCTGTGGCGAACTTATTCCTAAACCATCATTCTTTGCGGTCGTTTTCGGAATAATTCCGAGTTCGAAATGTTTTTGTTCGCAATAATTCCGAACTCGAGATACTTTGGTTCGAATTAATTCCGAACTCGAAACGATTCCGGTTCGAAATTGTTTGGATTCAAAACCATTCCGATACCATTTCGAAAGTAATTTCGAAATGGTATCGGAATTTTTTTACGAATGGCGCCCCATATGATACATGTTATAAGAAAGAAACCTTCATTTCTTAGAAAAAACAATGGTTGATTAGGGTGGGCGAGAATTTTGTTTGCGTTATACGAGAACGGTATGCTTGAAATTGCATTGTTAATTTATCGAGCTTGCACGTAAAGATGGATAAACATATGAACTTTTGTAATTGTAATTTTGACTGTCATCTGACTGAAGTCAAATATACTACACTGATCAGCTCTAGATATTGAATGCCGAATAAAACAGATTGTGGTCCTTTTACGCAAAATCGAACATGTTTTCTTGGTTACTCCAATGAAAATATCAGAGCAAAATGTTTTTACATTGTCCTTGTAATAAGTACACCATTATTTAATATAATCACGAGTGATTTTATAACTTTTCTTGCTTGTTTCTCTGCTGTATTTCACTTAGAGTCTTATAGTCAGAGTCTCATTAACGTTATTTTGTTGATTTATTTGGGTGAATATGTTTTTTAGTCTGATGTTGGATCATATTTTCTCTGGCATACTTCAGCTGTAGATTTCACTCGTTACACGAACTATTTGATTGATAGTGACCTCTAATTGTTAATGATTATCTGTTTCGCTCGTTCTGGAATACTAACCTAATCCACTTTGTCATTATAAAGATTAACGCCAATGGATTTCACAAATTACAATGTATATTTAATAATTTAAGTTAATATGCCCAGCGGGCTTGACATGTTTTCCCGTGCCAAGATTGAAGTCCACTAACAATGAGCAATTTTCCTATTCGGGTGAGACTTTTAACAACGTTTTCTCGATAAACAAAAACACTACAATCTCGTAAATAATAATAACAATAATATACTTTATTTAATGATGGGGAAACAAAAAATCAATTTAGCTAAAGCAAATCTAGCTTACATTGGGCCATCAAAAAAATGAATAAAAAAATAAATAAATACCAGGGATGTTAGTGCTGAAGGCCATTATTCTATAGTCTCTCAAATTTGCTATGCTCCTTTCCGTAGTCTTCCCACAATCCCTTATGATCCCAGCGCGAGCTCGAGGTCAGGGTAAAATTTGCATAAAAATATATTTAAAATATTCAAATTTTACCCTGACCTCGAGCTCGCGCTGGGATCATAAGGGATTGTGGGAAGACTGCGGAAAGGAGCATAATTTTTTTCTCTCCGTCTAGATCGCCATTCAAAAGTCCGTCTTCAAGATCTTGAACACACGAAATGGCGCTTAGTCTGCGCCAAAGAACTATTTCCCGCGCATGCGTAGTACAAAATTCCTACATGCTGGGTTTTCACGGATATCTATAGAAGCAAAACTAGATTGCTCTAAGTATAGGTAATTATATGCTTTCGAGTTCAATTTGGGATTAATTTGCACGAGTGTGTTGAGCCCTTTGAAAAACACACGAGTGCGAATAATCCCAAATTGAACGAGAAACCATATGATTACTTGTTAATAATATACATGAAAAACCTTACAAACATTACCGTACGAGATTGAAAATCTCAAGAAAAACTCTGAGCGCGCGCTCAATGACGTGAAATAGCGTCAGCAGCGCGCGCTTTTCAACTGAAACCGACAAAAATTTATTCAAAAACAAACAAAATCATCAACGTTTTAGCTGTTTTCACCGCTTAAAATTGTTCCTTCACGATCGGAAAATACATAGTCTTGATGCTTAATAATATTATCAACAGCAGAATAAAAAAAAAGTTTAGTTTCAAGACCGTTTTCGGAAAATGTAATTTGCACTGTGTTACACTTTTTTGCACTGTGTTACAGATTTTTGCTCTTCTTTAATTCTTTCTCTTAGAAAACAGGGGCGGATCCAGGGGAGGCGTGCAGGGGGTGAGCACGCCTCTGACTTTGTTTCCTTATTTTGAAGATAACCAATACAAAATAATGTTTTCTTTTTTTGATTCTGAAAGTTGAACCCCTCCCTGGGCCGACTTGGTGCGGTTACTTTGCAACTCGAAAGATATCCATCACAATTAAGGTTCGATCTTTTTTTGGTTCGGTGTTTTCGCGGGCAGGTGCCTCTACAACGTTGCACCCCTCCCAGAAACAATCCTGGATCATCCCCTGTAAAATACCGCGAAAGAATATTTTTTATTCCATGCAGAAAATCACCCGCAGTGCTGTACAAGTACCACGTCCTAAACTCGATAGCGTCGACAAAACCGAGTCATCCTACCCAGAGGGCTAGATTTGTCCACCAAAACCACACAAAAACTTTCTCATTGGCCGGCATTTATTTATGTTTCGCTGGTTTATTTTACTTGGGAAAAGATAGACAAGTACATATTTCTACAGTCAATGATACTTTTATTAAATATTAACTTTGCCTTCTTTCATTCCTCGCGGTTTTTTGGAGATTTTCCATTGCTTTTCATTTCTTGTTTGGCTGTCGAACTACATCGGTTCATTGTAGCTGTAGTTCACTGAGTTCAGTAATCAGCGATATAGTCGTAAGAGAAATGTAGCCGTTACGTTCTTCAATTCTAATAAGACGCAAAAGGTCTCACTGAGTAGCAGTCTGAGCCGTAAAGGTATTTTGCCTACCATTTTCGAACAGGAATTGTTCAGCCTTTCTGATTATGTCCTCGAAATGTATATACGAATATAGAAACAAAAAAGAAAAAGAAAAAGAAAAAAAAAAAAAGAAAAAAAAAAGGAAAAGGAAAAGGAAAAGGAAAAGGAAAAGCAAAAAAGTTAAAATTTAATAAACCTATCTTTGGGTATATAAATCTGTACTCAACTATGTTTTTCTAAGTAAATTCAAACAGCGAAGGCTAACTAGTAAAACAATGCCTGCCATTGAGAACTTTTTTGTGTGGTTCTGAAGGACAAAACTATCCCTCTCTGGAAGAGGTGCACCGGTGGTGCATATAAGGGAAAGTAAGTCGGTTTTGTCGTCGTTGCAGACGCAAGTTTGGATGTGGTATTTGTACAGCCCTGCGGACGATTTTCTTCAATGAATGAAAATATATTCAGTTTTTTCGCGCTATCTTCGAAGAAAAATAATTAAAAAAGAGTAAACACAGCTTTCAAAAAAATTTTTAAAGTCCTTCTTATATTAACAGGCACCATTTTTTCTTTGGGGGGGGGGGGGGGATTTAAAGTTTCAAATACGGCAAAATCGTGGTTGATAGTGTTGGGTATGTAAAAGTTCTACATCTTTTCAGCACAAATGACGACCATAGGAGAATTTTATAGGAAAACGAAGGCGCACGAAGAAAAGTATTTACTGGTTTTTGCTGGATTTTCTAGTTCGATTATATCATTTGTCACTCTCTTAGATTATAACACATTTCTTTACAATAAATGATATAATTTTTAGATTTTATTTCCGTCTAGTACTTTTATCTAAATTAGGCTCCCTGTGGTGGCACAAATTCCATTGAGAGAAAGTGTGATATTTTTTTTCATTTTCCTGTTTGTTTCGCATTCATGATAAGTTTGAAAGGAATATATTTACCTGCATCCATGCATTCCTACACCGATAATCCCACCCTGTAATACTTGTATCTTTATTCATTCATCAATACATGCCCATCAGTTCCCCCTAGTTCCTCATGGCACTCCTTACTTTCTCTCTTTCTTCCACTCTCGACCCGCAGAGTTTCGTCGAGCATGCGCAGCTGTAAGAATGACAAGACTCTGGGGTCGAGAGTTCATTTCTTTTATCCATTCGATGCATGGGTACAACAACCAACCAAGTATCTGTGCATCTATTGATCTGAGTATCTATCTAGATGATGCATGACTCTATCAAACTCTATTCGATTCTGCTGGCGAATCTAGAAACTGTACGCCGTTTTTATATTTCCCACGTCTGTCTTTGAAGTGTATTTCTAAAAGAAGGTTCTATTTTTATCATCGCTTAAAGTTCTAAGCAAGGTACTGAAATGTTTCTTTTAATATTTTTAGCTGAAGACGAAATTCGTCTAACGGGAGGTTGGACACCCAATCAAGGGTACGTAGAAGTCAAATATTACGGTAAGTGGGAAAAGATTTATTCTAAACACTGGACGACGAAAGAATCAAGAGTAGCCTGTAAAATGCTTGGTATGACTGGTAAAGCAAGTCCATGGTCACCGCCGGTGATAGCAGAACTGCCAACAATTGTGTCCCTGGAAAGTTGTCATGGCAACGAGGCTTCACTTGCATACTGTAAATACGCAGGTGCAAAAGTACAAAACCGTTCCACGCTTCACATCAGAGGTGTATCGTGTGGACATCCTACTGGTAAATACAGAGATCTTTCATTTGATTAATTCAGCAATTGCAATACAAATCAGCTTCCTAAGTGCAAGTAAAGAATATATGGGAGGGGGGTCTTACTTATTTCCCAGACAAAGATCGGTAGTTGCTAAGGAGAACAAGTCGCTTGTTAAGTATAACTTAACGGTTCATCGTAAAGCATCACATCATTTCGTAAATCGTTGTGTTCTAAAGCACAAGCTTCAGTTATGGCAGCGTTAACCAATGCGCTTGCGCA
Source organism: Anthopleura xanthogrammica (assembly GCA_964019055.1). Lineage (NCBI taxonomy): Eukaryota > Metazoa > Cnidaria > Anthozoa > Actiniaria > Actiniidae > Anthopleura > Anthopleura xanthogrammica. Next base: position 1,133,227 of record OZ025208.1, read on the forward strand.
GAACTACGAATTACTAAAAATTTAAAATCTTACTTAAAACTACGATTTCGTAAAAAAGTCCTTAGAAAAATAATTTACAATGTCTCTTCTATAGAGTTCATCATTAGTTTACTCTACGTTTAGCGATTGAGAAAAGACTTAGATTTAAAATTTTCAAAATCACTTTGGTAGCCTGGCCTTTTCACCGTTTTCAAAAATTATGCTTAACTTTGTTCCAATTCATGTCAGCTATAATTTCGCTTAGTTTTAGGTCAAACTTTTTCTAGTTTTTATGAAACATGACGTCATAAATAACCTGGTAGTGATAATGTCAGCAAACATCAGAAAACGGTCTATTTCACAAATTTGTTTTATGTATGAGTTTAAAACATAAGAAAAACCTCTTAGAGATTTAAAAAACAACCGTGGCTAGTAAATAGTTGAGACCCCACTTTTAAAAGTTCCAATCCACCACGTCACTATTCATTTTGTGTGTGTTTTATTTTACGCAGTTAACGTGCAAAGCGAAAGAAAAACTCCTCTTCTCACAAACAAGGTAATATTTCAAAACAAGTGCTAGTGTTTCATCGGGGTTGCAAACAGCAATAAACTGATTAAAGCACGAGGCTGAAGGCCAACTGACCCAAGATGAAACACGAATAAGCAACGAGTTTTCGATATCACTTCTCAAACTCATTCTAATTATAATAAGTAGTTGAAAGTATTTTTGAAAGCTTTCCTTAAATATCCGCCGCATATTTTAAGGGAAAGAAAGGCAAATTTAAGGATAAGGATAAGTTTATTTAAATGCGAGACTTCAGTGATGAGCAAAGCACGCTCGTTATATACAAAAATGTACGTGTGTTATACTAACTGTGATATAGAAAAAAATATACAATACAATACAATACAATAAAGATTTATTCCAGATGCAACTAAGTAAATACATATACAAAATATAAAAGCTGAATAGAGCATGCGAAACACTACAAAAATAACTAAAAAAAAGGGCATCTAGAAAGGAAGTTAAGAGGTTATCCCTATGTAAAAACTCCCTAAAATGACAAACAAATAGACGAGCAAAGCTACAAATATACGAATAAATGGATAAATATATAGTAGAATGATAAGAAAATATATAAATAAATGGATATATCAGTCAATAAATAAATATATGAGTATGTAATATGTAAGTAGAGCAAACGCATTAAAACCATGAAATAAATGCAAAAATAGACACAAACAAGCAGCAGCCATTTAGTGACAATTAGTCACTATCACTCATCCAGAACACCCATCACACAAAGAATAAAGTGAAATCACAAAGGGTCTCTTGTGTGTATTTGTCTTTGTGTAAAGGTGCTCTGGTTGAGCGACAGTGACTAAATAGGTACTACTTGTAAATATCAATTTGCAATTCACTTCACGGCTTCAATGCCATGAATCAATATATCAATAAAGTCAATAGATAAATATTAAATAATATAGCAATATTTATCAGGATTTAGAGATACACAGAAAAACTATTGTTTATAGAAAAACACACACACACACACATATATATATATATATATACAGCGATATGCAGAAATTCTGATCCTCTTGATATATGTACAAGTATATCAAAAGTATATTAGAAATTATGGGATATCATCTCTGATATTTTTTTTAGAAAGCCCTAGTGATAGGCAACTCGAAAAAAATATCAGCGGTGATATCCCATAATTTCTGACATACTTTTGATATACTTGTATATATATCAAGAGGATCATAGTTTTTGCATATCGCTGTATATATATATATATATATATATATATATATATATATATACACTCGATTGCAGAAACGTTGTAGTATACATTTATACATATATACAAATACCTAATTAGATGCAAAAACATGAAAAAAATAATATCTCTGTATCCATTGATGCATATCTCACTAAATAATAATTTTCAAGATGTTTTCTCAATAAAGAACATGAAAAATATGATTTGGGCTCTGTCAGATATTATTAGATATATATTAGAGAGTTGTTAGGCCTAAAAAGTGAAAATATATGAATAAATATAATTTATTAATATCTGATGCTTCAAAACCTTATGTATTTGACGTGTCTTCCATCAAAGCAAGACATAGAAGTGTTTTTGGTAACTTTCAAGATATACACGATCATATTTTAGGGCTTTTTCCGTTTTTGCATCTCATTAGGTATTTGCATATATGTATAAATGTATACTACAACGTTTCTGCAATCGAGTGTATATATATATATATATATATACATGGATGTAGGTGATCCTGTGACCATACGATTTCTTCAGCTTTTGGAGTCATTTAATCTGAACTAACATGTAAATGAGTCTACTCACAGAAATGGCCATACTCTCGATTTAATCATCACCAGAGCGGATGAACATATCACTAGTGATCTCAAGATAAATGATCCTGCAATCTCTGACCATTGCCTAGTTGGATGTACTCTCTTTACCTAAACCCAATTTGGAGAGAAAGGAGATCCTTTACCGCAAGCTGAAATCAATCGACATAACTCAGTTTTGTGATGATATTTCTAGTTCACCTCTCTTAAATCCAGGTAAACTGAGTGATTTATCTACGTCTGTAAATCAGTAAACTCCGTCTTAAATTCCATACTTGATAAACATGCACCTACTAAGCGACGAATGCTTACCTTGCGTCCAAGTGCTGCTTGGTATACTGAAGATATCAATAAGGAGAAAGTGAAACGAAGAACCCTGGAACGCCGTTGGAGGGCATTTCGTCTAACTGTTGATCGTCAATTGTTCGTTGAACAATGCAAATATGTCAACAAGTGCATATTTGAAGCCAAAAAGACCTACTATTCTTATGTCATTTCTGAAAATCAATCTGATCCCAATAAGCTTTTCTCTACAGTCAACAAACTTCTCCATCGTCATAGCGAAGTGCGACTTCCCACCTCTGTCAACCCTGCATCACTTGCCACTGCGTTTGCTGATTTCTTTACAGAAAAGATAACAGTAATAAAGGAAGGTCTTCATGCTCAAAGAACATGTAATTTTGACTCTCTTCTTGACGTCGACCATCATTGTAACTCTCGATTTACTGAGTTTAAGATCTGTCTGAACTCATTGGTCCTTCTGGTTTTAAGTCTTCCTGGCCCGCTTTTAAATAAGTGTTTTGATCTGCTGCTACCTGTAATTACTGACATCGTAAACTCTTCCATGGAGTCTTCTACTGTTCCTGATGCTATGAAGGAAGCTCTTGTAAGGCCTGTACTTAAGAAGTCATCCATTGACCATGAGCTGTTAAAGAACTTCAGGCCCATCTCCAATTTACCATTCATTGCTAAATGTTGTGAGAAAGTTGTTGCCCATCAACTCAACTCGTATCTTGATGCCAATCATATCAGTGAGTGTCTTCAGTCAGCTTACAAGTGTCGCCATAGTACTGAAACAGCCTTGGTCAGAGTACAGAATGATAATGACTACTGTGTAATGCTCTTGCTTTTGATACTGTTGGTTACCAGACTCTATTGTCTCGACTCTCCAACTGTATTGGCATACAAGGGAAAGCTTTATTATGGTTCAAATCGTATCTGTCTCGTCGCACGCAGTTTGTCAGCATTGAAAATGAAAGATCTTCAAGTCGTCCTTTGAGTTGTGGTGTGCCACAGGGCTCGGTACTGGGTCCTATCCTGTATCTGCTAGATGTATCTCCTTTGGGTTCCATTTTACGTCGTCATGATATACCGTACCATCATTATGCTGACGACACACAGATATATATATCCTTCAAGTCATCAGTTGCTGGTGATATCCAAAAAGCTCGTGTTAAATTGGAAGCGTGCCTGGATGACATTGACATTGAGCCTTTTATCATTTTAGATCTATATCTTGTATCAGAAGATATTTAAGTCTAGAAACCACTAAGGTATTAATTAATGCTTTTGTTATTTCTCGCCTAGATAACTGCAAAGCGCTCTTATATGTTTTACCACAATATCTGACTAATCGAATACAGAATGTATTTAATAAGGCTTTAAACTTACCTATTCAAACAGGGTTATTTTATAGATTAGTCACTTTTCTTTATTAAATGTGTTATGCCTGTCCTTATTTTATAGTCACTTTTTATAATCGTTTCAGTTTAGGCTTTACTTTGCTGATTATGTTGATTTTTTTAAATTATATAATTGTGAAGCGTATTTGGACTTTTGGAATTTACGCTATACAAATAAAGTATTATTATTATAATTATAATTATTATTATTATTAAAACTGTATACTAGATATTCAAGACATTGATTTTACAATGGATAAACCTTTTTAACTTGATTTTTGAACGAAGTGCCGCGAAGTCACGAAATATTACATAACGTACATGAAAGACTAGGGTATCTATTTCAATGTATACAAGATTGCGGTACTTCGTGGTGCATCGTGAAATCTTAAATTTGCATACGTTTTTTTAAACCGAAAATAAGAAACTTGTATGAGAGGGCTCGTTTGTATATGGAGTTTTCTTTTCACATAAGCGTTCCGATGCAGGATTTTATCACGAAACCATACAATGTCTACTACTATAGAGCTGGAAATTTCTCCAATTTTGCCTGACTATACGTGATCAATATCGTACGTGACTTATGTCCCGAGCCTGTAAAAATGTGTAAGTAATGTGTAAACTGGAAGTTAGTCACATGGTATATGACGTAAGAGTATACGATTGACAATTTATATTGATAATTTATTGACACCAACTATACGATTGACAATGTTGGAATATTTAAACTGGAGGTACTAATTTATTCCGAGGACTAAACACTATCTGATATCTTTCAAAGTCAGATTCATGATTATATCGGTCAGCCCGTCAGTTGGTTAGCAGATACGATAATACATATCTAACTATACGCATTATACTGTCCTAAATAACATCGTATACCACTATTTCATACTTTTCATGTTTTTATGGACTAAACGTCCTAGGAATATTTTCTGTCAATTGATACGGTAAGATGTCATTTTCTTTCTGTCTTTTAGACATCTGATCCCTGGATACAGCTATATTTACAAAGACATGTCTACATAGACGTTGTAACGTTAAATCGTAGTTGCCATGCTAAAAGTGATAGTGAATATCACATCCTACCGGTTGTCAGTCTGTACGACACGAATTCCGGGATGAGCATCCAATGTAATATTACCATGGATACAGGAAACGAACAGATAGCGAAGTGTGATGTTGAATTTAAAGTGAACGTTGTTAGAGTTCGATCATCAGAAAAGAATACTACCTTGACACTGTGCAGTCAACCAGACGTATCAGCTTACGGTAAGACGTCTCAATCACTTTTCCATCCATCCCATTTGTCAACTCCTTCCATTCTCTGCTTTTCGGTTTTTAATGAATGTTACGTTTTTTTTAATATCTTCGCAGATAATTTCACTAATATACACGGAGTATTGTATGAATTATGGAACAAATACATCACGTCAAGCAACAGCCCATTTTTGAAATTTAATGAAGTGTTTGGTGGTCCTCCCAATAAATCCAGTATCTTTCCAGCCTTTAGCATAACTGCGTTTTCTGGTCTGTCGAACTACAGTCTACGACAGCAAGGTTATGTGATGGTAAGAATTTTATAACTCTTTGGACTTGGCTAACCACCATGGATTACCCGGTGTTCCTTGGAACTTTATCTTTCACATTGTCCATACCTTAGATTTTCATTGCTTTACAATCAATCAATTTGAGAGACATTGATAGTAAACGTATCTTCAATCCTCAGGTCGGTACCCCAGGGCTTTACCTCATCTCAGCTTCATGTGATGACGAATGTGAAATATGGCTAAGAAGAGCTGGAGAACCAGGACTGGATGATAATTTGAGAGCTGATCATAAGCTGTTGATTAAAATTGAATCACCTACGTATCCCACCCGATACAAATTGTAAGATCATTGTTTTCTGTTTGCTCATTTTTACTGTCTGTCTGTCCTGCCTGCATGCCTCTTGTGCTACTAGTAGGAAATTTTCAAAAATACCCCTAAAAATACCCCCACCCCCACTAATTTGGGCGTCCCTCCTTTTTTGCTTGTTTGCTTGTTTGGTTCTTTCCAGCTGATCTGAAATAGTGACGTAGGAATGACGTCACTGGAAAACTGAGGTGTCATGAAACCTGCGAAAATTGAATTATGAAAGTGATTATCTGAGATAAATCCAGATTTTCAGGGGAGGTTTTTGATATGTAGTATGTATTAACTATGTCATTCACTATTGAGTGGAAAATAAAATAAAGAAAGAACCGTTTCCCGAGTCACCAAGCTTCTAAGAATGACACCTCAGTTTTGCAAATTTTCTCGATTCTGAATGGCTAATAATTTTACTCAGATCAGCTGTTTGTCTGTCTATCTGTTTGTCAGTCTGTCTATTTGCCTGCCTGTTTGTTTGTATGGTTTCTTGCTTGTTTATTTTTCTGTTTGCGTGCTTGCTTGTTTATCGTAACTTTTGGGATTTTTTTCCAGGAGTCGAAGCCAATATAAGTTTCAAAAGTTCAGCAAATGTCATTTGTATCATATGGAAGCTTACATGCGACAGCAGGTCAATAACGATTATCTTACCGTAGTCTTAAAGTTACCTGATGAACAAGGGATGCCACTTTTCCCATCTGAGTTCCTTTACTGGATGAGACCAGGTAAGGTCTATCTTTGTACCCAAATGTTAATGGGACAGACCATGCAAATAGCAAGGGAGTTCTTTTGATGGCACTGTCTTTAACTTAGCCCATTTTGTCTTTTCTCTCTGGTTACTATAGTATAGTATAGTATACAGTGAGAAACGTTTGCGTTCTACACTGTATTTTCTTTTTAACTATTTATCCTGGTGTCAAATTACAGGTTCTAGAGTTCTTAAGTTTCAATTAACTAACAAGATCAGTAGAAAGATTGTTCTTGGTTCAGAGTTAACTTTTGAAGGTTAGCCATTACTTGTTCAATTCTAGCTCAGTCTTTATTTTGGACTTCCCAAATCTAAAATTTTTAAATACTTTTCGGTCCACAGCTGTCTACGAATTCTGCTGCAAAGGTCTTGTCTGTCCTTCCTGCCCACTGGTATTACAGCTGAATGCTTTTGAGCAAACTATAATGGTTAACAGGAGACTAGAAATGAGCTGTGAAGAGCACAAAGTAAAAAAAAACATCTCGACGGTCGTGCAACCGGGCAACTACAGCATTAAAGTAAGATATAAAATCAGTTTTGAGTTTTTCCTTAATTGTTCACATCTTTAGAAGCTACAAAAAACAATGTTTTGGCATTATATATAATCATTTATCCCACACCATAGAAATACAGCCAATCAAAATGCAGGAAAGCCGTTGTATATTCGTCGGTATTTCACTCTTCCTTCCCATCATGCGCTGCGCGTTGAATCTATGCATTTGCATTTCTATGGTATGGGATAAAATGGTCATATGATGGTCTCTCGTGGCATACTGTGGATATCCCACTCGTCACTTGTAGTTTCTTTGTATACACACTCGCCTTTTAGAAACTACAAGTGACTCGTGGGATATTCCACGGTATGCCACTCGAAACCATTGTATAACTAGTATATAGTCACCTCTCTACGCCCGCCCTGATTGGTAGGGGCTGACTTGATATGCACATGTCTCCTTTGAAATGAATCGTAAATGTCTGGCTTCTTTTCAATAAACAGTTCGACACGATAGCAGTACGTTACAAAAAAAATTAATCGAAAAAGCGCGTAATTTGCGATTTATGATAGCCATATCCGCGCAAAGAAAAAGGAACAAAACTGAGCAAAACAAATACAGATTACATAAAACAGCTATTTTTGCTATCCATGCACTATTCACAGGGAGCCCACAGCCACTGGTAGAATCTATCATGCGTAAATACACGTGCTAGCTTGGCGCTTGATTGGTTGCAGTTCAAGTCGGAATAAATTATCAGCTGCTAACGTTGCTAGCGTAGAATATAATGACAAGGGATGAAACTTAAAACGGACCCCTCGAATAAAATTGCTTTAAAAAATTCGTGGAATGTTTTTTAAGCTTTAAAACTCAAAATCCCGATGCTTGGAAAGTTTGTCTAACGCTCTGTGTGGACAGAAAAAATCAGCATGGACTTATGTCTTGAAAAAATGGCAAGAAATTAAAAGCTTGTTTTCGTTCTATCTGCGCCTCGAGTAAGGGGGGACGGAAGTGAAATGGAGTATTCTAAATTTGACAGGTAGTCATCAAAATCGATGATTTTACTGCATCTATAATAACTTTTTTCTGTATCTTTAATAACTTGAAGGAATTTCATTGTTACTATTATCTTCCAAAGCTTTAAACGGAAGACGCTCATTTCCTGTGCTAGTGGTCATTTCCGCTTCAGTCCCCCCTTACTCGAGGCGCAGATATAACCAAAAATTCTTGAAGTTTCATCCCTTGTCATTATATTCTACGCTAGCAACGTTAGCAGCTGATAATTTATTCCGATTTGAACTGCAACCAATCAAGCTCCAAGCTCGTGCGGGAGCTAGCACGTGCATTTACGCATGATAGATTTTATTCTAATCACTGATTCTACCAGTGGCTGTGGGCTCCCTGTGCACTATTTGTGTGCTGTCTTACCGTACGTACGGAGCTCGAAATAAGCATATATTTCTATATGTTCAGTCAAAAACATTTTACTTAAATGTGCATTTTTTACCAAAGATTTACAATACAATTAATTTTATAATATTCATAGTTATTGTATCATTTCCCTGACGACCTAACGCATTGGCAGGGGGAAAGACGTATAGTGACGTCCATACAAGTTTCGGGTAAGCAAACGATATGGCATTACAAAACAGAGCATTTGACAATTATTAGTGGACGAGTTTAGAGAACAATTTTTACCTTTTCAGATTCCACCAGACTCCAATGCACTTTTGACAATGGCATATGTGCGGGATGGATCGTATCATCACCCGACAGTCCATCGTGCCGGTGGAGTTTAGAGAAAGGTGAGAAAAGCAAGGGAAAAGTATGCATCGAGATAAATGTGATCTTTAAGTATTCTCTTTCTTCTTATTGCTTCCTTATTTGATCGAAGAACCCGGGGGTGCTTCGAGGCGATTCATATCAGTGTAGACTTGCTCCAAGTCTCTCTCGCATTTTTTTTTTCCGTTGGTAAATCGGCTTCAAATCGTGAACTTCCGGTTATTTGATAATACTTGATAATGCTATCGCAAATCGGAATTAGCTTGCCAGTTTTCGCATCATTTTTGCTTACTTTAAATTTTGCTTGTATGCCAAATATCATGTTAAGATATCAGGAGATGGATTTAGGATGCATTATAGGACTGAGGAAGACTCACCAGCCGTGGAAATTAAAAGCAAACTTGCAACATCGCATCTTAAAATGCAAAGCCGATATTGGTGACAACAAACATAACAACGTCCGTACAGTCATCGAGATTTCCAGAATTCAGGTCGAGGTATGTGTTTTTAAAGCCAAAAACAGTATTCGCAAGTTCTTCATTCCATTATTGATTATTGGCGATGTATAAAAACGGACTTTCATGTGTTTTGTCGCCAATTTGCGTTCATTCAATGTCCATTGCGTGACTCAACTACCGTGAGTTTGTTGCTAAAGTTGACTTCAGAGTAGCTTACGTTGTGACCTCCCGTCTGGAAGGGGTAAAACCAAAAACATCATTTTTCGGCAAGAAAAAAAAATCTTTCGACACTGATATTTTTTTCTGAGCATCACCTCAACTAATGCAATCTTCTGGTAAGGGAAAGAAAAAATTGGGAAATTTTTTTCCCCGACCATAGTCGATACTTACGACAGCCACTCTTAAATATGCAAAACTCATTGTTTTCCGAGGAATGCATCATTATTACACACACGTGCATTATCTTCCATTGCGCGTGTGTATCTTTCAATCACACAATGAACGCGGGAAAATCTGACTTCTGGTATGCGCATAACTATTAGTCATTTGCGTGTATGGAGGAATGGACTAGCATCCGTTTAACACTTGTATTATCCGACTAACAAAAAATGACGGGAAAATCTGACTTCTGGTATGCGCTAAACTACTAGTATTTACATGTATGCACCAACTTCCGGTACAAGCGTGTATCACCCGAACAATAGAGAAAAGCGGGGAAATCTGACTACTGGTAGATGATGAATGCGTCTACCTAATGAAAGAGCCGCGAGCTTTCTGAAGTATTCTTTTTTGTAAGAAAGTTATATACGGTAAACTCTTTCTTTTTTTGTTGATTTAGAAAGTTTTATAGCTTTAACCACACCTGGAATGTCATCTCTGGAATCTCCGTCCATGCCTTGGAACTCTGATTATGAACACATTAGCCTGTGTCTTGAGTTTTCTTATCTTCTTCCTTCAAACACTACGTCCCGTCTTGAGGTCTTCAGCAAAACCACCTTGAGTAAGGATCTCCTGTGGCTCTTAACAGGAGATCACGGGGTGGTTTGGGGTAGAGGAAGGATACCCTTTAAGCCGAAGAAAAAATTCCAGGTATCTTATTTTTTAAACCAAATTCTATTTATCAATGGCGAAAATTGGTGTTGTAAAAAAAAATGGATGATTGAACTATTGTTTTACTGCCCACGACATTTTATGCAAAGTGCTGTTTATCATGTGATCGATAGCTTCAGAACGTCATTAGCTATGTGAAAGAACGGGCTGTGTGCGCTGCTAATGCGCAGTCTCGTACCACTATGCTAATGGGTGTGGTCTTCAGATTCTCAATCATTGTCAGTATAGAGATGCTTATTGCTTCTCTTATATCCTTCGAGTGGATTTATCCCGGTACTTGTGCATTAGAAATACAATTTAATCATACTTATGAGTATTGCTGTTTTTCTTTTTTAAGATTTCTTTCAAGGGGTATTCTAGGACAAACGGTTCTATTTCAGTCGCAATAAGGGATGTTCAAGTAATCAGCAGATCCTGTACACTGCACCCAGTATTTGCAAAGCCAGGTATGGATGCACAAAGTCTAACGATTCGATTTATATCCTAAGTTTACGACTTACAGGTTTTATCGATTGTTTCATCCACCTAATAATATCATATTTATTATCAGAGCTTTCGAAGGCCATCTATATAAATACCGTAAATCCTCTATTAAGCCCCCTTCCCTCCCCTCCCTCTTCACAAATAAATTCACAATAATGGAAAATCATACTTTAGACACTAACACAAGTGAATCAAATGTTGAAAATACCGTGTAATTTCAACAATGCATACACCATGCCTTTAACATCCCAATAGATTATGCGAGACAGTCCATAGTAATACTTCCGTTTTAATCCTGAGTTTACCGTGCTGGGATAAAGTTATATCCTGATAGCGTAGAACTTACTGCGTTTCGGCTCAGAATCAATAAGCCCCCTTCTCTATTAAGCCCCTCTCTTCAATACGCCCCCCCCCCTCCCAAACGTGCCTGAAATAAATAAACCGCGGGGGGGGGGGGGGGGGGCTTAAAAGACAATATACAAATGGGTTGCATATGTGGAATCATCCATGACTGATACAAAACTGCGAAACAATAGAATTGAGTGGGCGCATGTGGATGGATGTAAGATACAAAATAACACAGAAAACAAAAATAACAAACAAACAAGGAAAGAGAATTGAGGTAATTAAGATGAGCCATAAGTAACGTGTAATGTAAGTGATTTGGTCCCTATGTTTGCCATTTTTGAATGTTGTATGTAACGTTGATGATCACATGACCCGGCCTGAAGATGGCGGGCTAGTATGTTGTTGAAACAAATCTTCATTTCTATAACTACAACTCGAACTGCAAAACAATACTTGTTAATTTACGGGGAAAAAACTAACATTGCCATTTTGTTTTTCTGTATCATGTCCTCAAGGCTTTCAATGCAAAGTTACTGAGTTCAAGTGTGGGAATGGTCAGTGCATCAGCAAACATCATAGATGTAATGATATCCATGGTGACTGTCTTGATGATTCTGATGAAGATGGATGCATTTGTTCAACTGGTTACTTTACCTGTGCCAATCAGAAGTGTATTCATCACACAAGACTTTGTGATGGAAAGAGGAATTGTCCAGATGGCGAAGATGAGCATCATTGTGGTGAGCATGTTATCTATCTATACTATATACAATAGCGTAATAGACGAGCATCATTGTGGTGAGCAGGTTATCTATCTATACTATATATGATAGCGTAATAGACGAACATTGTGGTGAGCATATTATCTATATATACTATATATAATAGCGTAATAGACGAAGATCATTGTGGTGAGCATGTTATCTATATATACTATATATAATAGCGTAATAGACGAAGATCATTGTGGTGAGCATGTTATCTATATATACTATATATAATAGTGTAATAGACGAACTTCATTGTGTTGAGCATGTTATCTATCTATACTATATATAATAACGTAATAGACGAACATCATTGTGGTGAGCATGTTATCTATCTATACTATATATAATAGTGTAATAGACGAACATCATTGTGGTGAGCATATTATCTATATATACTATATATAATAGCGTAATAGACGAAGATCATTGTGGTGAGCATGTTATCTATATATACTATATATAATAGTGTAATAGACGAACTTCATTGTGTTGAGCATGTTATCTATCTATACTATATATAATAACGTAAGAGAGAATTGCTCTACACCAATCATGGAAAATCGGCTAAGGTAGAAAATACCAAAACCACGTCATCCCTTTACCCCCCTCCCCTCCCCTGCCCCCGGGCCCTTTACATTACTGGCGCGGATGTGCGCAATTTGGTGTTTATTCGAGAAGAATACCTCTTGTAATTTTGGAGAAAAATCGCACATTTATGTGAGCTCATAACGCCACTATGTTTGGTGCGTGACGCGTGACGGCTTCCTAGATTACGGGAAAAATAACGTTCAATAATCACAGGAAAATTTTTCTTTTTCACAGATGAAATCATATCCATTTCTTTTTTCTTTTTAATTTGGTTTTCAAAATATATTTTCTGAACTCTAGACGTGTTAGAATTAAACGATAATCAAATGCCCTTGTCATGTGAATATATTTTTGCAATTTGCATATAAACTTAACATAAAAACCGAATAAAAAATGTTTTCACTTCACTCTATCAAAAGCCAGAACAATTTTTCATGAGCAATGAGTGGAGTGTTTGTTACTTTGTTTGTTTATTTATCCTTTTTTTTATTCGTGAATTTTTTTCACGGGTATCAGCCAGCATAATTTAAGCATAGTCAGATAGTGGAACCGTCCTAGAACAATAAATTTGCATCCTCATATTATGAAGAAATCAATATTAGCTTTCAGTTCCTTAAGCCCAGTTCAAATGTCGATACTTGTGTCACTTTCATATGTAGGTCAAAAATGTTCAGAGCACCAGTGCCTGGATGGGACGTGCAGTTCTTGTGGCCAGCAGATGTCCTGTGAAGATAAACTACATCAGGAATCCTGCGGTATACACTGCTTTTTTAGGGACTGGTCATTGTTACAGGTGGCGGGGAGGGGTACGAATAAAGGGTGATTTTTATGCAGGGAAAGACTTGACTTACCTCGTTCAGTTACGGCTCTCAAATTTCTGCCGAACACATCTAAGGTCAAATCTGCATGAAAACAATAGGTTTTAGTTGTGATGCAATTTGTTGAAATAAATGACCCTGAAACGCCGCAACAGTAAGAAGGCAATAAATATCAGCTATGATGATAAATTACAGTGCTTTTGGGAGCAATAGTTAATTTTTTTTCTTTCTCTCTTTTTGAAAAATATAAACTGCATAAAGAATCAAAGCAAAAATGTAGGCCGGAGTCAGATTTCGCATAAACTGAAATCTTTTGATGCGAAATCTACATGGGGCTTTTGCATTTCCCTTGGTAATGATGAGTATTTTAGCTAATATCCGAATTGAATGGAAGTTTGAATGTCATTTTGCTTGCAAATAGATTTCCCCGTAGAGATGCCCAAGGACAAACTGTGTCAAATGCAAGTACAAAGAGGTAAGCATAAAATAATATCACCACCATTATGATGATTACAATCATCATCATCACCACCACGAACACCATGATGATCACAATCACCTACCGCCACCACCATAGCCTGCGTAGCGGCGCATTTTTGGGGTTTTTGGGGGAGGGGGTGGGGAGCGAGAGGGAGACTGGGTAGAAGAGGAGAAAAACCCAAAATGCGCCGCTACGCAGGCTACCACCACCATCAACATGACCCGATCCTAGTCAAAAATCATTATCGTCCTCATCGGTATTGTTATTAATATGACCCTCGTCATCATCTTCATTTTTTTGTCTTTTTATTCTTGGAATATCTCCCTTTTTTTAGTTTAATACCTTTTTCTTTGTATCATTAAGGAGTTTGCAATTTTGATAATGAGCTTTGTGGCTTTGAAAACAATACCAATGGCACTCTTGTATGGGATTTCTTTACACCAGCGGATTATCAGACCAAGAAACACAACTTTCCTAATCACGACCACTCGTCAATGACCGCTAAAGGTACCCACTGTTTTTTTACGAAATTTATCTGTAAATTAATCATTGAGAGCCACAATAAATATTTTTTAACATTAATTGCATCAATTAAAATATAATGCTGATATTTGGAGAAAAGCTGAGGATAATTATTGTCCAGAACTAGTGTTAGTGTACGTATAATTTTTTTTCTACGAGTAAAACGTTTCTCGAAGTTGTTAAAAGTATTTTATGAGTTCTGCCTGTTTAAGAAAGGCCCCTATTTTTTTATAATTTGAAAACTTGTATTGTTACTTGATAAAATTTCGAAAAACTTTTTGAAGTTGAATTTTTTAAGCTCACTTTGGCTTATCTTCTCAAAAGGAATGTTCATTACCGGTCATTATTCATCTTATCAGAACCTATAAATTTTTAAAATGTTCGGGTTTCTTTCTTTTTGATGTAGGAAGTTACATTCTTTTAAAGTCAAACAAAAGTAGTACAAAAGGTTATGGAAGACTCGTAAAGCATTGGAACACAACCGTCACTGCCTGCATGCAGTTCTGGTATTTTATTCCTGATACATCTAACTCAGAACTTGAGATTGTTCTCCACACTGCTACCAGCACCAGTCTTCTCTGGAACACTTTAAATCCTACTGCTGGGGACTGGGCATTTGGACAAGTAAAAATACCAGGAAACTCACCAGGAGAGGTTTGTAGAGAATTAAAGAATACGAAAAATATATAAATAAAAATTAATCAACTGTTGATTAATTAATTAATTCTGGCTGGCTGGCTGGCTGGCTGGCTGGCTGAATAAATGAATGAATGAATGAATGAATTTGAGTATGAATTTGAGTATGAATTTGAGTATGAATTTGAATGCAAAATTAACGAATAAATAATTGAATGAAAGACTAAATGGATGGATGGATGGATGGATGGGTGGGTGGGTGGGTGGATGGATGGATGGGTGGGTGGGTGGATGGATGGATGGATGGATGGATGGATGGATGGATGGATGGATGAATTGTCGTACTGAGACTTTTTTCTTCATAATAGATTATTCTCACTGGATATGTGAGCAGACACTTCGTTGCTCTTGACGATTTGGGATTTGTCAAAGGTGGATGTGCTTCAGTTTATTCTCAACGTAAGCCGTTTGACATTTTCATATTCCTATACATTATATCATACCTATATCTAGGATTAAAAAAGGTAGAGGTTAAAGGATGTAATGCAAAACACTTTTTGTTTCCAGGAAATCCATCATGTTATGAAGATGCAAATGGCGAGTGTGGTTGGGCTAAGCTAAGTCCACTCATTCGTCCAAAAGCAGAAGGATGGCGATGTCTTCGATTGTGGTTCTACAGCGGACGTAAATTCTTTGGTAGAGAATTCGTCGTAGAATTCAAAGCAAATAACATATCTACCGAAGAATTGACATATAGAAGCGCCACCGACAAATGGACCTTTATCCAACTGCCAATCCCAGAAAGACAAGAGCGTTTACAAGTAAGTTACAGTTAGCACTAAAACAACTCGACAGTTCCCATTTTCTTCAGGTCAAAACACACGGGGAACTGCTAGAGCTCCCCGACCCTCTTTAGATTTGGGGGAGGGGGAGCTGAGTCCCCCCCCCCCCTACTTCATTAGGATCAATTCTATTCCCCTAATTGCAATCTACTGGTTTTTGATTTTTGATTTGATTCGGCGATTTTGACCGCTCCTGTAGAACTGACCTCACCATGAAATAATATAATAATAAAATCAATATATATTTTGTTGGAAAAATCTCAGTCTTCGGCCAGAAAAAAAGATATGACCACCACTACATTTTTGCTTTTTACAAAAGCAGAACATACTTTACGGAATTAGTAAAAAATTCCGCTTAATCGGAAAAGCCTATAATTGAAATAAATTACCGCGGCACATGAAAGAAGACCGAAGTATGTACTTAGACAAGTTTGTAAGGATAAACCAAGAACTTTGTGAGCCTTAAGCTAAACTCATTGCGTCGTTTTAATACTAAATTTAATAAACCTGCTTTCTTTCAGATAAGGATACGCGGACAAAAGAACAACCCCCATGTCAATGGTTCAACCTTTTCAAAGGAGCCTTGCCTGAAGATTCCAGGTACAGATCATTAATCTTGCGGACACAAGCAACAAAGTATCCATTATTTCTCAAGGAGAAAGGGGATCATTCCCCACAAACCTCAATGAATCATCCCTCCCCTGAAAGATACGCGTTAGAAACTGCCAATGGAAAGGTTGTTCGCAGGCAGCCTATGGTACCCTCTTCTTTCACCGTTACCTCGGATACGCTCCTTGGTGGTTCAAGCTTCTTTTTCTGTCTCCAGAAAAAACTCATTTCCAAAAATATGTTACAGGTTTTTCTAAATTGAAAATTAGTTTTTAAAATCATCCTCAATTGTTCTTTGTCATTCTGTTTTCTTTTCATTCGAACTTTTCATGGTATTCGCCATTTTCACATTCCCCATCATAAATTGCTTTTTTGGGGGTGGGGGGGGAGGGGGGGGGTTGGGGTTATGGGTTATGGGGGTAAACAACTATGTGACAACAGATTATAAGGTGTTACAAATGCATTTTATGATATATAAAGAAATATATCAAAAAACAGCCAGAAACAAAAGTAAAGAAAGATGAAATAGCCTTTCTTACATGAAAACTTTGAGCACTTCTTCATGAGTCAATCAATTTTCTGTAACACTAATCTTCTTGAGGTTTTGAACATTAAAAAAAATTAACTTAGAATGAACTGGTAATCAGTGTTTTACCGATAAAAGCAGGTATAGTGTACATTCAATTGAAGAACTTTTAATTTGGCACTTTTTTTTGACCAGTTACCTCCAAAAAGCGCGCAAAGCATTATGGGGAATACGAAAATAGAGTGAATAGCAAATAGAGTGAAAAGGTCACTCAATTTCGAACGTGTGAGAACAGTTCAAATCTCAGCTATACATTTGCCAACAAAAATAACTTGTTCTTTATGGTTAAAAAAAACAGGTTTTCAATGCTTTCTTGTGTCTATGACTGAGAGAGATCTCGATATAACTTCTGTTTGTTACGTTGTTATAGCACATCAAGAATGTCATGACTACAAGACCCTCAGTTATTCAGATCGTCGAGAAGACACCATTGCAGAAGACGAAACCTTCAGAGGTTGTGACGATCATCTTTCCACGACTGCATGGTACCGAGTGGTCGATTCTGCTGGAAGGCAGTTGGCAAGATCGTGCATAGATAGAAAATCGTCTTGCTCTACTAAGTACATGGGTTGGATCAATGGCCTACTTCCTTCAGTAGAAGATGGGGTGGTTAAACGTCAACTCTGCTTTGCGTCAGTAGACAAGTGCTGTGTTAAGGAGACTATCGTAAAGATACGAAACTGCAAGGAATATTTCGTCTATCAGTTTCCGCGAAGAGTTCCAACCTGTCCATCAAAGTATTGTACTGTCTACAAACAAGGTGAGTCCACAGGAAGCCCAAGCGCTGTATCTGTTTAGCCTTTATAAAGCAATGTACGTGAGAATGTTCATCTGTTCATTACATGAAAATTTTGATTAAAAATTCTTGAAACAATTGTTTATTTGGAGAAAGAAATTAGGAGAAATGGCGTAAATGTTATTGAAATCATGTGAAACCGCTAACAGTGTCAAGGAACGGCACAAAGAACATTTAGCTAAGTTTTAAGGCTTTTAATTCAAAATGATGTTATGGAAAATGGCTAGACATTAGATAGATAATGAGGAACCCGTGTGGAATTTTGTATGAGTTTTGATCAATATTTTGACAAACCGTTTTTTGTTCCTACAGAATGGGGAGATAATCGTATTGGTGTTCGTGACAGGAACCTCATACCAGATGACAGGTTTACGGCAACCTCACAGTACAATAGCTTTTACAGACCAGCCTATGCACGACTGAATGGACTAGACGGTGCATGGGAACCTAGGACCAATATTAACCCTAATGACTATCTACAGATAGACTTGGGTGAAGTGTTTGTCATCCATGCCCTAGCTACGCAAGGTTTACCTCGGTATGACGAATGGACTACAGAATACAAGATATCAACATCTATTGACAATAGCACTTGGACTATGTACCAAAGTGGTGGTAAAGTAAAGGTAATAACATGTACAGTGGTTCCATTAATTATTAATTAATTAATTATGTTGAATAGAGCATCCGCTGAACATAGAGATTCGTTTTGTAGAAAATTTGTGCCTGTTAAAAAAAACCACAGTTATTTTTAAACGTTGCTTAGATTCTATTTCACGTTACCCAGATATATAAGTAACAGCCAGAATCTTAGAAAACCTAGCGTACTGAAACCTAAGATTAATACAGAACATTTTAAAACATTTTAAAGACATCCATGGGTCATTCGTCCATTTGATTTTTAACTTCAATTAAAAATGAAAAATATGTCATTTTTCGAATTTTCAATGTTATTTTTATTTAGGAGGATTAAAAATTGTACCTTTTTTTAATTTTCAATTTTGTAATCGATTCTCAAATTTTAATTCTCGATTTATGATTTATACGTTATAATTGCTTACTGGGGTTGAAATTTTATTTAAAGCCAGTACAAGAACACGAAATCGCATTTCAGGCTAATAAAAAAAACGCTCCAGTTGGGTGGGGTAAGGAAGAACGCACGTAGCGATCTAACTGATCACGTGGTATTTAAAGTATATTTTTCGCGTTGCTCAAATTTGATTTAATTCCCAAACAAACTCCATCCAGAGAAAGAGCACATAAAAACTAGTGAGATTTGCAAATCTGATCGAGTTTGGGGGTAAATTAAAACGAAATTACGATATTTTTAAAATTTCTAAAATACTGAGAATGTATATGTGGCTGGACAGTCGGAGCGACACCATACATTTCTCTGTAATTTTGGCAGTGTTTGAATGCTTATGACATTGTTTCTATAAAGTCAAAAATCCTGAAACCTGGTCAGTAAGCTTGTGATATGTCGCTCTTTCATGTGATGGGGCCATTTTTTCTGGAACCTTAATTAAATTAGTTTTTCAAACTCAGACCCAGTCCCTTGCTCGTTTTGTTACCGGCCAATAGAAAACCAATACATGCAAAAGCGTTTGCGAGCTTTCAAGCGAATGATTGGCTAAACGAGAGTTCCCAGATCTTACAAACTATTTGATTAACATTTTAATCACTTAGCAGACTTATACTTAGTGCAATTTTGAGAATTTTTTCATGTGCTAACATTTACCTATTAGAGTGATTACAATAAACCCGTTCAACAAAATCTGTTAGTCAAAGTGTACGACTATCTGCTAGCATTTATTAGTGTGTATTAGTCTAGTGTAACTAGCTCATGTGTGAACTTTATTGGTTAAATTTATCAAGACGAAATAGCGGTCTCATTCTACTGAAAACCAATATTTTTACTACGAGTCATTTGCTTTACGAATTTTAAACTGTAAATAAGTAATTAATTCATTCCGTGTAAAAGATTGAATTAAAGCTTTGCCGTTTTGCCTTCTACAATCTTTCCAGTTATCCGACTTAAAAATTGAAATACATATAAATGTCAATAAACATGTATAGACTACATTCATTTGTTGTCTGTTTAATAATTTTTGTTTTAGTTAGACTATTTGTAGTATTAATAGTGTGTATTAGTCTAGTAATTGTTGAACGGGTTTATTGCAATCACTCTAATTTCTTTTCGATCCGTTACTAGTTTAGCACAACACGTCAAAATGAGAAAAATATTGTGTAAATCTTTGTACACTGCAGAAATATATCTTAAATACAACATGATCAGTTAGACCGCTACCTGCATTTTTCCTACCCCACCCCCCTAGAGCGTTCTTTTATGGCCTGAAATACAATTTCGTGTCCCATTACTGGTTTTAAGGTATCGGGATATGATTAGGACCCCTATACGCGCTACCTCAAATTTCGCACGGGCTTTACAACATTTTGCCATAAAAGTATACATTTCCTGAAAGCTAAATAAATGTAGTTTTCGAATATCTATTTATAATTGTCCGTTTTGAAACACAAAAAAAGTTATTGGGTTTAAAGTGACATTCTACCTCACTTCATTCGACGACTTCCCGCAGGGTCAGAATTTCCGCTATGTCGATCAAAATTACATTAGCATACTGTGTGGATAATGAGCTTCAAAACGGTGTCTCAGAGTTTTGATATCTTTTTTAGATCGTGCGCAATGACGCGTTAAATCCGGAAGTTGGAAATTTCGGTGGTCATGATTGCAAAGTAGACAATATCTTTTGAATGAAAAATCATTTCCAAAATCTGAGACATTTTTAGATCGTATTGTTATTTATCATAATCCAAAGTTTCAGTTCGATTCAATTTAATCCGAAAGAGCTACAATGTTTTTAAAACGATATTTTGGTAACTCAAAAACTGCGGAGAAAGCCAATAACTTTTTTAGTGTCGAGAAACAGAAAATTCCATATTGATTTTTAAAAACTACGTTTATTTAGCTTTCAGAAAAGGTATACTTTTATATAATAATATTGAAAAGGGAGCGAGAAATTTGGCTCGCGTTTAAAGTAATCACGAAGGCCCCAAACGTATCCTGATACCTTAAATTAAATTTTAATCTCAGCGAGCAATTATACATAACGTATAAAGCATAAATCACACATTGAAAAGTTGAGACTTGGTTCAGAACTTCAAAGTTCAATTTGTTAAAAAATTAACAATCGATAAATTGTTATAAAGTTTCAATCCTGCTGAATAAAGATAAGCCAGATAACTGAAATCGAAAGACGACTTTTTTTCCCCTCAATTTCCTCAAAAATCGAATAGACGAATGACCTACAGACCATTTAGCCTCTATTATTCTTATTGCATTTAATTTTTCATTACTAATTGTAAACTGATATTATAATAACTTTATCGAGTGAATAAAGATTTACTCATCATCATCAGTCATCTCCGTCCACTTCAAAGATAAATGGAAAAATGGAAAAATTGTTATTATAAAAAACGGTATTGTTTGTATGTCTTTTCAGTTATTTTCCGGTAACAAAGATGGTAATAGTGTCGTCAAGAATACGTTAGACGATACTCGAACTCTTGCCAGGTTCATTAGATTCATACCAACGAATTACACTTGGTCCAAGGCACTACGTGTAGAAGTGTATGGATATAGGAAAGGTGAGTCTTATTCACGTGGTTAACGATAGAGTGGAAAAAAGAAGTAAATTCAGCAAGGAGGGGATAAGATTTGTTGAGCGAACTCATAATTATAGTAATGGTATCGCAACTGACATAACAAATTGCGATTTTTGTTGACCTCTGATGAAATTTGTGTTTTAGATCTAGAAAGCCTTGACTCAAACACTCAGAACGAATGGGAAGGCTGGGTAAAAGGACGAGACGAGAAAGTGCAATGGGAAGTACTTGATGAAAACTCCTATGAAAAGGTTTCAAATTCTATAAAGGCGTCGAGAAGATCACAAGGTAGGTGTAGTTATTGATTCCTTCGTGATAAATGCAAGAGCATGTAACGAGTTTATCTTTATGGGATATAAGGCAGATCATTTAGAGAAATTAAGAATACAGGTCGCAGTTACTGAATTCTGATTGGCTGATGACGGAGGGAAGGGTTTTTCTTAATCTGGAGCCTCGCCAGCGCAATAAATGTTACTCTATCCCATGTGGCTAATAATCCAGGCACAAAGTCTCGTACACAAGAAGCCCAATGCTAAGTATATAATGTCGAAACACTAGTTAACATTTGTACCGCCGCAAAAGAGATTCCCATCGCATAATTGTTAAACTCCGCGAACAGACCCCCAATCGCCGAATAAGTGACCCCCATCACTTGTCTGAACCCGATGGTCGCCGCAATTTATCCCGAGAAAGTGAGGAATCTGAAGAGTTGGGACAGTGGATCGGAAGAGTGCATACAAATAGAATTCAATTGAAAATTAACAATAACCAAAAAAAGCTGACTTGTTTTATATTTATCTAAAATTAGTTTTCGATCACTTTGCTGTATATTTGCTATATTTTGCTTCGCTTATTCATTTCTGAGATATAATAATGATAATTTGATTTCTTCAAATTTTCTTTTTCTTTTATCCTCCATTTTGATTATGAGTGAAATTATCCCTTGCACACTTTCTTATGTTCATTTACTTATTAGCACCAACTGTCTTACTATTCTCATGAGGAAATACTAATTTGAATACGAAAGAAAATTCGCAAAGCATTTTGGTAGTGATAATAAAATGACGCCATAGTAGAAATGTCCTATTAGCAACAAGTACTAAATAAGCTAAAAAAGCATTAATCAGCCTCCCGCCCCCTCCCTCCCATACAATAAAGCTGATTCATAATCTATAATACTGGAATAACATCTATCGAAAAACACCCTCTCCCTCCCATACAATAAAGCTGATTCATAATCTATAATACTGGAATAACATCTATCGAAAAACACCCTCCCCCTCCCATACAATAAAGCTGATTCATAATCTATAATACTGGAATAACATCTATCGAAAAACACCCTCACTCTCCCATACAATAAAGCTGATTCATAATCTATAATACTGGAATAACATCTATCGAAAAACACCCTCCCCCTCCCATACAATAAAGCTGATTCATAATCTATAATACTGGAATGACATCTATCGAAAAATACCCTCTCCCTCCCATACAATAAAGCTGATTCATAATCTATAATACTGGAATAACATCTATCGAAAAACAAAATTAGATACAAAAAATCTTAGCAAGGAAGTTACTGAAACCAGCGCAGTCTCAGTTCTACTTGTTTCAGAAGGTAAACCTTTGGGTACCTTTGATTTGAAGGTATTTTAGAGCGTGTTTCACTGTCAATAAGATTAAGTTTGAAATTAAAGAACTAATTTAATTTTATGTGTTATCATGTAATTTGTTTTAGACACCTAGAGGCATTCAGTTGAGTTTCTGTAGAACAAGACCTAAACAAGAGGTTTTCATTCTAGTTGTTTAATTATGTTTTCCTGATTTTTAAAATTAGAAAAAGAAAGAAAACATTTCTTATAATGAACATCGAACCAAACTTAACAACTGTACAAACGTTAACGTAAAGATGTGTATTTTTGCTCCGTTATAATTAAACACGGATTGAACGTTCTTTTGTTCGACGGAGAAAAGATAAAAAAAACCCTGCACTAACTCTATATTATTATAAAAGCCTTTCATTTAGCAAACAGCTTGTCCGATTCTAGCTTTTTAAAATTTCAACAAGGTTTTGTTATTATTAAACAGGCAGCTTAAATGAGCTATACAGAAATCGCACACAAAAAAAGTTCTGTCTGTAGTCCAATTCAACCACAGATTCTATATTTTTTCTCGGGATTAATTATGCGGTGGGGATCGTTTTTGCGGCGGTACAACATTCTCAATGAAGTACGAGAGCCATACACAGGGAGCCCAATAACATATAACACACAAACAAAGTGAGCCCAATACTACATATGTCAAAGTATTTCATGATGTTTTTATTCAGGTGATAACTTAACCCAGGATTATGAAGCAGATATTGGTTTCTCGCTTGGCCATAAAAATCACTCTGTCAGTATCAAATTAAATAAAACGCTGGAAGAAATGACCATGTGTCTTTGGATGTCAATCAACAATTCATCGTCGATCAACATGAGCGTCAGTTATGTAAAGGAGGATAAAGTAAAGAGTGTTATCGCATTCCTAGAGATTGATAACAAAACAAGGTACAAACAAGCTCAAAATCTAAAGAGTCAAATAAAAAATATTCCCTTTTATAACAAAAACGGAACCCGGAAGTGCTATCGTTTATCATATTTACCATAACTTAAAGCTGTTCGTTTAATATTAATTCTTATTCTATCTTTTTTTTTCTCTCTCTCTTGTTTTCAGAAACGGAACTTTAAAATGGATCCACATTTGCACCACGTGGATGTCCAATTTTGGAGTGTGGCAGACGTACATCGACGGTGCTGCAATAGATATTGGACCTGGAGTGTTGGACCAAGAAGAACTGCATAGTAAGCTTGACGCTTTTGAAATACTGGTTAAAATAAGTATTATTATTAATTATCTTACAAAAAAAAAGACGCTGATCTGTGCTGTAGTGTTAAGATAGTTTGGTCCAGAAAGATGCATTTATCAACACATATATTTACACCCGTGCTCTGCCTCTGTCTTTCGACACAGAAAACTCGTACTTTTTACAACTGCATAAACACAGAAAACCCATGCAACCTAACACAGTTAAAAACTCAAAATCCCGGGGGTGGGGGGGGGGGGTACTCCCTATAATGGACTATACGGGGATGCTCCGCCCGAAAGGGGTACCTTTTTCACGCCGCACGCATAGCAAAGGGGGTGGAAATTTCAGAGCTTTGGGTAGATTTCCTTCTAAGGTATATGAAAGGGGTACCTTTTCAGGCAAAAAGGTATATTAAAGGGGTACTTTTTTGATGAAATTTGGTATAGAAAAGGGTAAGGGGTCGAAAGTCCGGGCTCAAAATGAAGTCGCCTTGTGTTTGATTTTCCAAATACTCATTGTTCTTCCTAACTTCTTTTCAGGAGGTAACAGAATATCGGTCACTTTTGATTCCCAAGATCAGAAAACCGAGGTTAAATACAGTAGACTAAACATATGGAAAAATGTGTTATCTCAGCAATATATACTCTATATGTCCTACAAATGTGGAACAGAGACTGGCAGTCTCTTAGGATGGAAAGACTACTTGAATTTGCTGCCAAGAAACTCTGGTGGTTTTAGGATTCACGAGTCAACTTGTCGAGGAAAGCAAGGTATATACATGTTGTGTTATCAGTTGTATCAACTCGATGGTCATAAGTTTTAATTAATCTTTTAATATAAGGAAACGTTATGAGTTTAATTGGTGCATCAAGTCCCGAGACACCCAGTAGCTTAGCAAGAATAGAGAGCCCGCGATACGAGAGGTCATCGGAATCTCCAGGGAGATGTTTGAAGTTCAAGTACAAAATGTGGGGACCTGGAACGAAGGTGATGATAATTTATCAAGAATTTGATAACAAAGAATACAGTAAGAGACCGATATGGATGGTCAAAGACAGTGAGGACAGTAGATGGAGGGATGGACAAGTAACACTGACAGCAGTAACGGCATATAAGGTTAGATAAACTACAGGAAATTATTTTTCCTTCATTTTTCCAACTTATATATTACGGGCTTTTATCTTTAATCAATGTTTTCAACCGGTTTCAGTCTAAGCCTCAACTCATAGATCGCAAATTAGATCAGATTAGGGAAGCACGGCTGGCGACCCGGGCTCGATTCCAGGACTCGGTATGGTATGGGAGTAGAGTTGTTTGTTTGTTCTCTCCTGTGCCTCGAGGGTTTTTCCGGTTTTTCCTCCCTCTGCAAAAATCAACTCCTAAATTCCAATTGGAATGCAGTGGAAGAAGAGCCACTCTGTGGACGCCACTGTTAATTTTCATTTATTTTATTTTGAATTATCCATTTATTGCTTATGACTTTGAAAAACACACGATCTGGACGTCACTTGCCGTGTTCCAGAATTCTGATTGGATGAGCAGTGATTTCACTGGCTTTGTCAATTAAAGCACCAAAGAATCTTGAACGGGAAAATGAAGCCGGAAGTTTCAGAATTGCATTTTTAAAATGAGGAGGGGAATCTGGAATATAGTTCCATCAAAACACTCTTTGATAGGTCAAATATAACAATAGTCCTGTTAAAAAATTGTTGCACCGGGATGGTGTTCGCAGCACATCTTAACCACGATGGTACAACCAGTAGAGTAGACGTATGTATCAATAACTAAAATAATTGTTTTTTTTAAGCTTGCTATCGAAGGTGAAATCGCAAATAAGCCAGGATTGATGTCGATAGGTGCCTTACACACCAACGAGGGTTACTGTAATGATGTCGTACCACCATCAGCAAGAGAAGGTGAGATAACATTGAAGAATCAATAAAAGTCTGGAGACCGAGTCGGTTAGCTGGTCAAGTGCTAACTGTCGCTCTTCATCTAAACACAATAGAGTTTTTCTTACATTTTCGGCTTTCTGTATCGAAAAATAAAAGGGAAAAAAACTTGAATAGACAGGCTTTGATTTTGTTCCATATTTTAAACACACAGCCTGCAATGAGGTTCTGACCAACAATACAGGATACATCGTCTCCCCCTATTATCCTGGTTTCTATGACAACAATGCAAGGTGTACGTGGACAATCAAGGCAAGCAAAGGTCACTTGATTCGTTTGGAGTTTAGAGCATTTGAAATGGAGTTGAGCCCGCGATGTTCAGCTGACTTCGTAGAAGTGTATGATGGAGGGGAAGCCCTATCGACTTTTCGTATTGGTCGGTACTGTGGAACAAGGTAAAAGGACCAAAGACATGACTTAAAACTGATTTATTATTTTATACTTTAGACTTTTTTTGAATTTTATTGTACCAATTTTGTCTTTCATTAGTAAGGTTGTCTATTTTTACGAGTTTTGCATTATGATTTATGCCATTGTTTCTTCCACGTTTTTTTATTCAGTTGCCGAGCTTTCGCACTTCTAGTGCATGTTCAGGGCGAAAAGTAGGTATTACAATGATTCAAATGATTCAAAGACTATATGTGCGGGCTATTTGCGTTATGCGAATATAAGGACCAATCAGACATATAGCGCGCGCATATAGTATTTGAATCATTTGAATCATTGTAGTACCTACCAGCCGAGTTGATCGCCTTCCCCGAAAGGAATTATGGGTCACAATTTTTGCTAGCATTTTTCGACCATTTTCTGAGTATACAATGCAGACTTTTCTTGTTGACTGAATAAAATTCTGCCATGAGTTTGACTAGCGTTAACGATTAATTTAAAGAAGGAAGAACTCGTATTTCATAAATTTTCTTGGCAGAATAATGGGAAAGGCTAATCAAAATACGACGTCGAATCCTCAATTCTGATTGGTTGAGCTTGAGTTTGTTCTGAAGGTCAACTCAGCTGGTAATGTTCGCCCTGAACATGCACTAGAAGTGCGAAATCTCGGCAACTGAATAAAAACGTGGAAGAAACAATCGTATACATCATGGTTATCCCCACGTACAATAACATTTTAGACAGAGTTTTGCATTTTTCCGCCTGATCTCGCACCCTTGTAAACATTTCTCATATTTGCTCTCCAAAAAGACTGTTGTTTTTTAATGTTTTGTTACAGTTACAGCTTTTATGCTTGATTATTCTTTTCTGATAATTTGCAGATATCCACAAATAATCCAGTCGCAGTCAGACACGATCAAGATAACATTCACGTCCAATAACAACATTACGCGATCTGGATTCAAAGCTTATTATCAGATAACAAAAGGTACTAAGACAGACAGACAGATTCTTAGTAAGGTACACTGGGCCGAACTGGGCGTGCCCATGCAATAAAAGTTTGTCCTCACGACGTGACCTGTTATGTCAAACACCTTCTAATCTTTTAGAAGTTAAGAGGAAGGGTTCTTCAATTTCAGTTAATATAACTTCTTTGATTAATAGCCACAAAGTGACTTAAATATTTATCTTCAAACTTTGTTCTTTCCCCAGATACAGAAGATGACGGCTGTGTTCAAGGTATGAAGCACACTGCGTTGTCATACGTCTGGTGCTTACTGTTATGATCTCACTGTTAGTAAAGTCATGGGATATAGAGATGGAGGGTGGAACTAACAATTTTGTTATTGTTGACTATTTTTTCCACATAGACTGTCCCTTTTCATGTACCTGCCGAAGGGAAGCAAATGGTAGTGGAATTATCATAAGTTCACGTAAATTGCTGTCCTTTCCTAGCCGACTGCCCAAGAACACTAAAGCCATGTAAGTATCGGCTCTTGGACTATTTGGGTTGGCAATGCAAATAATGATATAGATTGTTTTGCACTTGAATGTTGTGTAATGGCTGTTCTTTGTATCAGAGTATTTCATTTCAAATATTTTACACCTTTTTCTTTGTATCGATAGCTTATTTTCAGGAAGTAAGATTTACCAGGTGAAAAGTAATGCGTTCATCCAACTAAGATATCTGTCATTGATGTAAGTGAAATTAATATAGCCATTGAAAAATGGTTGTATCATACTATTGTTAAGTCCAGAGACACAGGGGAAAGAGGAGAAAGCTTGGTGACCCCATAGCTCTGTGGTTCTTATTGCGCATAGTATATTAGACACCGAGTATTTGAAGGCATATCGTATAATAATTATGTGAAGTACTTTGATACTATCCTCATTCATAGTATCCAACAAATAGCGTGGGCAAATACTCGCCGATTGGGACACGGGAGAAAACACACGCAAGCACTGACGTTTCTAGATCCTCAACCCTATGCAAGAGCTGAATCTTTTTTATCTATGCGTACGGCGCGCATTGAAGAAAGAGAGATAACTTTTTACTTTTAGCTAAGCACATTTGTACGCAAGTGGTTCGCGTGAAGAAAAGACAATTAAGAATGAAAAGAAGAAATAAGACGAGTGTTCCATAACCCTCAAATAAACCGTCCCTAAGTCCATTCATCAGCTAAGCGAGTCAATCATTGGAACCTGTTTTGTTTCTTTTCTTTTCAGTGATTTGAGCTTTAATCGAATATTCGTGGTTGAAGAAAAGACATTTGTAAACTTACCATCATTAAAGACATTGTAAGTAAATTGAAGGACGTACTGTGCTGTGATATGAACAAGCTGGTAGCTGTAGAGCATGCGCACAAGAAAATTAAACTACTTCTTCCAGAGTGTTTATGTCACACACACAGGTGCCGATTTAAAATTTTATGTTTTGCTTCTTTTAAACGCGAGCGTCTTTTTCCTATCATATCAAAAAAGTTTATATCCAGCCAATCAGGGCGCGTTATATCTGATACTTGTTTTTTTTTAAATGGACAAGGACGGTAGTTAGCAAGTACTTGCTTAGCAGCGCAGCACACATTGAATCTCTGACTCAGGATATTCTAATCACATTTGAAGACAGTGGTTTTTCTGAAGAAAAATATTTGCATTTTACTTTCAGACGACTTAATGGCAATTTCATTAAAGAAGTTTCGAAAAACATGTTTAGTGGTCTGGAGCAACTTGAAGCTTTGTAAGTATAAAACAATGTGACTCTGAATACTGGAAGAGGGACCTTCTAACAAAATATATTTTCTCCATACAGGGATCTTGGAGCAAATTTAATTTCCAATGTCTCGTCGGATGCGTTTTCTGGTTTTCCAGGTCTTCGTGCTATGTAAGTATTTGATAATCGCAGTTATGAAGTAAACCCATTGCTTGTGTTGTGCAGGTTGAAGCTGATCAGTTTTATCTTATGTTTATTGTTTAGGAGCCTTCGTAGCAACCAGATAAAGAGTTTGCACGGATTGACCTTTCAAAATAACACGAATTTGACATATCTGTAAGTGCTGTTGAGTTTTTTAAAGTGTTGGAAATAAGCTGACTGAAAAATGAAGGAATGAATGAATTAATGAAAGAAAATAAAAACAAGAAAAGGCAGTGAGAGAAGGAGCGAAGAAAGAAAAGGAAAGAAGGAAGGAAATATGGAAAAAAGGAAGGAAGGAAGGAAGGAAGGAAGGAAGGAAGGAAGGAAGGAAGGAAGGAAGGATAATGTAAACTTATTAATTTAATTCCTTGCCTTAGTTAGAATATCATTTCTTTAACTTTTGTTTCCAATTTGTGTCTTTTTCTAGATACCTTCAAGATAATCAGCTGAAAATAATTCCTGCTGGGATCTTTCGTCAACAAAAGTACCTTGAGATCTTGTAAGTACCTAATGTATTTTCTTTCCGCAAATCATTGTTAGTATTCGCGATTAGATAACACTAATGACTTCTATTATTTATCATTTCGTTATTCCGTTTGCAGGCTTCTTCATCAAAACAGAATCCAACGAATCGACGAATCATCTTTTGAAGGCCTTGAAAACCTGCAAAAACTGTAAGCTATCACCCTAGCAATGATCTACAGAACTGAAAAATAAACGTATGAATGAATATAAGGGAATCAAGGGTGTAGTGATAGTTCACTTGCCTTTTATCGGGTTGGCTCGCAGTCTGATGTGAGTAAAGTTTGTTAGGTCTCTTAGTCAGGTATGTTAGCGACAGAAATAGAAAAGATCGTTGAACAAAGCATTTTCCATGTTGTTTTCTCAGGGACCGCGGAGCGTAATTTTGATTGGGGGGGCTAACAACCACCAAAGACTGGACCACCTAGGGGGGTTTGGGGGCATGCTTCCTTGGAAAAAAATTGAAATTGAGACCCTCGGAAGTGCAATACTCCAGTTTCGAGTTCTCTTTTACGCTGTGTTAGCCTCAAAACCGTGTAATATATTCTTTTATTCAGTAACAGCCCGTGGAAATTCAAGAGATCTGTGTGTAAAGAAGACAATAAAAATACTTTGAAATTTCACGAGTTTTATCTAAATTTCTGCATAATTTACGCACAATTGAGGCTAACACAGCGTAAAAGAGAACTCGAAACGGGAGTATTTTGAGAATCATTTGCAACTATTTATTGCATTAAAGTTAGGACAATTTTGCACATTCTGGCTAAGAAAAAGAAGAGTAAAGGCCTTTTTAATATAAGATAGTAGAAAATATTTTCACTGACTATAAACCCTTACTAAATGTCCTTAATTGTCAAAGTTCCAAAATTTTAATTCCTCTAGCGGTTGTTGTTTCTCGACACAAACTCGCTTGACTCGGAGTCTAACTATCCGCTCTTTGTGGCAGTTAAAGAGCATCGTTGTTGAATGTTCTTGCATGTTAGCTATCAGCCATGTCTCTACTCTCCTTGCCATCGAAAAAGTCCTTTCACCAGTGATATTGTGGCGTCTCCTCTAGGCTCGTTTTCGTGTCGCCGTAATAAATCTTGGGTTTAGAAATCTAATGGACTGCTGGATTCGTTGGAGAACTGGCTTCTTAAATTGACATTTGATTATTTCATATTTTACACAGTTAATATATCGAGAAGAGCCGGAGAACTTGGTATTTTAAATAGCAAATAAATATTCAAAATGGCGGCAAAATTATGGGGGGGGGGGGGCTATAGCCCCCCAGGCCCCCCTGCTCCACGGTCCCTGTTTCTGTTTATTACATTTATACCGAGATGCTCAATTTGCTTTGAGTTAAAACAGTATTTCAGTTAACAAAGGCTACTTTCATTTTACATTTAAAAAAGCAAAGCAAAATAATTTTTTTATATTCGAATAACTGTTTGACATTTTTGACATTCGAATTATCTAATTTTAATCTTTTCAACTTCTAGGTTTTATCTGCGGAAATTAGAGAAAGCTTATCGAAGTTATCGTAAACTTGCCTTCATCCAATAACAACACTTTCCTCGTTCTTATTTTTCTATTTTAAATATTTAAAAACTTTTTCATAAGATTTACATCTCGGTCAGCTTTTCCTTCGCTTTGCTCTTGTTATTTCATCGATTTTCTCATTGGTTTTAAAATATACTTTCATCTTTGTTTTGAACTCAAACTTTCTAGTTTAATCTCACAGAGAGAAAACAAACCAAGCGACCAACCAATCGACCAACCAACCAACCAACCAACCAACCAACCAACCAACCAACCAACCAACCAAACAAACAAACAAACAACCAACCAACCAACCAACCAACCAACCAACCAAACAAACAAACAAACAAACAAACAAACAAACAAACAAACAAACAAACAAACAAGAACAAAAAACAAAAAATAAACAAAAAAAAACCAATCAACTAACCAAACAAACACACAACCAACCAAACAAACCAACCAAACAAACAAAAACACGAACGAACGAACAAACGGAAACAACGAAAGAACGACGAACGAAAGAATGAATGAATGAATAGCCAAAACAAAACAAAACAAAACAAAACAATCGAACGTACGAATGAATGAACGAACGAACTTAATTATTTAAAAAAAATTATTATTATTTTAAATTAAAGGAAGTTGGAGAAAAATTCCATCAACGAACGAACCATTCCAAAAGATGTATTCAAGAACATGCACAAATTGGAATTTCTGTAAGTGGTAATTTGCAAATGTGTTTTATAACTACCGTATATCTATATCCATTATAATAGTCTAACCGGTCCCCCATCTGTGCCACAAAATTGTCTCAGGGTGTTTACTCTCCAGCCAACTAAAGCCCGTAAATCACAAGAGCAAGTGTTAGTGTGGTGCCTTTTGGGTATCTTTGGCTGAGAGGTTCGCTCTTCGTAAAACCACAAATCAAAGTTTGTCTTTAAGCCATAGGTAGCCGCTATCTTCTTTTACCCTTTTCAAGTAAATTTACTGGATGACGTCACACCCCGCCCACGCAATCGTGACACTCGGCACGTCACGCTTCACAGCTCACTTCACAGATTTTTTTATAAAAGACTAATTTTCAAGTAAATATCCTGCTACTCATTTTCATCAAGCTATGGCTAAAAGGAATTGCATTTATTTGTCAACACTGGCTAAAAAAAAAAAAAAATCCAAACAAATATTTGTGATTCACTTGAACTGATTGTAGATTTCGATCCAAATGGCAAACCAACTAGCTAGAAGAAATGAATCCCTTAAAATTTAGTTAAAATGGCGAGCAAACTGACTTTTTAAGTTATTATAGCATTCAATAGTGTAAATAAAAGACCTGATAAGAATGATTTTTTTTCAAGTAGAAGAGTGAAGTTTTACCGGTTTGCCGACTAGTATTTTTCTATATTTTGATTTAAATATCTTCTCTCAAATTGTGTCCTTCTTTATGATTTAAATCTTTCTGTTTCATGGTACCGTTATAGGTCAACAGACCGCTTCATCATCTGTTGCTATGCAACCAAGTATATTCCAAACCTTAACTGTGAATCCCCTGGCAACGAGTTCTCCAGCTGTGAAGACATGCTGAAAAGTGTTTTAGTAAAAGTTTGCATTTGGGCGGAAGCTGTTCTCGCTGCCTTTGGCAATCTGGCTGTCATTTCATGGTGGATATTCCTTTCAACAAAACGAAGAAGAACAAAAAGAAAGATAAACAGTGTCCAGTCCTTGTTGTTTTGCCATCTCGCCTTAGCTGATCTTCTCATGGGAGTATATCTTCTGCTCATTGGAACTTACAATGAAATATGGAAGGGCGAATACTTTCTGCACGATGTAGAGTGGAGAGCTGGTCTCAAGTGTGAAATAGCAGGCGCCATTGCCATTTTGTCCAGCGAAGTTTCTGTAATGATTCTGGTTGCCATAACAGCGGATAGGATAAACACAATTCTTTTCCAGTTCTCAGGCAGACGCACCAATCTGAAATTGGCTCATGTTCTTTGTCTGTTTATTTGGGTCATTGGATTCTTCATGTCCTTTACTCCCCTCTTTGCACCAACATACTTCAATGACAAGGTTTCGGGCTTCAGTTTTTACGGCCGTTCAACTGTCTGTCTGCCGCTGCAGTTGTCCACTGATCGCCCTGCCGGCTGGGAATATTCGGTTGCTGTTTTCATAGGCTTGAATGGTGCGGCTTTCTTCTTCATATTGGCTGGTTACATCGCCATATTGAGAAAAGTTCGAGAATCTGCTCGAAATGTGCGTTCATCATCAAGCTCCGAATCGGCATTAGGAAGACGGGTTTTATTTGTGATTCTGACCGATTTCTTTTGCTGGATGCCTGTCACGGTTCTTGGCGTGCTCTCTCTCGTTCATAACTTCAACGAACCTTCTGTGTATGTCTGGGTAGCAGTATTCGTACTTCCCGTCAACTCAGCCATCAACCCAATACTGTACACCTTCTCTTCCTCTCAAACGATCAACAGCATGAAATCCATCAGAAGAAGATTGATGAGAAATGCAGGTAATGATGTCTATCATGTAATAAAATATAGAATAAAATAATAAATATAAATGGGATTTAGCAGTGGCATCTCTACAGAGTACATATCATCATCCAATGAAATTCCAATTTGAATTTAGGGTTGATTTTTGCGGAGGGAGGAAATCCGGAGAACCCGGAGAAAAACCCTCGAAGCACAGGAGAGAACCAAAGAACAACTCTACTCACATACGACATTGAGCCCAGCGGGACTCGAACCAAGGTCGCACTTGTGAGAGGCGAGCGCTCTTACCACTATACACCATCCGTGGTTCTCGTTCCTTGATGTATTGAAAAGTGGAGGGAACTTTGTAACGACCTTTTGACTGATATGATCAGGGCCAGTCAGGGCCAGCTTAATCTCTGATCGACTGATTTGAAATTAGCATTTGTGTTATTACGAATGGAGAGACGGATAGAGAACCCGCAGAAAAGTTATTGAATCAAGGGAGAAACCCAACAAAACTCTATCACATTTGATGCCGAGTCCAGGAATCGAACCCGAGACCCGAGAGATGAGCACCGAGTGTACTGCACCCTTGATTCCCAAATCACATGGGGAAGCGGGTATAGTGTGGAGAAGAGGAGGACAAAGTTATCTTTGCAAGACTGGTAGCCAGGAATGGAGAGGTGGAAATTATACAAAAGATTGAGAGCGCGCTGTGATTGTCTGAAAAGTCAAGTTTTATTAGAAAATTTTAAGATCCCATATCAGGGTTTATTGCCCAGTACAATATATGAGGAGAGCTGCTTTATAATTCTATTCCTTGCCACAAGGGTTCTTCTCCAAGTTTTCCGGTGTTCCTTCTTGTGTAAAAATCAACCGCTGAACTGATAACTACTGATATGAAGGATACTTTATTTATCAGCTCCGCAAATGGGCCCCGTGGCTTTGCCTATGAGGGAACTGAGGTTATTCCGAGAACAAGAAAACCCAGAAGAAATAGTCCAGCAAGAACTTCATTAACTCTTCTGAAGACAGACCATCAAACCGCTGAGGTGAGTACAAAACAAGTCTCTTAACGATATAAAACATTGATCAGTAATGTGATAAGGCTTTGTATGGTTGGTTATAGTATTGTTACTGGTTTAGTATGGTTTCTGTTCTCGTCATTCCGGAATCCAATACAGGCTCACGGAAGCAGTATGATATGGGATCCATAATTTCGGCATCTCCCAGAATCCGTAGTGAATCCACCATCGTTCACGATTTGAATACATTTTTGTTTTTCTATAACACACAAGCTCTTCTCATTGTCAGTATTCACATATTAGTCCTTTTCCACCCGTTTTGTAGCCCAGAAGTTTTTATTCAATGTGTATTTTTAAAAAGCTTCATGTTTCTTGTACTGCAGGATGAAGCAAAAATTAATGAATCAGACGAAACACCTGAAAACGAAATAATGGTAACCGAGCCTCAGTTAGTGGTGGAGGCTGATGACGATATAGAAAAAGGGACGGTAACAGGGGTGGTGATAAAAAAAAGACACACCCATAGTGTAAACCGTCCCTTGTGTACTGGGAAAACGCACTGCATCTTTCAGGGGGAAAAACGATCCCAAACAAATCAATAATAATTAGGGTGATACGCCTTGTAGAGGACTTAATGTTCTATTGTGTTATCGCCTGCCATTGGCAAATTGTTTAAATAAAATAAAATAAACAGAGGATAGAGAAAATTATTGTACAATTTGCTGAGTTGAAGAAAGTAAATTTGTAAAGATTATAGCAGATTTTGACGTATATTTCACATTTTCTGGTATTTTTTTCCTGGACATTCGCAATGCGTTTGCCCCTTGCAAGACGTTAAACATTTATTGGATGGGGTTGAGCATGATATCGTAATTTATCAAGAGCAAGACCGTGTTATCTGCGGAAGCCGTAGGCTGAGGCGGATAAAATGACCGAGGTCTTGATTTTTACGATATCATGAGAAAATCGAATTCAATAATTGTTTTATTATACAATTTGTAAACTAAAAATAAATATTTAATTCTGCTTTCGAAAAACGTATTTCCATTTCCATTGTAACCTTGAATATCAGGGATTAGCTGAGGGTTCTCGGCCAATCAGAAGCGAGATGTAAATAAAATGTATAATAATTAATATTAGCCGCTCCTGTATTGACGAAGAGACTGGGAACGGGTGTAGAATTCATCTAATTAAAAAACTAACGCCACGTAACCTTGTCCTGAAACACTTGAATGTGAGGCTATGTGGGGGAAATCTATTGTTCCAACCAACATAGCTGCAGCATGAAAAAGGTTCCATACAGTCCTAAAGAAGATGTCCCAAGCCTATTGCATTGCCAGCCATGCCGGCTACATTTCACCAAAATCTCAATCGTCGTTACAAAATCTTGCAAAAAGGGTCTGGGATGCTCGTCGTACCTTTTAGGGGTTATTTTTTGTTCTTTGGTACCTTTTAGGGTGTTCAAACGAAAAACTTACTAAAATGCTGTAAAACTAGTGTAATTTGGTACCATTTACTAGGTGTGAAACTTGAGATTCTTGTGACTAGGAGAAAGATTTTTGGTACCTTTTAGGGGTCATTTTCAAAATTTCCGAAGAGCATCCCCGCCCCTCTATATATGGGAGTACCCCCTGGCATTTAATGACCTCCCTTTGTCTGTGTGTAGGAATCGATGTGTGGGCAGGAAAAAGGGGATGGGGTGGGGGGTTATAAACCCAACCATGTATAGCATTCTACAATCAGACATGACCATGCATTCTTGATGCTGATTGGCTGGTCATTCAAACACAAGATAGAAAAATTTGGGAGACCAATATAGGAGGAAAATTAAGCAAGTTAAAGATTAGTTCGAAGTCGACCAAGAATAATTATGTGAAATCCAATCAAGGACTTGAAATTCATAGGATTGAAAATGAGTCCCAAATAAATAAAAAAATAAAAAAGAAAGAAAGAAAGAAAGAATAGTAAAAAAAGAAAAAAATGGCTAGAAAAAAACATTATATGTCCAGAATCCAGTATTTGAACCCAAGAAATTCCAGGTTTGATCCCTACAACTACACCACACCCTAGCTTCACATGATAGTTCACATGATAAAGTAATACCCTGAGTAATACCATATTTATTGGTAGAAAGTTCAAACCGTCAATCTGTTAACAAAGTTTAAGTAGTATTGTAAATATATAATATTCATTAAAAAAATTATACTCAAGTGAATGACACGTGTTAGTTTTCATTGTTAACCAAAAATGAAACAGAGGTGGATTAAGGAATTTTTTGGGAAGGGGAGGGGGGTTACTAGAAGACGTACCTTTAAGAATAAAATTCAAAATATAAAAAACAATAAAGTTATCAAGGAAAAAGGGGTTCCAAAACCGCGTTTTCCAACGTTTTTAAGTAGCTTGCTCTTAGGTTTCTTCATGGTCAACTTGGACATATTTTAGAAATTTGGATTAGGGTTAGGGTTCAGTGAAGAAAAATTTGAAATCCTGGTTGACCTCAACCTGTTTTGCTTCAGTCATCGTTATGGGTCTGATGACGCTTAAACTCAATATCAACAAGCATTAAGGATAAATTTCTAAAAAACATTCTTTAACTCTTTAAAAAATTGTGGGAAAAAACCTTACTTTTTTCGATGAACCGTGCTACAAAAAAAGAAGCTTGGGCTGCCTGTGGTGTGCTAGACTATCACGTGATCCACCATGCCTTTCGGTTGACTGAGCTACACAAACATGGGTAAGTACTTCATGTATGCCTACCTGAAATGTCCTGGTATTATCCTATGTTTCTCTTGCTTTCTACCGTGTTCCCTATGACTCCCCTGTGTTTCCCTGTGTTTCCCTGTGTTTCCCTGTGTTTCCCTGTGTTTCCCTGTGTTTCCCTGTGTTTCCCTGTGTTTCCCTGTGTTTCCCTGTGTTTCCCTGTGTTTCCCTGTGTTTTCCTGTGATCCCCTGTGTTTCCCTGTGATCCCCTGTGTTCCCCTGTATTCCCCCATGTTCCCCTGTGATCCCCTGTGTTCCCCTGTGTTCCCATGTGAACCCCTGTGATCCCCCGTGTTTCCCTGTGTTTCCCTGTGTTTCCCTGTGATCCCATGTGTTTCCCTGTGATCCCCTGTGTTTCCCTGTGATCCCCTGTGTTTCCCTGTGTTTCCCTGTGTTTCCCTGTGTTTCCCTGTGTTTCCCTGTGTTTCCCTGTGTTTTCCTGTGATCCCCTGTGTTTCCCTGTGATCCCCTGTGTTCCCCTGTATTCCCCCATGTTCCCCTGTGATCCCCTGTGTTCCCCTGTGTTCCCATGTGAACCCCTGTGATCCCCCGTGTTTCCCTGTGTTTCCCTGTGTTTCCCTGTGATCCCATGTGTTTCCCTGTGATCCCCTGTGTTTCCCTGTGATCCCCTGTGTTTCCCTGTGTTTCCCTGTGTTTCCCTGTGTTTCCCTGTGTTTCCCTGTGTTTCCCTGTGTTTCCCTGTGTTTCCCTGTGTTTCCCTGTGTTTCCCTGTGTTTCCCTGTGTTTCCCTGTGTTTCCCTGTGTTTCCCTGTGTTTCCCTGTGTTTCCCTGTGATCCCCTGTGTTTCCCTGTGATCCCCTGTGTTCCCCTGTATTCCCCTGTGTTCCCCTGTGAACCCCTGTGATCCCCCGTGTTTCCCTGTGTTTCCCTGTGTTTCCCTGTGATCCCATGTGTTTCCCTGTGATCCCCTGTGTTTCCCTGTGATCCCCTGTGTTTCCCTGTGTTTCCCTGTGTTTCCCTGTGTTTCCCTGTGTTTCCCTGTGTTTCCCTGTGTTTCCCTGTGTTTCCCTGTGTTTCCCTGTGTTTCCCTGTGTTTCCCTGTGTTTCCCTGTGTTTCCCTGTGTTTCCCTGTGATCCCCTGTGTTTCCCTGTGATCCCCTGTGTTCCCCTGTATTCCCCCATGTTCCCCTGTGATCCCCTGTGTTCCCCTGTGTTCCCATGTGAACCCCTGTGATCCCCCGTGTTTCCCTGTGTTTCCCTGTGATCCCATGTGTTTCCCTGTGATCCCCTGTGTTTCCCTGTGATCCCCTGTGTTTCCCTGTGATCCCCTGTGTTTCCCTGTGTTTCCCTGTGTTTCCCTGTGTTTCCCTGTGATCCCCTGTGATCCCATGTGTTTCCCTGTGATCCCCTGTATTCCCCTGTGATCCCCTGTATTCCCCTGTGATCCCCCGTGTTTCCCTGTGTTTCCCTGTGTTTCCCTGTGATCCCATGTGTTTCCCTGTGATCCCCTGTGTTTCCCTGTGATCCCCTGTGTTTCCCTGTGTTTCCCTGTGTTTCCCTGTGTTTCCCTGTGTTTCCCTGTGTTTCCCTGTGTTTCCCTGTGTTTCCCTGTGTTTCCCTGTGTTTCCCTGTGTTTCCCTGTGTTTCCCTGTGTTTCCCTGTGATCCCCTGTGTTTCCCTGTGATCCCCTGTGTTCCCCTGTATTCCCCCATGTTCCCCTGTGATCCCCTGTGTTCCCCTGTGTTCCCATGTGAACCCCTGTGATCCCCCGTGTTTCCCTGTGTTTCCCTGTGTTTCCCTGTGATCCCATGTGTTTCCCTGTGATCCCCTGTGTTTCCCTGTGATCCCCTGTGTTTCCCTGTGTTTCCCTGTGTTTCCCTGTGTTTCCCTGTGTTTCCCTGTGTTTCCCTGTGTTTCCCTGTGTTTCCCTGTGTTTCCCTGTGTTTCCCTGTGTTTCCCTGTGTTTCCCTGTGTTTCCCTGTGATCCCCTGTGTTTCCCTGTGATCCCCTGTGTTCCCCTGTATTCCCCCATGTTCCCCTGTGATCCCCTGTGTTCCCCTGTGTTCCCATGTGAACCCCTGTGATCCCCCGTGTTTCCCTGTGTTTCCCTGTGATCCCATGTGTTTCCCTGTGATCCCCTGTGTTTCCCTGTGATCCCCTGTGTTTCCCTGTGATCCCCTGTGTTTCCCTGTGTTTCCCTGTGTTTCCCTGTGTTTCCCTGTGATCCCCTGTGATCCCATGTGTTTCCCTGTGATCCCCTGTATTCCCCTGTGATCCCCTGTATTCCCCTGTGATCCCATGTGATCCCCTGTGTTTCCCTGTGTTTCCCTGTGTTTCCCTGTGTTTCCCTGTGATCCCCTGTGTTTCCCTGTGATCCCCTGTGTTTCCCTGTGTTTCCCTGTGTTTCCCTGTGTTTCCCTGTGATCCCCTGTGATCCCATGTGTTTCCCTGTGATCCCCTGTATTCCCCTGTGATCCCCTGTATTCCCCTGTGATCCCATGTGATCCCCTGTGATCCCATGTGTTTCCCTGTGATCCCCTGTATTCCCCTGTGATCCCCTGTATTCCCCTGTGATCCCATGTATTCCCCCGTGTTCCCCTGTATTCCCCTGTGATCCCCTGTATTCCCCCGTGATCCCCTGTATTTCCCCGTGTTCCCCTGTATTCCCCTGTGATCCCCTGTATTCCCC
Organism: Anthopleura xanthogrammica; assembly: GCA_964019055.1. Taxonomy (NCBI): domain Eukaryota; kingdom Metazoa; phylum Cnidaria; class Anthozoa; order Actiniaria; family Actiniidae; genus Anthopleura; species Anthopleura xanthogrammica. The sequence goes on from OZ025208.1 coordinate 1,173,990, forward strand.
CGTGTTCCCCTGTGTTCCCCTGTGATCCCCTGTGTTCCCCTGTGATCCCCTGTGTTCCCCTGTGTTCCCCTGTGATCCTCTGTGATCCTCTGTGTTCACCTGTGTTCCCCTGTGATCCCCTGTGTTCACCTGTGTTTTATTTCTATTTCTATTATTTTGATCCTTAATTTACGAGGTAACATAATTAACCTCTCAGTTATCTAACTTAACTTGTTTTTTAGTTCTCCCTGAGAGCTATTTAGTCCTGATTAGTATTCTATATTTCACGGTGTGTTTAATGCAAGCAATCTACCATTTCATGTATTAATAAAATTACAAAATGGAGAGGAATGAGGGCAGCAGGTGAATAGTTGAAAACAGGTAAACACCGTTAAACACAGGGGACCCCAGTTGAACACCGGTGAACAGGTGGTCCTCTCCTAATTTTGCTTCTGATCAATGACTTTCCACATTGTTTCTCTAAGTACAATAGTAACTTATAGTAGTAACTTATAACTTATAATAGTTACAATAGTAACACGGGGGAATACAGGGGAACACGGGGGAATACAGGGGATCACAGGGGAATACAGGGGAACACAGGGGAACACGGGGGAATACAGGGGATCACATGGGGAACACAGGGGAACACGGGGGAATACAGGGGAACACGGGGGAATACAGGGGAACACGGGGGAATACAGGGGATCACGGGGGAACACATGGGAACACGGGGGAATACAGGGGAACACGGGGGAATACAGGGGAACACAGGGGAATACGGGGGATCACAGGGGAACACAGGGGAATACAGGGGAACACGGGGGAACACGGGGGATCACAGGGGATCACAGGGGTTCACATGGGAACACAGGGGATCACAGGGGATCACAGGGGATCACAGGGAAACACAGGGAAACACAGGGAAACACAGGGAAACACAGGGAAACACAGGGAAACACAGGGAAACACAGGGAAACACAGGGAAACACAGGGAAACACAGGGGAACACAGGGGAACACAGGGGAACACAGGGGAACACAGGGGAACACAGGGGAACACAGGGGAACACAGGGGAACACAGGGGAACACAGGGGAACACAGGGGAACACAGGGGAACACAGGGGAACACAGGGGAGTCATAGGGAACACAGTAGAAAGCAAGAGAACATAGGATAATACCAGGACATTTCAGGTAGGCATACATGAAGTACTTACCCAAACATGGCGGATGTGTAAGGATTTGAATGAGAAGAAAATATCGCTGTTTGAACGGTAAGAAATGTTGGAAAACATGAACGAAGCGCTTAGAATTTGTCCTTAAGTGGTTTTGGTGTTCCTGGAGTGGCTTATTCTGAATTTTCTCTTTATTTTTAGTGTATTTTTCCACTGACATTTTTCACCCGTGGAGACTTGTTGACACGTGTGTTCATTTGCTGAAGATCTTCTTGGCTGCTGGAATACTACACTGGAGATTATAATCTATGAAACTATAACATTGTAAGTTAGCATCTATTGTCTTTTCTAACGTTTTCATTCATGTTGAATCACTCCAAAAGACGTACATGTACGTAACATTTGTACATATTTGGTGGGACAATATTTTATCCCTAACAGAACACTGCTAGTAACGTGGAGAGAAAAAGGGTATTGCATACGTCTGCTGATTACCCACAGCATTTAAAAAAAGTTTAAATTAACTTTTTGCAAGCAGCATCATTTTGAAGAGACAAAGAAAACACCTGATTCTTATGAGAGAAAGTTGATTGTTTAGTTGTCAAATACAGCTGTACAAGCATTCTCTTTTTATTTTCAGAGTATTGACAACATTTCATCTCCACAGAAGAAGGGTAGAAATCATAATTGACTAACATTGTCAGTGTGGCTTGTGAGTAATCTATATTTGCTGGTATATTACAAGTGCATAGAGCAGTTTTCATATGACTGTGAAAAGCTTAGTTGGTGTGGTATGCATGCCTTGCCATATGACCATGATGCTTTATAAAACTTTAGTTGTTAATTTTTTTTCTTGCAAAATGTGATTCACCTAAAATTCTCACACATTGTGATTGGTCTGGCTGCACAGCCTTGCCGTGTCATGACCATATTTGTGCCACAAACTTTTTTCAGTCATACAAAAACTGCTCTAATATCTACATGCATACAGGACAACACATGGATCAATGATAATCAAACAAGATGATAATCAAACAAGATGATAATCAAGCGAGATATCTTTTTTGTTTATTACTACACAAGGTATTTTATATGTGTACATCAAAAACATGAACAGGAGAGTTTTGAGCAACATAACGAAGAACATTTAGACCTCAATTATTAACCAAAATGTTAGTTTTGCATTGCTTACATTGACAGTTTATAGTAAATCCCAGCATTCAATTATTCAAAATATAGGCCTGTAAATTCTTCTTCCTAATTTGACACTAGACTTGTTTGGTTTCACTGTGTTATGACTATGATGATCTATAATGGAAAGAAATTTAAAATGAATAATAAGCTGGTTCTTTAGATGTTTTTGTTCATTTTAGTAATACATTTTAGTTATCATGTATACACCGATTCTAAAAATGGTGATTCTTCACTTTTCTATTTAAACTTCATCAATCAAAAATCTTATCAGAACATGTATCAATTTTACACGAAAGAGCTTTCAAAAGTGAGTGAACAGGAAAAGTTTCAATGCAGTAGCAATTTTTTTCCTCTAAGTTATTACGGAATAAATGTACTGATAGAAGTACCAGATTTTGCTCATCAATACTGACTAGCCTCGCTTTGGTGTCATTTACACACTTTACACCGCAGTAAATCCTAAAATAGTCACTTTTTTGTCCCAGATATTGTACAGAATTCTTATTTATATTAATTTCTTTCCATTGACATATTTGGTTTCTCGAATGGGTCTATAAGATATATATTTGCTTCAGATTATATGGATTTATAAACGTTTTTTAGAGGTAAGTTGAATAAGTCAGAGTTTATGAAAAACTCATATGCACATCTGGTTGACACATCTGAATATAGGTAAGCATGCAATAGCATATCAGCTAGAATAACAGCACCATTAGGAAAGATGATATAATAGTTCTAACTAATTCATTTGGGTGTTTTCACATCTCATACTTATTTACTTAGGCCCTTGGCCCCCTGCGGAGCATAGGGTATCAATGATCTTTCTCCAGTGCATTTCATCTCTCATACCATGCATTATTCCCATGAGAATAGGGTTCAGTTTGAGTTCCTTGGAATTGATCACTGATCTTGCATAGTCCTTATATCCCTGGTGGAAATCTTGGCCAGGATCCTGATCCAAGATCCTAGATAAGATCCTGAATAAGTTCTGAATCCTAGAAACGATCCTGCATAGAATCCTAATCCTAGATAAGATCCTAAATAGGATCTGAATCCTAGACAGGATCCTGCAGGACCTCACAGGATCCTGGCCAAGATTTGCACCAGGGATGAGGTTCTTATAAGATAATCAGAATGCAAGAAGAATCTTGGGAAAGTTTTCACTCTGCAATAGACGATTTTCCAATTCCTACAATACCTCGGTGTTAACTTTTTAATTTCAAATCATATTCAATTCTTTATTATTTCTTTTTACACCTGCCTATATTGCATTTGGTCCCATGTATTTATTGAAAAGATTAAATGACTTATACTCAAGTTAACAACAGTCAAGAGGCATATGAATACATGTATATGGAACGCAACTACAGATGAGCAGCAATAATAGTGTTTAAACACTAAATGTGTGCAACACATGACCAAAACTAAAAATACTACAGTAAATCAAATTGGAAAAGCTAATTACAGGTAGTACAATTGTACACATTTTGGACTCTGATAGTAATAGTTTTTGTTTCAAATTAGAGTTGAAATCTTGTGAAGCTACACATGATGCACTCAACTGCAATGTTACAAGACAACTGGGTTTGGATGGATTATAGTATATCAGAATCAGTTATCTGAAAAAAATGAATAGGCCAGGTTCAATATGAATATCTTAAAATTCAGATATAAGTGCAAGGCTATAGTCGTATGGTACTTTATGTATGGTATGAACACATGGATCATGAAATACGCTTATTGATATGATTAGAATAATATTCTATAAACGATGTACCTTACATTTCAGCAGTAATAAGAACCTATTGGTAGAAATCCTAGTCAGTTCACTACTTAACAAAGTTATAATGAAATAGACATCACTACATGTATATCTACCAATCCTTTTGAGGTTGCATGCAATTTTGAATATTTTATTCTGGAGAGCCTTAGTATTGTGCTAGAATTTTTATTTCTCTAACGTGGCCTGCTGGCTACCAAGGTATGATAAGAATCTTAATGAGTAATAGTTAAAACATGACATTTAATACACATTAAGACCTATGATACATACTGTAGCATGCTTCACATGAAAATTACCAACCCACCTTTGGTAGGTATTGCAAATACTGTAGTAATTGCTCACATTATGCTCAACTCTCATATACTAACACCTGTCTACAGTGAAATACATACCTCTGGTGTACTTCTAGATTCAATCAATACAGGATACAGGTGAGTAATTGATACATGTAAGATACCATCACAAGACAGCCGAAAGGTTCTAATGTAATATCTGTATAGATATTGACCAGACTTTTCATTCTCATCATACTGGGTTTACCTATGTATTAATGCAGTTATTGGTTTAATAGCAGAAACAGTTAAAATTAATCATCTCACTCTAGATACTGTGCAGTTTATTACTATCACTTTAGCTGTTGCAAGTTAACTTTCATATGCAATAAATACAGGATGATTAACAGATTACTGTAAGATATAATCTTAAGATAAATGAAGGATGCTTATAGTGGAGTCAGGTTGAGTATTTAACACCATCATTCGTTACAAGTGTTGTGACTATCAAATTTGCATGTTGCTGTGCAAAATTCCAGACGTTTCTAGGGCTGCCAACTGCCTAGAAATGTCTGGCATTCTGCATAGCAACATGCAAATTTAACAGTCGCAACAGTCATGAAAAACAGTGCTATTAAATGCTCAACCTGAATCCGCTGTATCACAAATATCTGTTATGATATACCTAGTGTATATAAAGTTATTAGATTTTCAAAAGTGTAAGGAGCAGGTCTATAAGAATAATGAAATTTTCAACAAGATTGTTGGTTCTAGACGTACTGTGTGACTACTGTAACTGGGGCCATTTAGACAGTGAGAGCCCAAGAACCAATCAAAATGTAGAATGAAAACATTGCAAATCAGAAACCTGGACTGCAGGAAAATGTCTATCGCTTATCTATAGCCACTATCCTTTTTTCCAGGGAATAAAAAGAACTCAATGTTGCAATATTTTTCTGCTGCTCTCTGAGTGGCTCAACTACGCAAAGTTGGAATGCATTGTTTTGTTTCATTCTACAATTTGAGTTGTGCCTCACACGGTAAATTAATTATAAATATTACAAATCCAATCTGATCCCTTTTTTTAAAAGTTAATATTAATTTCTTTATCTCAGTTTAAATTACAGTCAGCGAACGTCAGGCATGAACACTCACACTCGGAAGATTGCAATCTTGAAATAAACATTCGATTATTCAAACGAATATTCGCAGATTTAATATCATTAATCGAATCTTGAAAGTAATAAATGATTGTTTATTTTATTATTTGATGAATGTAGAAAAGAATTTAAAAAAACGTTTTTACATTACAGTAAATGAGTTTTTTTACTTTTTTATCTATTGGAAAATTCTCAATTTTTAAAAGCACCATGCCAGACATTCGCGTGTAGTCGCGACATTTGCCGTGTGAGATGATCACGTAGTCTATCGACTGTCTGTACTTTAGCTCCTCGCAATGGCGTCGACTAGTGCAGTTGGAAGACAAATGTATTGGCTTCGTTGAAAGGGAAATTACTTATCAAAAAAAAGTGTTATCTGAAGTAAGAAACGATTTAACGACAGAAATTGGAGAACTACTTCCAGATAATTTTCGATTTCTAAGATGTGAAATGCCAGTTAGTTCAAAACAAGCGGTGAAAATGCCTTCTTGAATTAATCTTTGACGAATCTCAACTCCAGTAACGCTTGGTTTTTGAAGTTTGTATATTTCTATTATGTGTAAAACGTCATCTGTTACCAAAGTAGGGTTTCTACCACCACAACAGAAAGGTTGAATCGTTCCATGATTTGCGTAATGCTTGAGAACTTTGTCAACAGATCCCTTTGAAATTTTCAGCTTTTTTGAAATTTCGGATATGCCCTTGTGGCCATTGTACATATCAATTATTTCTTTCCTTACATGGTTTGGAAGGGGTCTTCCTGGGTAATAAAACCCTCCCATGCAATTTTTAGCCATAGCGTATCTGTCTAAAAGCACGAGTCAATTCCGTATAAACGGTTACGAAGTGATTAGTCGGACGTGACGCCGCTAAGAAGTGATAAAATTATACACAAAAAAATTCATCCAAATATTGCAAAATATTTCTAACTTACGAAAATATTTATTGATCAAAGAAATAAATATTAAATTCTTCAATTTGATATTTCAATATTTAATTCTAAGTCTGAATATTTATTTTCAATAATCGAATATTCGAAATGAATATTCAACTTTTATTTGAATAATCGAAGATGCGTGTTCATGCGTGACGTTCGTTGACTGTAATAAAATTAAATAAACCATAAAATATGTATGAATATCTATAAAAAGTTTAGAACAAGAATACGTTTTCCTGCAGCAGTCTGTTGAAAGAGTCACACTGTCCTAGATCTACCATGTTTACTAAACTTGATAACTAAATTTAGCATTTAAATAAGTGCACTTTTTTTGTTTGAAACTTTGTGTCACCATTGTCTACTCTTGAATATCTTGAATTATGAGCATTAATTGTTGGGTGCAGTTGTACTGATAAAAATTGGTGTTTATTTATGCACAGTCAGACAGACGATTTTGATATAATACTTTATATCTTGTTGCATATTTGTCAAAACCTCTTTGAGAGCAGGCTAGTTTCTTTTCTCCTTAACTCTATGACTTCCTCAATGAAATTACATTCTAACATTGGTTAGCAAAGCATCTCATTGGTTAGCAAGAAAGGAACTTTATTTATTTGGTAAAGAGAATCTGAAATCTACCTCCCCGGTCCTTTGTAAGTTATCAGAGTACTGTTGGCTGCACTAAATTGCAAAACTTGGTGCCTTGATGAACTCTGAAATATCACTAATGTTGCAGTAGGAGCCTTGAGGTGCTGCTTTGAAAATAATGGAAGCTTGGGCTACCATGTCTCAGTGCTTTAACTTGCCTGTCGTTACTGGAACATAGTACTAAGTATTATTGTTTGCCAACCAGTCTTATAATAATAGTGTGATACTTTGGCATCAGATGAATCATTTGTATGAGTATCAAAAGAAAAGCTGTTAGTAATTATATTTTCTATTGATCATTTACAAGATCATATCCTGGGAATGCTATGGAAGAACTTGCAGGATAGAATTATTCATCTGTGTTTAAAAGCCTCTTCATTACAAATTCCCTGTAGCTCATTCTTCCTTGACGAAGCAGAAGAGCAAGTTTGTGTATTGGGCTTTCCAAGATTGAAGTGGGTTTTTAATGCTTTCTCCACCCCAAGGAAATTGGAATAATGACTGATGAGCCTTCACTTGGAATGTTGGCATCCACATTAAGTAATATGTCTGACTGAGGGTTTTTTCATTACCAGCTTCAGGTGCTCTTGTACTGACTGGTTGCAGAATTGTTTTGGTTATGGTTGAACTGATATGATTGTGGTACCTGTAGTGCTGGACATGGATGATGTAAATGATGTACTGTATACGAGACTGGTTGTGGTTGGACTGATGTGATTGTGGTACCTGTAGTGTTGGACATTGGATGATGTTAATGATGTACTGTATACAAGACTGGTTATGGTTGGACTGATGTGATTGTGGTACCTGTAGTGTTGGCCATTGGATGATGTTAATGATGTACTGTATACAAGACTGGTTATGGTTGGACTGATGTGATTGTGGTATCTGTAGTGTTGGACATTGGATGATGTGAATGATGTACTGTATACAAGACTGGTTATGGTTGGACTGATGTGATTGTGGTACCTGTAGTGTTGGACATTGGATGATGTTAATGATGTACTGTATACCAGACTGGTTATGGTTGGACTGATGTGATTGTAATACCTGTAGTGTTGGACATTTGATGATGTTAATGATGTACTGTATACAAGACTGGTTATGGAAGTGTTGGACATCAGATGATGTGAATAATAAAAATCTTGACTTTTAAAACTATAATATTTAACAATTATTCACCAAAGTCAAGGTGATTATCAATGAATATTTACCGAGCCATGAGTCCTCAAGAGGCGATGTAAATATTCACTAATGATCACTGAAACTTAGATGAATAATTGTGTTTGTATCATTACACAAGAGATTATTTGAAAACATCCATTTATTTCTAAAATGTAGATATCATGTTCATATCTTGAAACAGGCAGGTATCAACAAGCAAAGCATGTGCAATCCTATATTCACCTGAAGGTGATTATAAGAGAAATATTTTGAAGTTCTCAACCAATCAGCCTGCACTATTTTCTATAATCACTTGTGTAATGATACTATATATATATTCTATAAGATTTATGAAATGTAGTTCAGAAATTTGGAATGCAATTCAACATGTTTAAGATATAAAATAATGGTTATTATCCTCCAATCTCTAAATCATTTCTCTAGAAGACCATACTACAGTACTAAACTCTTGATGTAGCAAAATGTGACGATGAGCTAATAGCAAATTAACAAACACCAACATACCTTGAGGTATAGATAATGATACAAATCATCACATAGAAATAAGGAACTTGGAACCATTAACTATTGAAGATAATGGAGTACAGAAAAAGAAAGCAATACATGAAGTACAAGATGAATTATCATCAAAATATCCTCAACAGCCCTGTCAATACCACTGAATGTCAAACTGTTAAAAAAACTGAAGGAACCTGTAAAGCATCTTGAGTACAAGAAACATGGACGACTGATGCAATGCATATGTAAAACAAATTAATCAACTATTGCCGTTGCACAAGAAACAGAACAAGACAGGAATGTGTCAAGTATATTAAAATTATCCAAATATGATGGACCTGATGCAACTCACTATAGAACATTTTACAAGATACAGAACAAGACAGGAATGTGTCAAGTATATTAAAATTATCCAAATATGATGGACCTGATGCAACTCACTATAGAACATTGTACAAGATACAGAACAAGACAGGAATGTGTCAAGTATATTAGAATCATCCAAGTAATATGGATGTGATGCAACTCACTACTGAACATTGTACAAGATACAGAACAAGACAGGAATGTGTCAAGTATATTAGAATCATCCAAATATGATGGACCTGATGCAACTCACTATTGAACATTGTACAAGACACAGAACAAGACAGGAATGTGTCATGTATATTAGAATCATCCAAATATGATGGACCTGATACAGATCACTACTGAACATTGTACAAGATACACAACAACACAATGATGCTCAGTAAACTTCACATGGATAGAGCAGAATCCATTATCATTCCAGAGGAAATGACTTGGAAAAGCAAATAAATATTCCAAAAGAGTATGTACTTAAAATAAGTATCAAATCAGTCATGGGATAACAATTTTATACAGTGCCAGTAACAACCTCAGTTTTTAGGGAGAAACACAAGCTAGGGTACCCAACCCCTGGGGCGTGCCCCATTAACTATAAAAGGAAGTTACCAGCACTGTTTTATAAGCAACAAAATCATGTCTCATGATAATATATGTCTTGACTTTTGAATCGTAATTTTGGAAAAAAGAAAAAACCTCAAGCAAAGATATGGATGGCATTATTGACTCGTGAAAAAAGAAGTGTGAGCCTATGTGCAGCTGAAATATCTAAAGGAAAAACCAGTTAAGGATGTGTTAGCCAAAAGTAAAGCATCTGTGAATAAAATCAACATGATGGCCTGCATTCCTGAATGACAAAGAGATGAATATGACATTGAAGTAGTCATACAGTATTTTGGAAAATACTGAAAATGTGGCTTTCAGTTACATATAGCGAACAGCATAATATATTAATATGTAGAGTACACTGTAGTATGGTTATTCTAGCCCTTCTTTGATACTACTCTTTAGTCTTAACAAGGAAAAAACACAATTTTTTATCATCTAAATAATGATATTAGTCACTCTAACTAGCTTCCAGGATGATATCATAATGACACCCATACAAGTCTGATGATGGTCCAATCATTATTTCTGCCACTGGACTCTGAAATTACAAGCACTATCTGTGCACAGGGTTATTTTCCTACCCCACTCTCTAAATATTTTTCTTTTCTGTGATGTGACAAGAAAATGTCTTCAGAAACCGTATTGAACTAAGCTAAAAAAATAATAATACAGAACAATAAATAGACATAAACATAAAGATTAAATGAACTATTTTAATGACATTATGCTATAAAATAATATAGTGATTGCTGAATTTCAAAAATATGTTTTCAATATAAGCATTTGAAGGTATTTAAAGAATTCCATGGAATTTAAGGAATTCCACTATATCTTGCTTCCGCCTGAGGGCAGATTCCTGTAGTTGTAACTCTGCTAATTTTTGCTGAAACCCAAGAGTGGCTGCCCAAATCTCCTGAGCCAGGAGCTCGTGATTAAAATATTGGAAGGTGCACCCTTTACTCCCTCAAACTACAGCCTGCCAGACCCAGGACTCCCACACAATAACTAGTCTTGGTTGATATGAATTACACAGTGTGATTAATATCCATGATAAAGTACAATGATTCACAGATAAAAGTCTTTCAGAAGGGGTCTCACAGAGAGCAAACAGTAAGAAGAAGTCACAGTGCAAAGATGGATGTCAAGGGAAGCTGTTTAGTTAACAAGCATAATTTTCAAATGTCTTTTGTGAACATAGAGAGCATGGCAAGAAAAGATCAAAGTCAACTGAGAAGGAGAGCTAGCATGGAAACAGACATTGAGGCATTAAACTTATAATGTTTGTTAAGCAAGAGTATTGGATGAAGAAATACATTACAAACAGGCAAAGAGAACCCAAACCATGAAAAAAACTAGTAAAATATGTACAGTAATTCCATGAAGCATCGTTTAAAAGTTGTTTTCTGGAGAATGATTGTGATTACACAGAAAAGAACCAAAGAACCTGATGCAGTGAAGCTAAATCTTGGAAATGGTGAGAAATTCTCCACAGTAATCAAATCAAGCAAGGGAGGATGAGTACAAGAACAAAGAGCCTGATGGGGGGAACCAAATTTCTGAAGATGAATGGATGAGATATCATCTACAGTAAACTTCTCAAGCAAGTAACTAGTCTAATTAGCATTTGTACTGCAGAAAGGTGGAAGAAAGAAAAATGGAAAGAGTGAAGCCCATCCAGTGGAGTGAATCCAAACACCAAAGAAGAATGGGTGACACATTCTCTACAGTAAACATGTCCAGCAAGCAACAAGCAAAAGGTTTTACAGAATTATTTAATGGCCACAAAATTAGATGAGGTCAACCACCTTTCAAATGAATGCTGGTGTCATCAGAATTTTTTGTTATGTTAGTAGAAAGTCATTTGACCTTTCATTTGACCAACAATGAGTAATTGTATTCACATTGCATTTCATTTGGGCAATTGAGACTGCTGAAATGTTTTTGATTATTATTTTTTCATTAGTAGAATAAAAATACTTTAAGCATTTCATTATTCTTTAAAGTTAATATAAAGTTAAAATATTTATAAATCCATTAATCAAAAGGTAACATATAAGAACATTAATTATAACTTTAATTATGCAAGACAACTTATTTGTCACATAAGCCATTTGACACCCTTCATTAACCTTGTGATTATATGTCAGTTAACTGTTTCTCATCCTATATTTATTTTAGCTGAGAGTAATCTAATAATTAGCTGATAATGCATAGAATTAGTAATGTGATTCAGCTTTTTCCTTGCTTTAAATAAAAAAAAAATAGTGTTTATCCAGGAAAAAATTGTGTTTCTTCTCCAGAACTATTGACTGCATTTAATACATAGATAATCCCAGTATGATAAGAATGAACAGTCTTGTCAATATCTAAACAGACATTGTATTAGAATCTATCAGCTATCTTGTGATTGTATCTTACATGCATCAATTACTCACCTGTATCCTGTATTGATTGAATCTAGAAGTACACCAGAGGTAAGTATTTCACTGTAGACAGGTGTTAGTACATGAGACCTGGGCATAATGTGTACAATAACTATGTGAAACGCCAACCGCAGGTGGGTTGGAAAAAACAAGCTGAAACATGTATGGTGGATCTCATTAGCACAACACTTAAAGTATCCTCTCCCTGTGAAATGTAAATTTTTTTTATTTAATTGATGAATGAACAGAATCCCAGTAGACTATGCCATCCATCTACTTCAACATCTCATTTTTCTTTAACGAGGCAAGCTCTTGTTTGAGCTTGTGTAACTCAGTTGCTCATAATTCCTCATACTCTTCCTGAGCGGAGGCTAAGGCTGCCTTCAATTGCTGGATTAAGTTGACTTTATTTGACCTTCGTTTTGCAGTTGTGGAGGATCTTCCACCACAAAATGTTGCAATTCATTGACAATCTTATTGTCTGTAGTGTAAGAAGTACTGTACATGTACCAGCTTCTAAAATTGCATAGTCCTCCCTTCTTGTTTGAAGAAGATTACGTCCATTAGAAGACTACTCCTTAAAAAAGGCTACGCTAATATAAACATCTACACAAGAAATAGTAGTCATATGATATAAGTACATGAAATAATTATGCTGAGAAGTAATTTATTTAAACATTTTGAAAGAATCCAAAATAGAACAATTAATCCTAGTACCATTTTGTACTGTCGGTGTCTTCACAAGAATGTAACTCTGAAAAAAACCCTGTTATTTTTAGGGTGTAAGCAGTTAAAAATCAGATCAAATGATGTTACTGTACAATTGAGATCTTTCTGTTATTAAGGTGCTGGTCATGTGTTGTGCATTTAATGCTATTTCCTCTATTATTTGCTGCTTATCTGTAATGGCACTCCTCTACTATGCTTTAAGTGAGGCTCTTGACTGTTGTTTCCTTTTAGAACATTAAATTTACTATGAAGCAAGTATTTTAGTGTTATTTTCATTTTCTATTGATTGCATTTTATTATTCACTTTTTAAGGTAAGAGCATGAGTAGTAATTTCCATAATAATTCCCTTCTTATTAGTGGTAAATTCCCAAAACTAATTGCAAGAATTAATTATAAGCTTTTTGCAGGTAAGATTTTGATATTAGTAAAAACCTAAAAGAATTTCCATGTTTAGAATTAGTGACAGGAGTCGATGGACTAAGGAGTAATGTGTTAGGTACATTGTTGTTGATTATTACTGTCTTTATTTGTAATTGCATGTACTTTATGTGACACCAATCTGTGACACTTGTTTTGCATCATTAAGATGTAGGAGTGAAAATTTGTTATTTTCTAAAAGCGTTTATCTTGATTATAATTATTGGACTTGAGTGAATGTCAGTTTAGGACATATTTATTTAGTTGTTGCAAATGTAATCACCACTTTGGAAATTGATTTTATTCCAAAAATATTCACACCAAATACTGCATGACTTTACTGGTAAATTATCACATCAATTAATATCATAAGCCGTGTGTTTTTGGTTGCAATATTAGACTCATGTTTGATACCAGATGTTTCATTTATTTCTGTTTGGAATACATTTACTCTCCTGTTCAGGTATTTTTTGTGATGTACATCAGAGTGATTCTATTTAACATGTCAAGCAAAATCTAAGAGCCCAGTTCAAATTTTGATTTTGACTCATGAGCCGAGAGTCTCATGAGCATGAGACTCATGCATTCTGCTCATATAAAGTTTGGCATTTGAACTGGACCTCATAGTCAATGTCATAAGTGTATCGCTTGGGAGACTAAGCAGTCGCTCTCTCCACAATCAACACGACATAACATAAAAGTTTCAGTGACCAAATTAGATTAATATCAGTTTTGGTTCATGGTTGAATGGAATCACTCTGTTTTCCTTGATTGATCCTGTGATGACAAGTAATAGGAATATACCAACCAGCAAACCCTTCCAATATGATCCGATATCAAGCATACATTTGTATATCCCTTCTACCACACCCATCCATACAATATTGCCTGTGACTATTGAGAAATAAAAATGTTGAGATAAGGGGGAGGGGTTAACTACAAATACCAATCATGACATTCGTTTGAGGCATGCTGCAAATGACTTGAGACTAAAAATTATAAGACTGTTGTTTGAATTAATGATCCATTATCAACATTCATAGTATGATATGGGAATGAAATAAATCACTTGAACAGTTGGGGAAAATGTTATGTATATTAATGAAAACATAACCTGAGTGACTGATGAAGAGGATGCAAGAACAGCATCAGACTTGTTACATCTTTGGTAAAAATTCAATGTTTGCCAAACTCTGCTACTATAATGATTATAATAAATGGGTATTATCAGGGCTCAAAATAACGACCGGTCAACAGTCAATGTCCAGCCAAATTTTGAACTGACATGTTGACTGGTCATATTTGAAAAAAATAAAATAAAATATCATACGGCAGACATCTTGACCGGCGTATGACTGGCCATTATTTTGAGACCTGATTATATCATCATGTGACTATGAAAAGTTTCTTGAACAGGCTTTGCAAGCATGCCTCAAACGAATGATCAACACACATTCACACACACTTCAATCGTCTGTTGTCCATTATTTATTTGGAAAGATAAAGTTAAACCCAGTTGTAATTATTGACCAAAGCAAGCAGAGTCATTTTACTTAAAGTTCAATTCCTTATTCGGGCAACAAGCATTGTACATGTCTAACATTGTACTTGTGTATGACATGCAATGATGTCAACGTAATGTTTCTTGGTTTTCAAACATGAACATTCTGATTACATCACAACTCTAATACCGAGGGAAACATCCACTCTTGACAAATATCAAAATGTAATTGGATTCAATAAAGCTTTAAGTAGAATCACTCTGCAAACTCACTGAAACAAAATGAATCGGAAAAAACTTTGACAGTCTATCTGGAATGATTGAAGTCTGACTTGAATAACTGAAACACCTCCACAAAAGGTGGTGGATCTAACTATATTGTCTTTAGATCTATTTGGATTACGACTTTGAAAACATAAAAAAAAACATGGTGAATTACAACTGGGTTTAACTCATATAAGGGGTAGGGGATAACCAACTTATAGGGGGAGGGGATAACTGACATATAGGGGGGAGGGGATAACCGACATTTAGGGGGGAGGGGATAACCGACATATAGGGGGAGGGGATAACCGACATATAGGGGGGAGGGGATAACCAACATATAGGGGGGAGGGGATAACCAACATATGGGGGGAGGGGATAACCGACGTATAGGGGGGAGGGGATAACCGACGTATTGTGGGGAGGGGATAACTGACATATTGGGGGGGGGGGAGTTAAAGCCTTCTGCTGGGGGAGGGAAAGTGTCTTGGGGTAGGAGAGGGAGAATCTACTTAGTACAGTGAGAGGGGTTTTGTATGACTTTCTCTGACTTATACATTGAAATTTTCCAGGAGTCAGACAGACAGACACAGACAAGTTGGCACTTAGGAACTTTTTGGTAAGTTGCCAAAATAGACTTAGAATTTTTTTTCCCTTGGTTATTTTTTCTCTTGTAAGTTGTTTGGTGTTGTTAGTTGTTTGAAATAAATTTTTCATTTTTGGACTTAGTGGTTTTCCTGTGTTTTTTAATGAATTCCATCTTTACCCTCTCCACGCCCTTTTTGGACTTCCAAAAAATATACTTCCCCGAGGTCCTACCAGCACCAAGTCTCACTACCCCGGTAGACCAGGACCAGGCAGTACTTACTGTCCTGACAAGAGTCATCTTATGAAACCACAACCAGGTGGCTGCTCTGATGGTGAACACTGTCAATAGGGATATCAGACTCTGAACCCCCTACAGACTCATGAGATTACCTCGATGGCAAAGCCAACCTTGGTCCTGTGAGGATCAGTGCAAATAGGAGACTTATAACAATAACCACACCCCAATACCCATAGGTTTTACTGCACAACAGTGATGTATATCTTGGGGTGGTATGATCAATAGACTTAAGGCAGTATTCAGATATCCATAAAGCATGTGTGATTATCAAGCATGGTTTGCGAAGACTAAAATAACGAAGTTTCTAGGCTACTAAACTTGTGAAAAATGAGATGGTCTATCCCGAAAAGGAAACTACCAACATGTAATTTAATAGAAAAAACTAAGCCGAAGTCCTTATAAATGAATGAAAGTTTATGTATCATGACCTAGGAATGAACTAAGTCTATAATTAATTCATTAGATAATTAATTCAGTATCTCCTAGGGGATTGGGCCTATAATTTATTCAGTATCTCCTAGGTTACAAGACCTATGATTATTAATTCAGTTGACATTGATTGATTTAGTTTATACTGTGCCTTTTGCAGCCGACAGTCATGAGCTATTTGGAGAAATCCCAAAATACTTCATATCTAAATATCCATAACATGTATAAGGCCAATAGATAATTTTAATGAAAGATTTTTGATCACAGAACTAGTGATAAAATAAGTTTGTGCTGTATAACTGTTGGCTAAAAAAGGCCTAGTCCTACAAGTTGTTCATTGATGTCTAAATATTAAAGGGACTTGTTCGATAAATTTAAAACTTATTTTAACTGAGTAGATTTCATATTAGGCAAAAATATATGGGATTACGAGAGTTAGGTATGTCGTAAACGTTTGTTTATTGCTTTTACACTTGTTTTGATCGTACAAAACTTACAATAACTACCGATTTTGAACGTGACAAACTGACCATGCGGTCCGATGTGACATGAAAACGAGGCTACCACAGGAATCCCGATAAACAGCAACGACACCCTCCCCCCATTTAAATGTTCATAACAGTTAAATGTTATCATTGCACATAATGTTCAAATGTCAATGTTCTCTTGCTGTGCAATCAGCTTAATCTTGTCACCAGCATTATCCTTTGCCTTTCTGCTTGGTTGAATTCTAGTCGTGTTGATCATCTCACGAGTTGGCTTCCAGCTTGGGTCTTCACCTCCGACTTCTAACAGGCACACTAACTGCAGTGGGCGTTCGACGAGGTAACCGTTGCCAAGCTTTACTTTAAGTCCTCGAACCTTCTTGTCTTTACCAATAACTTGGCTTACAACACGTCCAAGCTTCCATTGTGCTTTGTGCTTAACGTCTTCTTTCAACAGTACTACAGCTCCGGTCTTGGGTACTTTCTCTACTTCTTCTGTAAGCTTAGTTTGTCTTTCTTCCAACGCATGGATATACTCTTTGATGAATCTTTTCCTCAGATCTGCTTTGGTCTTCTGGATGTGTTTAACACGCTTGTAGATATCACTGTCCTCCTGAAGCTTATCTAAGTCTTCCTGTAAGACTGGGTTGGGTCTCCCTCTCAACAAAGTGTTAGGAGTTATCACTGGTTGTTCAAACTCTTCTCCAAGATAAGTGAGTGGTCTGTTGTTCATCATGTTCTCTGTATCAATCAGAACTTCGTCAAGCTCTTGGAAGGTAAGTAGGCCTCTCCCAATCACCTTTGAGAGTGTTCGTTTCATGATGCCAATGAGGCGCTCAAAGAAACCTCCCCACCATGGGGCGCGAGTTAAGTTGAATTTCCACTTGATGTCAAGGGCTGCCATGTAGTTCGCAAGACTTTGATCCTTCTTCAGTGTTTTGATCCACTTTCCTGTAGCTACAAATGTCTTTCCATTGTCACTTATTATCGTCCTTGGACATCCTCTTCTGGCAACAACTTCCTTCAGTACTCGCTGAAACTCCAATGCAGACAAGTCGGGGCACAACTTCAAGTGTACCGCTCGAGTGCTTGTGCAGGTGAACAGTGCAACGTA
Source organism: Anthopleura xanthogrammica (assembly GCA_964019055.1). Taxonomy (NCBI): domain Eukaryota; kingdom Metazoa; phylum Cnidaria; class Anthozoa; order Actiniaria; family Actiniidae; genus Anthopleura; species Anthopleura xanthogrammica. The sequence goes on from OZ025208.1 coordinate 1,192,046, forward strand.
CGCCTTACTTGTAGCTTTCTTCCTAGTCTTGTAATAGATTGGTCCTGCAAAGTCGACGCCTGTAACAGCAAATGGTTCTGTCAGCTCTGATCTGCATTCTGGTAGCTGAGACTTGGAAGTACACGCTCCTGACAGAGCTGAGACTCTGTAGCGTTTACACACATTGCATTCATGGACCACCTTCTTCACCAATCCTCTAAGCTTTGGTACCCATATTGTCTCTCGTACTCGACACATTGTAGATGATACTCCCCCATGCAAGGTCTTCTCGTGATTCTGCCCGATAATAAGAACTGCCAAATGGTGTTTCCTTGGAAGAAAGATGGGATGATAGTTGGGTATCCTTCCAGCACATCTCCATATTCCATCAGCATCTTTGCGTAGCTCCACATTTGACTTTAGTTCCTGCGACGACTGTGCTCTCCGGATCCAGAACTTCTCAGCATCATTTACTTCCTCAGTAGTTAGTACACCGGTTCGCTTGACACCTCTGCAGTTTTTGATAAAGCGTTTTATGAATGCTGTAACTCTTAAGAGCTTCCAATAAGATGAGTAGCGCTGCAGAAGAAGGTCGAATGTGCCTTCCTCTTTCTTCTCATCTTTTGCCAACAGTTGCTTCTCAGCTTTCTTGTACACAGCTTCCTTCACGACATCTTCAGTCTCACACGTGTGTGGTTGGTCTGGCCAATCGTGTGGTTTCCTCATCCATGTTGGTCCCTCGAACCAGAACGGTGTAAGCTTACTTGGCGCAGCTCCTCTACTTCCTATGTCGCTTGGATTCTCTTCTGATGGGACGTAATGCCACTGTATGTACTCTTTGTCTTTGATGTCTTTTGTCCTGTTGCGTACAAACTGAGACCATGTTCCCCTTCCTTCTATCCAGTGGAGTACAGTAGTGCTGTCAACCCATCCATGATACTCTGTAATGGACTGGTCTGGCAAGGCATGCTTCACGTGATTAATCAATCTGCTGAGTGTATGGGCTGCGATGAGCTCTAGTCGAGGAATCGTCTGGTCCTTTGGTGCAATTCTTGATTTGGCAACAAGAAGACTCTGACGAACTGAAGAATCATTATGGAACGCCAACAAATAGACAGCTACTGCAACCGCTAGCTTACTAGCATCTGCAAATCCATGCAATGTCATCTTGATCAAGCAAGTACTTACGACGCTGCGAGGTACAATGATCACTGGGCATTCTCTCAAGCTTTCAAGCCATTTCCTCCATCTTCTTTTGACATCGTCTGGTACTGCGTCGTCCCATTTCAGCTTCTTTAAGCACACTTCGCTGTAGATGATCTTTGCTGTGATGACGACCGGCGCAGCTAGTCCGAGCAAGTCAAATACTTGATTGATGGATGACAACATCTTTCTCTTTGTTACACTTCCTTCGTCACTCTTCTGTAAGCAGGCTGTGAAGTCAACTGCTATGGTGTCCTCTCTCTTGTTCCATGCAATTCCTAATATCTTGGTCTTTGCAAACTGTTTTTGATTAGTCGACTGATCTTCAACTTCCGGGATGTTGCTATGCCATTTATGCAAATGAAATCCTCCTTGTTTCATAATCTCTGTTGATTCTCTCTTGAATTTCAGCAACTGTTCTTTGTTGTCACCACCTGACTGTATATCATCCACATAGGTATTGCTTAACAACTCCTTCACTGTCTCTGGATAACTATCAGCATACTGACTAACATGCTTGTTAAGTGTCGCACCGAGTATATAGGGGCTCGGGCCTGATCCAAATATAACTCTTGTGAAGCGGTATGTCACAATGTTCTTACTTTGTAAATTGTCGTACCATAATAAGCGTAGTGCATCCCTGTCCTCGGGATCAACTTGAATTTGCAAGAATGCCTTTTGAATGTCCCCTGCAATACACAAGTTCTTTGTTCTGTTCCTCAGTAGAATGTCAAAGATCATGGGCTGTAAGGGAGGACCAACCTCGAGGCAGTCATTGAGTGATGGCTCTTCTGATTTACTCTTTGCTGAACAGTCATACACTATTCTTAACTTTGTGGACTCAGCCTCTTCACGAACAACTGGTTGGTGTGGGACATAGTGCACGACTCGTCCTGAAGGAGTCTCAGGTATGGGCTCTAGAATTCCTGCTTGTAACTGTTCCTTCATTATGTTGTGGTATTCTTCAAGCTTATGCATGTTTTGGAGCTTATTGGTAGTACTTCTGAGTCTTGCTAAGGCCAATTCCTTATGTTCTGTGATCTCTGGGTGATCTGGTTTCCATGGCAACTTAGTAGAATATGTTCCATCATCCTGTCTATTTATTTGATTTTGAAAATCCTCATGACACAAGTCTTGGTTGTTGGTGCTATCAGACAGTCCAAACACTTCCTGAGAACACATTTGTTTGAATTCCTCTGAGCTTGTCTTCATGAAAAAACTCTTATCTGCTTCCACAGAAGGCAATGCTGACCTTCCAGTAACAATCCATCCAAGCCGGGTGAGCTCTGCACCTGGATCTGTGTCTGGGTTTTGACCTAGGACGGGTGCGGTTGTAGTCTTAATTCTCAGTAAATCAGCAGCACCAAGAATCACATGTACTGGTAGGCTGTCTTGAGTAGAATCCTCATCACTGAATACTAACTGGTGTAAATGTGGGTACTTGCTCTTGAGCTCTGGGACATTTGGGTTTGGCAAGTGTGTTAAAGTTGGTTTCTCTGCATTGATGCACTGGAGATCCATACTGAATGCTGCTTGGGAGTTGAAAGACTCTATTTCTACTTTGAAGATTTCAACATTTTTGTCTACAGTTCCATACATTTGTTCAATGACTCTCCTTTCAACACGTGCAGGTTTAATGCTGAGATTACTTAACAGGTTACTGCTGATGTATGAGCTTCCTGCTCCACTGTCTAACATTATACGTGCTGGTATTCCATTAACTTTTGCAATCACTGTGGCATGTAATGTGGTTTGTACATCAAGTACACTATAGAACCTTTCCTTGGGTGGTTGAGACTCAGTGTATGATGTAAGTGTAGATGATGTTTTATCACATAAAGAAGTATGGTGTTTGCCATTACATTTCATACAACCACGTGACTTACAGTTAGAGGCTGAATGTCCTGGTCTTGTACAATTGTAGCACAACCTCTTTTTCTTCAGGGTTTCTCTTCTGCTTGCAATGTCCAGAACCTTGTCACAATATTTAGATCCATGGTGTGTAGAGTCACAGTATACACAACTTTTGGGTGTGAATGCAGACTGCTGTGGGGGTGGACTTGCCATCATAACTCTCTCTCTTTTCTTCACATCAGTAGTCTGGTCTCCGGTAAACCTCTTTGATGCTGTAGTATTGGTATCCGAATGTGTTGTTGGTAATGGGTTTCTATCTGTATACCTCCTTAGGTGATCCACTATTTCCTCCAAACCCCATTTTTCCCAGTCGTCATCCTTTTGTATCATAACTTCTCTTACTGGACCAAGTTTGTCCATTATACTATAGATGAAAGCTTGTGATCCATCTAATTTCTTCATAGTGGCTAATGTTCTAACAGTCCTTGATAACTTTGTATAGAACTCATGAATCTCTTTGATCTTATGAATATTTGTTATGGCAGGTAATGATTCTAGATCTTTTATCAGGGCCTTGTGAACTTGATTATCTTTCCCATAGGTCATTTCTAGAATTTTCTTGGCCTCTTTGTAACCTTCAGGGGAATGGGGAAGCCCCAAAATATGCTCCTTAGGCTGACCATGTACTAGCTCCAAGAGATAATTAAACTTGCTAATTTCTGAAATGGTTGATCCATCAACTTCAACTTCAAATTGATTCCAAAATCTCATCCAGTCTTTGTAATCTCCTTTGAATGGTGTTATGGTGTATTTTTGCAATTTAACAGCTTGTGGTGTAGACATTTTTTCTTCGCTTTTCTTTCTCATCACTTCTAATTCAAATTCAAGCTTCTTTTTGTACGAATCATCCTCTTTCTGATGTAATTCTCTCCTCTCAAGATCAGTTAACTTATCTCTTAACTTGTTTCTTAACTCACGAACAGGCATTAGCTCTGCTTTAGAAGATTGTGACCAGACTTTTACCTCTTCTAGCGGTTTTTCCCCGTCCAACATGGCGTCCTTTACTAGTGTACTCGCTGTATCCAAACCTTTGTAAATGTCGCATATTTTGTCGTAAGCCATCTGGAGATCCTGTTTGTCGCTACTTGAAAGAACTTCCTCTAGTTCTGCTACGTGAAATCGAGCCTTTTTTAGATCCTTTGTGTAATTTTCCATGATTTTGTCCGCCATGTTTGTGTTGTTGTTGTCGATGTCTGATCACTCCTGTGTTAAATTCCTCGCTAAAATCCTCGCTAAAATCCTTGTTTTTCTCCTCCTGACATGATGTCCTGGCAGGGTCGCCACTATTGTTGTCGTAAACGTTTGTTTATTGCTTTTACACTTGTTTTGATCGTACAAAACTTACAATAACTACCGATTTTGAACGTGACAAACTGACCATGCGGTCCGATGTGACATGAAAACGAGGCTACCACAGGAATCCCGATAAACAGCAACGACAGGTACAATGAGATAAATGTGTCAATTTTGGGACAAATCTCATCACAAAATAATGATGGTTATACAAAATCTACTCAATCAAATTCGTACTAATGGGAACCAAACTGTTATATGGCTGTTATATGGTCACTGGTTATATTTTCTTCAAGACAAAAAAAATAGCTTATCTTAATTTGCTAAAGAAAAGAGCCTCCGGTTTATTCCTAGTTAATTGTTTCACATGGTTGATATGAACTCTGAATCTTTTTCTTACATTTTATCTTGTGTTTATTTCCTAAGATCAGTTTTTTTCACCAGCAAGAGAACTTCATGATAGAAGTAAATTGACCAATCATGAATAGTGAAAGATGAATATTTGCACTGTCAATATTTGAATTTCCAAATCAGGAGCAACTAACATGTATCACAATGTAAAACAAGCTTTCAGTTTTCTGCCAGTGTTTAAATTATCAAGTATTTGGTTTCAAAATGCTTAATATTTGGACAGTTTGTGCATATAATACAAGTGCTTTGGACAAAATAATTCATAGTAAAACAACTCTTGGTTTTACTTCAATGTAATAATATTTTCATTTTCTTCAAGTTTAATAGTTTCTTGAATGTGAGGTATGGTGTTTCTATGCCATTCTTTGATGGCTCACCTTGTTGTCCTCTATTCATTCATTTTTCATTCACATTTGCCTTGTTTGGCTTGTATGTATTTGTCTGCACTTTTTCTTTGTTATATTTCTGCACAGCTAATTTTGGGTGTTTCCCCGTCATATATTTTGAAAAATATGGTAAGAAATTGAGAAATACTGACATTTAGTCAGACTTTGTTGGTATGACGTATCAAAAATAATATTAATTTGAAGGAAATGTTTTTTGAATTGACAAAACGATACATCTTGAAATTTAGGCAGAGTTTATCGGTATGATGTATTGAAAAAATGATTTTGTGAAGAAAATTTTTTTTTGACTTCACAGTGATACTTGTTTTGTAGTTGCTTTGGTTGATTTTAAATTGATTTTTGAGAGCATATTTACCTTTTAAATGTGTAAACTTAAAATGGAAATGTTTTCATCCCATTTCCCAAAAACTAATTTCTTTGAAGCTGAAATATTTTCTAATTCATTTAAAGATGATATTTTGTATTTCAAATGATTTGACAGTGCTGAATTTTTATATTTGAACTAATTTGGTTGATTCCAATTTTGTATTGAAATGATAACAGGTTTTGTTAAGACCTCAGTTTCATGAGAAAAAAAAAACAAGGAATTCACAAGAAAAGTTTATTTCTGTCATGTGTTACTTAGACTGTTATTGGTTTGTTGATTTTTCTTGTTTGAGAATAGTTTTCTTTTACATTCAAGCATTTAATCTTGAATTGGGTTCTGTATTTCTTGCTTTTCATTTGATCATGATAAAATTGATATAGCATTTTTCATCTCTTTCAGTTTGCTTTAATTTGATTTTTTCATTTGATTATTCTATTTAAAAAGATCATAGAGAATGTTTAACATTTTGAAGAAACTGAGGTCTCGTCTTGCTGGTGAAAAAAAAAATTACAATCCTATGATAGAACCTTGTATATCAGTCTAGCCAAACATCATTGAACGCAAGATTAGATCACCTAGAAATGATTCAACTCCTAGTCTTCCCAGCTTGATGATCTACTTTCTGGAAGTCTGAATGGTTTCTTATGCAAGTCTATTGAACACACCACCCTAATGTTATCACTGCTGTACACACCCATGAATAGTGAGGTATGATTATCTCTGCTCCTACTTACACTAACCTTCACAGTGACTGGCATTCATGCCACCGGCGCAATCCCACGAAATCTGCAGAGGACCATCCTCTGGTATCCTTACCGACAACCTTCACCACCAGAGCAGTCACCTGATCATGGCCTCAAGGTTAGACTCTGCCAAGAGCAGCAATATTGTACCACCATTATTGGTTTCCTGGCCTTGTGGGGCAGCTTCTGTTTGGTGCTGGCAGGACCTCGTGGGAGGTATCAAGTGTATTTCATTTTTCTGGTGTACAAATAATACATGATAATAATATTAGATATAGGAGAGTGTGACTAACTAGTGGAGGGTTCTCAGTAAAGTTTAAAACATAACTCAAAATGACCAGCCAGTTGAAATATAGGCAATAGAATTGTGTGAAAAGATAGACATTGAAATGGAGCAGCACCGATACTACTGTTCATTGTTTTTGATTGTTTTTTTCTTTACTGAGAACCCACTTACTAGCTGCTATGGAAAACCTTATTTTTTTCCTTCCTTGATTAGGAATATTCAAAATGTTAAAGCTGTTTCAGTTTTGGGTATGTACACACTCTCCTGTATCTAATATTAGTGGCTAGAGGACTGGCAGGGATGGTTATCTACTGTATAACTAGACCTGCATGGGTGATCAGCTATTTCATTATTCTATGAAGCTGTAATTTGTTAACTTTTGTTGTTGTTTTTCCCTCCTAGTCTTTTGTTTTTTTCTCTTATGCCTCAATCATGAAGTCTGATATTATAAAATGATATAAGCATATAAGCTTATCTTAAAATCTTAATGAGGAATTCTAATGAAAGCAAAACCAAAATTTAGAACATTTTAGATGTGAATAGCTATCAGAGCCACAATTATTTGGTTCAACTACGACATTGGTTTTGCCAGTCCTCTAGCCAAAAATGCCCTATTTTATGATGACATCACATGTGAAAATATATTGTTCAATTGAGTGAAACAGAATCATTAATGTTTGGTTAACATAATTATTTGGGTCCTTGCCTTGTGAAATAACTATTTGTTTTAGTTGGTGATGTCATTATGAAATAGGGTCATTTTTTCATATTTTATTATTATTTTTTCTTTCTTCGTTTTTTCTTTCCTTTTTGTTTTCTTTCTTTCATTCTTTGTTTTCTTTAACAGGGCTCAAAATAGAACAATATCAAAAGTGAAAGCACTATGAATATTACAATCACTTGTACATTTGGCAAAAATGTGCCTTTTTGTAATTCATTTTGTGCGTCAAAATAGTTTTCACTAGTCATCAGTAACATTTGACCTGCTTTTTCAGGCTGCTATTTTGAGCCCTGTTTCTTTTTTTTTTTTTTTCTTTTTTTTTTTTTTTTTTAATTTAAATAGATTGATTATCTTCTTTATTCTTCATGTTTCAGGTATCCTTGTTTTGCTTGTTATCATGGACAGTGCTTCTTCATGTCTTCTTCTCATTTCATTATTGTGCACAACCAAGACAGGTTTGTGTTTTCTGAAAGTACAAAAAAGTAATAATAAGTTAATTTTTTCTAGAGCTGCAGCCATAAACTAAATATTCTAAAGAGTTTGTTAGGTATCAGTCAATGGTTGGTAAGGTGTCAGTCAGTGGTTGGTAAGGTGTCAGTCAATGGTTGGTAAGGTGTCAGTCAGTGTTTGGTAAGGTGTCAGTCAATGGTTGGTAAGGTGTCAGTCAGTGGTTGGTAAGGTGTCAGTCAATGGTTGGTCAGGTGTCAGTCAGTGGTTGGTAAGGTGTCAGTCAATGGTTGGTCAGGTGTCAGTCAGTGGTTGGTAAGGTGTCAGTGGTTGGTAAGGTGTCAGTCAGTGGTTGGTAAGGGGTCTGTCTATGGTTGGTCAGGTGTCAGTTGGTCGTTGATAAGGTATCAGTCAGTGGATGATAAGGTGTCACTCAGCTGTTAATGAAATGTCCGTCAGTGGTTGATAAGTGTGTCGGTCAGTGGTTAGTGAGGTGTCAGTCGATGGTTGGTGAGGTGTCAGTCAGTGCTTGGTAATGTGTCAGTCACTAATTGACCAGGTGTCAGTCAGTGGTTGGTAAGGTGTCAGTCAGTGGTTGGTGAGGTGTCATTTAGTGGTTGGTCAGGTGTCAACAAGTGGTTGGTAAGGTGTCAGTCAGCAGTTGATGTGTAAATGGAGGGCTTGAAATAACAGCTGGTAAACAGACAATGTCCAGCCAGAACTTGCCTTTGCTTTCATTGTGACTAGTAACATTGAGCCAGAAATGAGAAAAGACAAAACTAAAATGAATTTTGCCAGTCATCATAACTTGCGACTGACCAGCCATTATTTCAAGCCCTGCAGCCATGTGTAATTGATTATTTATGCATATTTTAATTTTATATCAATCAGCTGACTTACCTATCTGTCAGTATGTGCTAGCCATTGCTTGTCTTTGTTATAGCATAGACAATTCCTGATGGATTGGTAGACAAGCTGTTGGAAAAAAAAAATGTTGGTTAGATAAAATAAGATCTTTTTATAGGAACCAAAAGTCAGGGGCAAAAAAGGCAGGGGTATGCACATGAATACTGATGATTGCATGGGTGGCGTAGTGGTTTACTCCCATCTCTCACCACTGTGGTCCAGGTTCAAGCCCCAGCTCAGGCTGGATCATGTGCGAGTTGAGTTTGTTTGATGTGTTGTTCTCTACCTTGCCACAAGGATTTTTTCTCCAGGTTCTCTGGTTTTCCTACCTCCATAAAATTCAACATGTGAGTCAAGTGTTGTATGTTGCAAATATAGAATGTAGTTGTGGTGTGTGTGGAGTGAACCTCATGGACGAGCCCCAACGGGGAGTGATTATTGGGAAAAATTTTTTTATAAATATATGGTAGAACATGTATTTAAAATTAAAGAGTTTAACTCTTCAAAAAATCGTTATTAGTGTGTTGTTTGCAGGACCACAGGTACACATATTTCAAAAAAGGTCGTCTCATTTGAAAGCATCAAGCAACAACACAAGACGGCAAAGAACATCTGTATTTTACTGCTTGTTTATCATTTAGATGCAATTATTTTAGTCGTTTTGTAATGGGAGGCTGCAACTGTTTTGATTCATTAAGTGTTGTGCTGAATCTTCCGCTAATCAAGGCATTGTTTGCAGGTGGTCTTGGCTTGTTGCTTGCCGCTTTTGGTTGTGACAACCTTTATTGAAATAGGTGTATATAGCTAATTCAATTAACATTGTTGCTGAAAAAAGCTTTGAATCATTAGATTTATTTCAGTGTGGCAATATTATAATATAAAACTCACTGATGCTTTCTAATTCTAAAAGTTGGACATATATTCCTTAATTCTTAGATAGCCTACAGTGAAGTTTGTTGGTAAACAAGAGATAAATGATAGGCTTTAGGCTTTTTTCATTGACAATGTTAATTGAATTAGCTATACCCATAATAATACTAGACCAAACTTACCAGTTATTCTATTTGTAATGACCAAGATTTTCTTTGTTATATCTTGACAATTCCAGGTGGTATGATAGACAAGCTGTTGAATAATAGCAATTATAGGGTTACACAAAGTACAATGTTGATGTTACCATAAGTCATGGATTGCTGTTGGTGAGCTGTTAGTAAAAGGTTGATGAGGGATGTTTAGGGTGCACAACTACAGAATACCTACATCCTATAAAAATAATTACTATTCAATTCCCAGCACATTTGTCTCAGCACTATATCAATGATTGCTAGGAGTAAAATCATACAAGCTACATTATTAATAAGAATGGTGTCAGCTATTTCTGCAGACTGCATTATAACAACTTATTGTGATGTTTAGCTGTCAATACAGGTTTATATTGGCAGCTAGTTGGGAGAAAATACAACATGAGAACAATGCTCATGCTTCCAAACATTTTACTCATGTTTGATTTTAACAAGAAACCATAAATTATTGTGCATGAAGAGATACAATGGGCCAAGACACTGAATAGTAATTATAATCACTTCGGCACACAGCATTTGTTGGTATATTGCAGGCAGCTTCTGTCAGTGCCCCCAGGTGCTTGCAATATACCAAGGAAGGCTGTGTGCCTCAGTAATTATCTATTAAATAACAAGGACATGTATCAATATATGCATCATTCTACAAGTAGTTCCAACAACTGCAGGGTATTCTATAATGTTTCTGGTTAGGGCAAGGTATTTCATAGAGCATTTTTCATATGACTATGAAAAACTTATGGCATGGACTGCACCTTGCTGTGACCAAGTCATTGCTGTGCCATGTATGAAAGCATTTGACATTCAGTGCCATCTCAGTGCCATGCTGTAACCTTGCCGTATGCCATGACTTTTCACACTCATACAAAATCTGCTCTATGTACAACTGTAGCATTTCAATGACCTCACCTGTGTGTCTGTACTGGCCAAGTGTTGTTCATGTTATACCAAGACGATTCCAGCTGGTTTGGTAGATAAACTATTGAACAAGTGAAACACAGCATGTGAGATTATATCCATTGAGAATACCAGTATGCAACCAAGCAAGTGCTTAAGGAGGCTGAAAATGGTTTCCTTGGACATCCATGCATGCTTTTAAATGATGTAGCTTAATAATTGAACTTGCGAAAGGAAAACAAATTCTAGCCTTACTAGCCTCCTTAATGCATTTCAAGTTCCAATAGCTATCAAGGAAGTTAGGGTGCGACTTACACCTAATTATGAAAACCTTGTCATATAAAAATGAAAAATAACAAATAGGAATTAATTATTTGTGCAAAACAGGTGTAATTATTTCACTGTTTTTGAAGGTATAGACTGGCATTTTTGAGATTATCTTGTTGGTACATACTAAAATAGTTATTTGCATCAATCTAGGGGGCTTCAAATAATATTTCTAATTAATTCCTATTTGTTATTTTGTTATTTCTTATTTTTATATGATAATGTTCTTACAATTAGGTGCATATAACCAGGGCCACTTAGACAGCAAGACTACTGGATGTGATCACACAGATCAGACGCATGTAAGAATGAACTGGCACAGCAGCCAATGCAGGGCCTCTTATATATAATCGTGCAAACACGCTGGGGTCTAAAACAAGGAATGGTGCACTGTTTCACAAACCATTGTAACCAGAGTTTAGTCAGGCTGCACGCAGGCTAAGACAGCCAAAACCAATCAAAATGTAGAATGAAAACAATGCATTTCAACTTTGGCTAGTCAAGCCAATTAGAGACCATCAAAAAACAATGGCATTACAGTATTGAGTCCATCTGATACAGCTAATCAATTGTGTAAACAACTTGTGTTGTTCTGGTTTCTGATTGGCTTGACTGCCGAAAGTTGGAATGCATTGTTTTCATTCTACATTTTGATTGGTTCTGGGGTTCTCGCTGTCTAAGTTGCTATCAAATGTAACTATGTACATACCTTAAGATTCTACCACATCCACCCATCACCAGTGCTGTATGGCTACAGTACATATTATCTGGCAGGTTATTTGTGTTACTATTCATTTTTGCTGTTGTGCTCTCCCAGAAGGTGGAGAAATCTTTAATGAGCTTATCGTATTGTTTCCTTAATTTCATCTTTCTTCCGTGTTCTTGTCTCTGTGTTTTGATAGAGGTTGAGACACTGTTCATTACCAAGCCGTTCGATGACAACTGGTCACCTTTGTGGTAATTCTGTATTGTTGCCATCACTTCATCACAAATGTTTTAATTTGTGGGTTTGTTTTTTCTTTGAGAAACTGATCTATTAATCAGTATATTTGTGCCCTGATTTCATCTTTCTTCTTCATCGTCTCCTTGTTTTGATAGAGGTAAAGACACTGTTCATTACCAAGGCGTCCAATGAAATGCTTAAGTCTTGTTCAAAAACATGTCAATTGTCTTGTTTCAGGCCTGTATCAAGTGACATGGTATCAGTTTCAGGTAGAGTGATATGTATGGGCTTGTGCACGTATAATTTGGTTATATAGCATTTCCACTGGATAATTTTTTCTATGCCTTGATAACTGCAAAACAATGATAACCATACATGATAAATATTTGATTTACCATTGATGAACAAAACCTGCTATGGGGGAGGGGGAGGGTAGAGTTTGTTTCAACAAATATGTACATGTACAACTAAACACAAAAATGTTTTCGAACAAACATTAAACAAGTGTTTAAAACATGTCTCCGTTAGCTAATGATGTGTTCCAAGTAGAAATAAAGAGAAGCACAACCCTATTTAAAAGACGAGGAACCAAAAGCGAAGACATCTTGGTCATCCACGTGTTCCGAGCCACTCGATGATAAAACACTGAAAAATGCGGTAAAGATAAAAAAATAATCTTACCATCCATGGCTGCTGTATATTCTTTACTATTTTAGGATCGATATAGGATGAATATTCTTCGAATAAGGCTGATTTTACTGTAAAGTTCAGCTTTGAACATCGAAGACATTTTCTTGTCTAAGAAACGCGGCCCTCGTGGTCCGTAACGTGTGATTATGTAAATATGAACAGGACTGAGATAGACTGGGTACTGGACTAAACCCCTGAGTATCCGCGGGAAAGTTTTTTTTCTTTTCTTATCCTTTTGCTTTTTGTTGTATATTTATTTGCGTTTTTTAGTTTTTTAGTTGCATTTTTTAAATCCATCGTCGTCCTTTGATTTAACAATTTTCATTTTTTGTCATTTTTTCAATAAAGAGTTTTTAAAGAACAAGGAAATCTAAAGAACAAAAAACAGGTAGGTCTTTGATTATTAGCTTTGTCATTTCCTGTAATAGATATTATTTTGCACACTCTTTCCTTGCATTGCGCATTCTTTCCTAGTGTCATACATTCTTCTCTAGTGATGCACACTCTTTCCTTGCATTGCGCATTCTTTCCTAGTGTCATACATTTTTCTCTAGTGATGCACACTCTTTCCTTGCATTGCGCATTCTTTCCTAGTGTCATACATTCTTCTCTAGTGATGTACACTCTTTCCTAGCATTGCGCATTCTTTCCTAGTGTCATACATTCTTCCCTAGTGATGTACACCCTTTCCTAGCATTGCGCATTCTTTCCTAGTGTCATACATTCTTCTCTAGTGATGTACACTCTTTCCTAACATTGCGCATTCTTTCCTAGTGTCATACATTCTTCTCTAGTGATGTACACCCTTTCCTAGCATTGCGCATTCTTTCCTAGTGTCATACATTCTTCTCTAGTGATGCACACCCTTTCCTAGCATTGCGCATTCTTTCCTAGTGTTGTACATTTCCTTTCCAAGTGTGTCTCCGATTTTTGATATCTTGTTTTTTTTTTAAGTTATTGTACATTTTGTACCTGATACACCTAATTCAGTAGTGTTACAATTTTAGGCGCGTATAAAAACGCAACGGGGCAATTAATAAAACATCGGAGACACACTTTTGACAAGTGATATCTCGGGATCTCAGAAGTAAGATGGTAAGATGAGTGACGATTGATGTAAGATAAAAGACGATTGATGAAAGATGACTGACGATTGATGTAAGATGAATGACGATTGATGTAAGATGACTGACGATTGATGTAAGATGACTGACGATTGATGTAAGATGACTGACGATTGATGTAAGATGAATGACGATTGATGTAAGATGACTGACGATTGATGTAAGATGACTGACGATTGATGTAAGATGACTGACGATTGATGGAAGATGACTGACGATTGATAAAAGATGACTGACGATTGATTGAGGATGACTGACAATTGATGTAAGATGAAAGACGATTGATGTAAGATGACTGACGATTGATGTAAGATGACTGACGATTGATGTAAGATGACTGACGATTGATGTAAGATGACTGACGATTGATGAAAGATGACTGACGATTGAGAAAAGATGACTAAAGATGACTGACGATTGATGGAAGATGACTGACGATTGATGTAAGATGACTGACGATTGATGGAAGATGACTGACGATTGATGGAAGATGACTGACGATTGATGTAAGATGACTGACGATTGATGGAAGATGACTGACGATTGATGGAAGTTGACTGACGAGTGATGAAAATTGATTGAAGATCTTGGTCCCGTGGAGCAGCAAATGGTCCAACTGGGACTGATTTGAGAAGGGAAGAAGAGAAGAAAAATATCCGAGAAAAGCGATGGAAAGAGAGAGATCTGAGTAGCCAAGGGAGAAGAGAAAAAATATACGAGAAGGAAATTATTATGAACTCGAGGAGGGGGATAATCCCATAACAAAAATATAAAATGCATCAAATTTGTCTTTCAATAATTAATAAAAGTTATCGAAGAAAAGAGTGTCCGAGTGCTCATTGGGATCCCTTGTTCAAAACGTTCTAAGAACGGAGAAAATACGATCACGAATTTTAAGGGGTGAAATAACGCAAAACTGTAAATATTACTAAGAAGGTATAGTGAATAAGCGATTTGCTTTCGGTTACATCCACTTTAACCGAAATGTTAGAATCTTAGCACAGTTGGAATTTGAAATTTTATAAAAAAAAATTTAAATAAAAAAAAAAAGTCCTTAATACGAAATATAAACTGTGAAAAGTCTTGAATGTTTCTTCTTGCATTTTATTTCCCACTCTTCTTACTACCCTCCCCACCTATGTTTTGAAAGTGTATGCAATGTCGTTTAGTATTTGTAGAACAGTGTACTTATTTACGCTCTTTTACTACTGACATAACGGCATGATGACTGAAGCGAAAAGCCCGCGCTTATTTGTTATTTCATGCACCAATGCAGCCGCCCAAAACAGTCTATTTAATACTACAAACAACTATCATAGATACGGTAGTAAATAACCTAAAGTGTTAATGAAACGTAGACGCAGAAAGAAATTATAAATGTTTGATGAACTGCAAACATCAATGAATTCATCAAATATTCTAGCGCTTAACTTCTATTTTATGATTAAATATCGCTTACCTCATTGTCCTGAGTCTTCAAACGTCGAGAAAGTCATCAAATGAACCAGAAAAGTAGCTCTTTTAAACGAAATCTCTCCGTTACTCTTAACGTCAAGCGCAAAACAAGAAACTAAAATATTCATAAGAGACTCCTTATTGTTAAAAGAGCTGTTAACGTCATTAAAAAGTGAATTAAGTATGAATGGAATGCAGTTATGAAGTGTGAAATGTATTGTTCATTGACCATAAATATTCATACGTGATCCCTACCACACCCTCTCTCGCCTCACCTGGATAGGGTTGGGACCCTAGTACTCATTTTTGGCCACCCTAAGGTTAGTGCTAGGGTTAGGTCAAATAGTTAACCCTAACCCTAACGCGTATTTTTGACTGGTCTAGGTAGGGTTAGTGCTAGGTCAAATAGTTAACCCTAACCCTAACGCGTATTTTTGACTGGTCTAGGTAGGGTTAGTGCTAGGGTTAGGGTTAGGTCAAATAGTTAACCCTAACCCTAACGCGTATTTTAGACTAGTCTAGGTAGGGTTAGTGCTAGGGTTAGGTCAAATAGTTAACCCTAACCCTAACGCGTATTTTTGACTGGTCTAGGTAGGGTTAGTGCTAGGGTTAGGTCAAATAGTTAACCCTAACCCTTGCACATATTTTGACCCCATTAGCTTAGGGTTAGGGTAAGTTGGAAGGCAATAATTGGTTAATTAATGCATGCCATACATATTTTCGTGTTTTCACGCTCGGTAGCGGGTTTCTGTTTAAAAGAAAGCGCACGTTGAATATTTTATTCAGTTGGTTCGCGTCGCTTCTGATTCAAGGACGGAGCTAATGTTTGTTGTTTTAAAGGATGCCATGGATTCAATTTTATTCAATTCTTCATGTTTGAGATGTTGACAGCAAAGTTCATAGAGGTAAGGTAATTAACCTGTGTATTTTTTGCTTATTACAGCTGTTATTCATAACATACCATAATGTGTTTATTGATAAGAACAGTCTTAATGCTTTGTGCCTGCTTACGGGCATATACTTCATGGAAGAATGGCATGAATGTTCTGGCGCATATAGTTTTAGCTAAGGGTTTAGGGTTTGGATAGTCTGCACAATGCCTTTGTTATAATTCAGAAAAAACGTTTTTTGTATAAATCAGCTTTGTTTGAACTGGCACAGGGTACTGCAAGCAGAAACAAGAAATAGCTAAACAACTAAAATGTATGACAAAACCGCAGGGATTTAGAAATTTGCTTTATTGATCAAGTTTTACAATTATAAAAATTCTTAATGATTTCTCTTCTGACTAATATCGTCACGACCATATCATTAACAAATGGGTAAATTGTGCGAGAAATATAGATCCAGAATTTTAAAAACATAAAAATAAGAGAAGAAAAATATAAAAAAATAAAGAAAAAATACCCGTAAATACAAAAGAAAAGTTTGAAAACAAACGAAATCTTCCCGCGGATACTCGCGGGTGTCGCCCAGTTCCCTGCGTATCTCGGTCCTGTTCGTATTTGCATATTCACACGTCGAGGACCACGCTTCTTGGTTTGCAAAATGTCTTCTATATTTCAAGCTGAATATTACAGTAAAACCAGCTTTTATTGAAGTACCATTCATCCTAAAATAGTAAAGAACATACAACAGTTATTACTGGTAAGAATTATTTTATTTTTACCGCATTTCTCAGTGTTTTATCATCGAAGGGTTAGCAATACGTGGCGACCAAGTTGTCTTCACTCCTGGTTTATCGTCTTTAGGGTTCTACTTCTCTTTCTTTCTTCTTGAAACACATATCATTAGCTAACTGATACATGTTTTAAACACTTTTTAATTTTTAGTTCGAAAAATGTTTCAAGTACAATAGTTGTACACATTTCTTGTACCAAACTCCACCCTCCCCCACCCCCATAGCAGGTTTTGTTCATCATTGCAATATCAATAATTTATCATTAATGATTGTTTTTCCTTTGCAGTGGGAATTATTATCCACTGGAAATACTTCATGGCATAACCCATGGCATGATATGTGGAAATGAACTACAAGTGCATATCATTGTACCTGAAACTGATTGTGATACAAGATGAGAAGAAACAAAATAGCACTTGATACAAACCTGAAACAAGAGAATAGACATGTTAACAAACAAGACACCAGTATGTCATTGGACGGCTTGATAACGAACGGTGTCTATCAAAACAAGGAGATGACAACAGAGAAATATGAAATAATGGCAACAAAGAAATAATCAATATACTGATTAACAGATCAGTTTCTGCTGGAAAAGAAACCAACCTGCAAAAACAAAAAACATTTATGAAATAATGGAAACAATGCAGAATTACCCCAATGTTATTATGGCTTAAACCAGAATATAACAAGAGACTATGGTAACATTCTATGTCATTTTACCCATGATGTCCTACAGATATCTACCAGAAGATATGTACTGTAGCTTTACATGGTTTACTTCGAGACTGTCGTGACAATCTATGTCATTTGATCTACCAGATGATATGTACTGTAGCTTTACATGGTTTACTTCGAGACTGTCGTGACAATCTATGTCATTTGATCTACCTGATGATATGTACTGTAGCCTTGCAGGACCAGATTAGTGGATGTGCTATGATCATTAGGTATGTATCTGTAATAATAATTAGGGCAATCAGTAGTCAGTCAATAGTTTCTGCCTCCAGGGTTTGTTCAAGCTCTATAAAAGATCTTGAAATTTAGTTTGAACTTGAAAAGCTCTTGAAAAGAATTATTGTACCTTGAAAGTTGCAAATCTATTTGTGATTTGGGTGAGAACATAATATCAGCAAGACCCTAGGCACTGGTATGGTGAACTGACAAAATAGTGTGAAGTAAACCCCCTTCAATTTTCCACAAATCTTGATCCTAAAAAATAGAAGGAACTGATGCGACTGGAAAATACCCTCCACTATACAGTCAATCCCTAGTAGTGTCACAGCATTCTGATTGGATATAGTCTCACATACTTTAATTTATTCATTCAACAGCTTGTCTAGCAAGCCAGCTGGATTTAACAAGGAAATCACAGACAAAAAAGGGCACTTCTGACAGACAGACAGGTAAGGTCATCAGATTATTAAATGTATACATTTGCATAATCCTCCATTATCTTCACTTGCTTTTAACAAGGGCAGTAAGGGGGATCTCTGCAGAGTTCACAATTATAATTAAAAAGGAACAATCATGGTTCACAAAAGTTAATTTTAAGCATTCACGATTCACGAATATCATAACATGCTAGAAAAAATCTCTACACTACTTATTACACTGTATTTATGGAATGCGCCTCAGTTTTGTTGACTTTATGCAGCAATGTCTGTGATGTCACAACTCAGACAAACAAAGCTCAGAAAAACATTTTCTCATCTCCTATTTCTACCATTTGGTTTTCATTGACAACTTTTTTTAAAATACGCAATGTTTTATAAAACAAAATGAAATAAGATGTGTGTTTCTCCGAGTTCTTTTAAGTATCATTCTATTTGTCTGAGTCATGCATCTATTGAACGGGCTATTTTTAGAACCGACACGCAGCTCTATTTAACTTCTATACCTCAACCCAAACCTAGATTTTTGGTCTGTTTTAATGCCTGAATATTCTGTAACATGCTTTTTAAATGGTTCTAAAAGTGAGTGATTGGACAGTTCCAGGGAAACCTGCACTCACTCTTTGCCCCTAACAAATGTTTGGGCCACACTGTTGTGGCATTTACTGTACTAGGATCTAGAAAATACACAACTTTCTAAATCATATAACTTGGTTTGACTGCCTGCCACTGCCGATTAACATGCATGTGGTTCTAAAGCTAGATAACATGAGTACCCTGGGTTCCAAATACCCCTACTGCCTTTGTTGTGATTGCATGAAAAAGGTATTTTCTCTAACCAACATTTGCTTTACTACAACAGCTTGCAAGACTTAACAGAATTCAAGCAAAGCTGATCTCGAAACCAGCTGAATTTGACTAGAATAACAAAGACAAACAATGGCAGTGCAAACTGACAGGAAGGTAGGTTTCCTGATTAATACTAGCTTTACTATGATATTTTTATTTAGGAAATATGGCCATTCAGAAAGAATTAATAAAAAATACCATTTGATATGTTAATAGTACAAGTGCATATCATGAGTGGTATTAAACCACTTTCATAAGATACGAGTGGTATGTTTCATTAATTCTTTGAGAACAAATATGGTATTTCCTTTTAATAATACATCTACATAAAATAGAAGTAAAAAGTATGCTTCCAAAAGTATAGAATTATCAGATGTGTGGAATTAATTAATTGCAAATGTATCAAGAAAAAATCTACAAGCAATCAGCAGTCACAAACAAGTATTTTATGGAGTTGTATTATTAAGGCATTAAAACCCTAATTCAATATTTTCAGTATTGATTCTGCATGAAGTAAATAGTTGAATGGTAAAATATTTCTATAACATTTGAGCAATGCATCTTGGAGATATTAAGGTTTATACTTCCAATATGTTAATGTCGTGATGTATCTGGGGGAATTATTAAATGCATCCATGTAGAATCAATACTGAAAATATTGAGTTAGAAGTTATAGGCACTTTAACAACACATGACCTGTGACTGACACTTCCCCAGTCACTGACTGACAGCTCTAAAACCACAGACTGCAACCATGTCACCCACTGACACCTAGAAAACTACTGAATAACACTTTGTCATCCGTCAACTGACACCTCATCAACCATTGACTGACACCTTACCAACCACTGACTGACACCTTATCAACCACTGACACCTGACCAACCACTGATTGACACCTCACCAACCACTGACACCTCACCAATCACTAACTGACACCTTACCAACCACTGACACCTGACCAACCACTGACACCTGACCAACTACTGACTGACACCTCACCAATCACTGACTGACACCTCACCAACCACTGACTGACACCTCACCAACCACTACTGACACCTCACCAACCACTGACTGACACCTCACCAACCACTGACTGACACCTCACCAACCACTGACTGACACCTCACCAACCACTGACTGACACCTCACCAACCACTGACTGACACCTCACCAACCACTGACTGACACCTCACCAACCACTGACTGACACCTCACCAACCACTGATTGACACCTCACCAACCACTGTCTCACACCTTATCAACCACTGTCTCACACCTTATCAACCACTTTCTCACCTTATCAACCACTGACTGATACCTTATCAACCTGACTGATACTTTGCCATCCATCAACTGACACCTAGCCATCTATTGAATAACACTTCACCAATCACTGACTGATATTTCACTGATAGTGACAACCTGTCATGGCCTATCATTTGTCATAATACTAGAAATATTTAATTCACTGCTTCTGCCTTTACAACAAGTTATTCATAATTGTTTATCTATTACTTTCAGAAAACACAAACCTGTCTTGTGCACAGCAATATAACAAGAAGAAAAGAAGAAGCATAGTCTAAAATAACAACCAGAAGAAAGGATACCTGAAATTTCAAAAAGATTATCAGGCTATTATTTTTCAAAACAAAAAAAAATATCAGGGCTCAAGATAGCAGTCTGCACATGCAAACCAAATCTTATTAATACTGACAGATGAAAATCATTTCTCAAAATTTACTTCTCACCAAAAATAAGTGTGGCTAAGATTTTTATATTTTGAGCCCTGGTAAATAAAAAAAAAACAGAAAGAAAGAAAGAAAGAAAGAAAGAAGTAAAAAAAAAAGACAGAGGAAAGAAAAATTGTGAGAAATAAATAAATAATAGAAATAATGTGACCCTATTTCGTAATGACATCACCAACCAAAACAAATTGCTATTTCACAATGAAATGGTACCAAATACATCAACAAAATAAAAAATTGAAATGATTCAACTTTAAAAAAATTCCATTTTGAAAAAAAAAACAATTTCAAAAATGTTTTTACCAAATTTTATAAAAGATTCATCACTGATTCACTCAAACAAACAATATGTTGTTAACATGTGACGTCATTATGAAATAGGGCAATTAAAAGATATTTTCCTAGCTAGAGGACTGGCAAAACAAATCTCATAGTTCAACCAAATAATTGTGGCTCTGATAGCTATTCACATCTAAAATGTTCTAAATTTTGGTTTTGCTTTCATTAGAATTCCTCATTAAGATTTTAAGATAAGCTTATATGCCTTTCATTTCATAATATCAGACTTCATGATTGAGGCATAAGAGAAAAAACAAAAGACTAGGAGGGAACAACCACAACAAAAGTTAACAAATTACAGCTATAATGAAATAGCTGATCACCCATGCAGGTCTAGTTATACAGTAGATAACCATCCCTGCCAGTCCTCTAGCCACTAATATTAGATACAGGAGAGTGTGTACATACCCAAAACTGAAACAGCTTTAACATTTTGAATATTCCTAATCAAGGAAGGAAAAAAATAAGGTTTTCCATAGCAGCTAGTAAGTGGGTTCTCAGTAAAGAAAAAAACAATCAAAAACAATGAACAGTAGTATCGGTGCTGCTCCATTTCAATGTCTATCTTTTCACACAATTCTATTGTCTATATTTCAACTGGCTGGTCATTTTAAGTTCTGTTTTAAACTTTACTGAGAACCCTCCACTAGTTAGTCACACTCTCCTATATCTAATATTATTACCATGTATTATTTGTACACCAGAAAAATGAAATACACTTGATACCTCTCACGAGGTCCTGCCAGCACCAAACAGAAGCTGCCCCACAAGGCCAGGAAACCAATAATGGCAGTACAATATTGCTGCTCTTGGCAGAGTCTAACCTTGAGGCCATGATCAGATGACTGCTCTGGTGGTGAAGGTTGTCGGTAAGGATACCAGAGGATGGTCCTCTGCAGATTTCGTGGGATTGCGCCGGTGGCATGAATGCCAGTCACTGTGAAGGTTAGTGTAAGTAGGAGCAGAGATAATCATACCTCACTATTCATGGGTGTGTACAGCAGTGATAACATTAGGGTGGTGTGTTCAATAGACTTGCATAAGAAACCATTCAGACTTCCAGAAAGTAGATCATCAAGCTGGGAAGACTAGGAGTTGAATCATTTCTAGGTGATCTAATCTTGCGTTCAATGATGTTTGGCTAGACTGATATACAAGGTTCTATCATAGGATTGTAATTTAATAAGTTTTTTTCACCAGCAAGACGAGACCTCAGTTTCTTCAAAATGTTAAACATTCTCTATGATCTTTTTAAATAAAATAATCAAATGAAAAAATCAAATTAAAGCAAACTGAAATAGATGAAAAATGCTACATCAATTTTATCATGATCAAATGAAAAGCAAGAAATACAGAACCCAATTCAAGATTAAATGCTTGAATGTAAAAGAAAACTATTCTCAAACAAGAAAAATCAACAAACCAATAACAGTCTAAGTAACACATGATAGAAATAAACTTTTCTTGTGAATTCCTTGTTTTTTTTCCTCATGAAACTGAGGTCTTAACAAAACCTGTTTTCATTTCAATACACAATTGGAATCAACCGAATTAGTTCAAATATAAAAAAATTAGCACTGTCAAATCATTTGAAATACAAACCATCATCTGAAAATGAATTAGAAAATATTTCAGCTTCAATGAAATTATTTTTGGGGAAATGGGACAAAAAAATTTCCATTTTAAGTTTACACATTCAAAAGGTAAATATGCTCTCAAAAATCAATTTAAAATCAACCAAAGCAACTACAAAACAAGTATCACTATGTCAAATCAAACAAAATCAGTTTTGATACATCATACCCATAAACTCTGCCTAAATTTCAAGACGTATCTTTTTGTCAAATCCAAAAAATTTTAAATTAATATTATTTTTGATATGTCATACCAACAAAGTCTGACTAAATTTCAGTATTTCTGTATTTCTTACCATATTTTTCCAAATATATGATGGGGAAACACCCAAAATTAGCTGTGCAGAAATATAACAAAGAAATGTGCAGACAAATACATACAAGCCAAACAAGGCAAATGTGAATGAAAAATGAATGAATAGAGGACAACTAGGTGAGCCATCAAAGAATGGCATAGAAACACCATACCTCACATTCAAGAAACTATTAAACTTGAAGAAAATGAAATATCATAACATTGAAGTAAAACCAAGAGTTGTTTTACTATGAATTATTTTGTCCAAAGCACTTGTATTATATGCACAAACTGTCCAAATATTAAACATTTTGAAACCAATTACTTGATAATTTAAACATTGGCAGAAAACTGAAAGCTTGTTTTACATTGTGATACATGTTAGTTGCTCCTGATTTGGAAATTCAAATATTGACAGTGCAAATGTTCATCTTTCACTATTCATGATTTGCCAATTTACTTCTATCATGAAGTTCTCTTGCTGGTGAAAAAAACTGATCTTAGGAAATAAACACAAGATAAAAATATAAGAAAAAGATGCAGAGTTCATATCAAACATGTGAAACAGTTAACTAGGAATAAACCGGAGGCTCTTTTCTTTAGCAAATTAAGATAAACTAATTTTTTTGTCTTGAAGAAAATATAACAGCCATTAACAGCTCGGTTTCCATTAGTACGAATTTGATTGAGTAGATTCTGTATGACCATCATCATTTTGTGATGAGATTTGTCCAAAAATTGAGACAGTTGCCCTTTATTTCATTGCACCTAACTCTCGTAATCCCATATATTTTTGCCTGATATGAAATCTACTCAGTTAGAATAAGTTTTAAATTCATTGAACAAGTCCCTTTAATATTTAGACATCAATGAACAAATTGTAGGACTAGGCCTTTTTTAGCCAACAGTTATATTTTGGGATTTCTCCAAATAGCTCATGACTGTCGGCTGCAAAAGGCACAGTATAAACTAAATCAATCAATTCAACTGAATTAATAATCATAGGTCTGGTAACCTAGGAGATACTGAATTAATTATAGCTCTGGTAACCTAGGAGATACTGAATAAATTATAGGCCCAATCCCCTAGGAGATACTGAATAAATTATAGGCCCAATCCCTTAGGAGATACTGAATTAATTATTTATCTAATGAATTAATTAAAGACTTAGTCCATTCTTAGGTCATTATACATAAACTTTCATTCATTCATAAGGACTTCGGCTTAGTTTTTTCTATTAAATTACATGTTGGTAGTTTCCTTTTCGGGATAGACCATCTCATTTTTCCAAAGTTTAGTAGCCTAGAAACTTCGTTATTTTAGTCTTCGCAAACCATGCTTGATAATCACACATGCTTTATGGATATCTGAATACTGTCTGAAGTCTATTGATCATACCACCCTAAGATATACATCACTGTTGTGCAGTAAAACCTATGGGTATTGGGGTGTGGTTATTTTATTTAAGTCTCCTATTTGCACTGATCCTCACAGGACCAAGGCTGGCTTTGCCATCGAGGTAATCTCATGAGTCTGTAGGGGGTTCAGAGTCTGATATCCCTATTGACAGTGTTCACCATCAGAGCAGCCACCTGGTTGTGGTTTCATAAGATGACTCTTGTCAGGACAGTAAGTACTGCCTGGTCCTGGTCTACCGGGGTAGTGAGACTTGGTGCTGGTAGGACCTCGGGGAGGTATTTTTTTTGGAATTCGAAAAAGGGCGTGGAGAGGGTAAAGATGGAATTCATTAAAAAACACAGGAAAACCACAAGTCCAAAAATAAAAAATTTCAATGTATAAGTCATAGAAAGTCATACAAAATCCCTCCCACTGTACTAAGTAGATTCTCCCTCCCCTACCCCAAGACACTTTCCCTCCCCCCATACAAGTACTTCCCTCCCCCCAGTAGGCTTCAACCCTCCCCCCCCATATGTCACTTATCCCCTCCCCCCAATTTTTCGCTTATCCCCTCCCCCTATGTGTTGCAACCCCTCCCCCCCATATGAGTTAAACCCAGTTGTAATTGACCATGTTTTTCCATATTTCTTATATTTTTAACAAGTCATGATTCATAGGGATATAAAGACAATATAGTCCAATCCGATGAAGTTGTTGGAAGTATTTCAATTTTAGTTTGAATGTAGATTTCGATTATTTTGGTGAACAGTTTGCCAAAACATCCAATTTTTTTTTATGTTACTTGTATTAGTTAGGTATTCCAGAGTGATTTTACTTAAAACTTTTTTAAGGGCAACAATAGAGAATTTCAAGGACATTAATTTTGTCGGGAGTGGATTTTTTCTTCAGTTCTAGGCTTGCAATGCCATAATGAGAATAGTCACTTCATGTCACTTCACACCAAGAAACATTACATTGACATCATTGCATGTCATACACAAGTACAATGTTAGACGTGTACAGTGCTTGTTGCCAAATACGGAATTGAACTTAAGTAAAATCACTCTAATTGCTCTGGTCAATTACAACTGGGTTTAACTTTATCTTTCAAAATAAATGATGGACAACAAATGACTCAAGTGTGTGTGAATGTGGATCATTCGTCTGAGGCATGCTAGCAAAACTTGTTCAGGACATTATTCATAGGGACATGATATTATAAATACCCATAAATTATAATCATTAGTGGCAGTGTATGGCAGACATTGAATTTTATAACCAAAGATTTAACAAGTCTGATAGTGTTCTTGCTTCCTCTTCATCAGCAATTCATAACAGATTGTTATGTTTCAATTAATCCAGATATCATTTTCCCCACCTGTTCAAATACTTTCTTTCATTCCCATATCATATTATCAATGTTCATAATGCATCATTGATTCTCCCAACAGTCATAACTTTTAGTCCCAAGTCATTTGCAGCATGCCTCAAACGAATGTAATGATTGGTATGTGTAGTTCACCCCTCCCCCTTGTTTTGACATTTTTATTGATTGTATGGAAGTGGTGGGGTGGGGGTTGGGCAGGTAGGAGGGTTTGTTGGCAGGCTTCCATATTTTTAATTACTTATCATTATATGATCAATCAATAAGGAAAACAGAGTGATTCCATTCAACCCATTCAACTATGATATTAATCTCAGTCTGACAAGGGATGAAAATCATTCAATAATGTCATTTCCATTTGCTTTAGTTTGACTACTAAAACATTTATGTAATGTTGATTGTGTAAGCAGTGAATTTCAAAAGGCAGTCCAGTTTTTTTAGACAGGTTAAATGGAATCACTCCGAAGTACATCATGAGAATAACCTGAACAGGAATTGAGTAAAAGTAATTCTAAAACATGAGTCTGTTATTGCAGCCAAAATATTGGTTTTTGTATTGATTTAATTACCAGTGAAGCCTTATTATTATACAGCATTTGGTGTGAATATTTTCAAATCCATATCCAAAGTGGTGGTTACATTATAAAAACTCAAAAATAAATGTCCTGAATTTGGATAGTAAGGTGAACCTTTATACCCCTCCCCTGGATCTGTCATAAATGTATTATTAGGTATTATCACAGCAATTATTCATGTTCCCACTGACAGATAGCCATTAATTAGTAAAAAGGAAAATTTTTCATGATACCACTAACGCATTAAAAGATGTGTTGATGCATTCACCAAAACAAAATAAAAGTCCAAAAATAAATCATTAAGCTAACATCAAGGCAATTAGTATGAAAATTAACGCTCTTAGAAAATAACATTTTCATGACTACATCTTAAATCAGGATGGTGTTTATCAAACAATCAATTACTTCAAGTTACTTTTGGGCAGCTCAAACTCTTGTATAACAACAGTGCTTGCTCATTTCATGTTGGCATATTAGAAAAGTGACAGTAATTATCAAGGACAATACCCCTATCATTACTCCTTAAAGTCAATATTCTGCTGTCACTTAAAATTCAGAAGAAACCTTTCACAGATTTTGATTGGCTTCAGACACTTACCTAATTAACATTGATAATAAACTCTCATGATTTATGAATAAATATAACTACCATTAATCAGAAGGTCAGTGCAGACTATGGAAAATGGGATTACTAATATCATACCTTAAAACAGTTCATCACAAATTCTCACAATTTAATACCTTTCACTAACTCAATACTAATAGAACACATCTCTGTTTCTGTGGTACTAAATACTTAATACTATTTTTGTATAAAATATTACTGCTGAAACAATAGAAAACAATGACAATACTTAAGTGAACTATAAATATAAATAGCATTTCAGTGTCCCATCCAAAATGATGTACTTTAGCCAGTTAATCATTGAATAAAATTTGGTATGAACCGGCCATAATTTGGAATGTAGTTTCAGCCAGAAGAGACATGTAAGCAGTGGACTTTTTGTAAGCAGTGGTATTTTTGATTTTTATACAAGAAGTGAGAATGGATATACAATCATTTTAATCAAGCAACACAGCCAGTGATGCACTACACCTGCTTAAATCTTATAGGTTTTGTTCAACCAAATTAAGTGATTAATTAGACAATTGGCCACTGATGACACTGATGGGTTCCTATTTATTGATTCCTATTTATTTGTCCTCTGGAAAAAGATCCATTGTGGGAGGAATTAAAGGCAATGGAAGAGAACACCACATCCTTTTAATAAGTATTTATCCTACTTCGTCATGGTCACAATATTATTGCTCTTAAGACTTATAATATATGAATTTACTGTCTGATGGTGCAGTTAGAAAAGTTAAATGCTACTATAACTATCTGGCGTTGAAAAAATGAGATTATGCTATGCTAATGCACCACACCACAACACCACATCCTTTTGGTAAGTATTTATCCTACTTCGTCATGGTCAAAATTGCTCTTACCGGTAAGACTTATTATTATATGTGAATTTACAGTCTGATGGTGCAGTTAGAAAAGTTAAAAGCTACTATAACTATCTGGCGTTGAAAAAATGAGATAATGCTATGCTAATGCTATGGAATGAAACCCCCTGGGTGTATAGTCACAATGACTTGGAATGGAAAAGATGCAGCATATTGACAAAAATAGTAAATTTCTCTGCTGCCCTTATCGAGTATCTAAGGAATGAAAACCAATTTGATTATCTTTTATGATTAAACATCTTCTCAGCTTCAAGGATCCCATTCTAGACTCTCTTAAATCTTCTGTCATTTATGAATTTACTTGTGCAAGATGTGGACTACCTTAGTTTTATCACTTAGTTAACTTCTTTTATTTCTAATTAGTCATATAGTAACATCAATCATAGTATAATATTACCTGTCAATCAATTTCACTATATATAGTATTTGTAATGAACTGTATATTCATTGTTTTGAGAATGGCATAAGCAATGCCAAAACATGCCAAGATTATTCTGTCCTTTTACAAGGGTAGCACTTAACAGCCAGTGGCTAACAAACCTGTGGCCCTTGTTCCATGATTGAATTAGAATTTTGAAGTTGATTTTTGTGGAGGGAGGAAAACTGGAGAACCTGGAGAAAAACCCTTGAAGCATAGGAGAGAACCAACTAAAAACTCTACTCACATATAACACCGAGCCCAGTGGGACTCAAACTCAGGTCACCTTGGTGAGAGGTGAGTGCTCTCACTGCTATGCCACCCGGGCTATCATTAAAACTATTATTCACATAATTGTCTTAAAGTTATTTTATCTCTTGTGTTCTTACGATCTTTTGTTCAGTCATTTCATTTCAACATGGGATAAGTTGGTCTTATTAAAAATGCTTTGTAGCAATTTTTAATCAACAGAATATGTAAAAAACAAACAACAGTCAAGAGGTTAATAAATTATGTATAGTATAGGAGAGCTATTATAGATATGCAACAAATAATAGAGGCAAGCATTAAATGCACAACACATAACCAGCACGTTAATAACAGAAATGCATGATCTTAATTGCACAGTAAAATCATTTGAGCTGATGGTCTGTGCTTTTTAACCTCTTGCACCCTTAAAATAAGTTTCTTGTCAGAGTTACATTCTTGTCTAGATAGTGCAATGCAGTACTAGGGATAACATTATAGGTAGGCATTCTGAAACACTGATCTGAGAGGTCATGGCTAATATTTTTTACAAAGTCTAATAGACTAAGTGTTGACAGTAGATATTGCTAGTTGGTGGATTATTTCACAAACATTTGTGCTAAAAAGACCCACAATACATGTTTCAGTATGCTTTGAAGATTACCATCCCATCTGTGGTTGGTATTGCACATCGTAATTGTTCACATTATGCCCAACTGTCATATACTAACAACTGTCTACAGTGAAATACTTACCTCTGGTGTACTTCTAGATTCAATCAATACAGGATACAGGTGAGTAATTGATACATGTAGGATATCATCACAAGATAGCAGATAGCTAGGTATTAGTCAATGCTGTCATAGATACTGAATCCTATTCATCCCTGTCTTACTGAATTTATCTAGTATCAATGCAATCGGTAGTTAAATCTGAGAAAAACACAATTTCATACTTGAACTGAAGCAAGGAAAAGCACAATTATCTTATTCAAAATACTGGTCAGTTTAATAGCAATGCAAACATAGCCAATATCAGCTAACTCATAGATAAAATAAATACAGGGTGAGTTGTTCATATTTGATAGCCTTATGCGCATCCTGGTACAAAGACCAGTGGGTAAGTAAAGAGTTGAGTTGTTGATATAATAATGGGGGGGGGGGGGGGGGGGTAGAAGGATGCAATAGCAAATGCCTGTTACCATGATATAGACTCTAGCTTTCACTACCATTGGTTTCAAATTTATTCAAATTTTATTGTTCAATGAAAAGGATTAATGAAAAAATATAGATCATCTTTCTTTAAAAAGTATATAGTCAAAAAAAAAGAAAAACTCAAGCAAGACAATTTAGCAAACAAGTTAACATATTTAAAACTTCAAGTTAGAATTGACTAAGAAAGAAAAAATGATTTGGGTTATAAACCAGTCATTGCCTGATGCACAAACTCTAGCTACTTAAATTAACCATGCAAGATGAACAATGAAAACTGCTGCCATGTTGGACAGTGAGACACATCTCACTTAAGAGATTATCTTACTATGCTAAATCTCAAATCTTTATTGTGAATTTTTAGTATTAACACAAATATTTTTAGTTGTTTTGAATGGTTTAATAAAGGTTTAAACGACTAACGAATAATGCTGTTTACTTCTCAATGAACTGCCGTCTGTTAACAATGTTTCCCATGCAATTCAATGCATAGGTACATGTATTTCTCTTGTAATGGACAACAAGTTGGTAATGAAGAGAGAAATAATTTCCTATAAGGATGAGAGGAACTAGGGAGAGTTATGTAAATTAGGAGTTTATATGCTGTGACACTCTAGAGTTAGATCAGTGGGATCCTTGCTTTTGGTGAAGAGAAGCAAAGTAGAAATCAATCAAAAGCTCATCACTAAAAGATTCTGTAATATCACAGTCTAGTGGCAGCAATAGAGATTAAACAACACATTGCTCTAAAAGCACAGAAAGAGTGACTGTGATAGTAAAATTGTAGAGCATGAAAAAAAGTCTTATTATTTAGACACTAAAAGAAATTATCACCCATAAAACCAGGGTATTTTTTGATATAAAGACTACAGAGATATTGGAAAGAGGGGCTAAATGACCATACTACAGTGTACTCATATCAATAGATTATTATGTATCTCACTTCATTCAGCTGAAATATAGTATTGAAGATTTATAACTATGTATAGTTCAGTCCATTTCGTTGTCAGTAAGGATTGTGGATCTTCTTTGTATTATTAACAAATGCTATACTTTTGGCAACACTCTCAACTTGTTTTTCTTTAAGATAGTTTTCACTGCAAGTAGGCTTCCACACTCTTTTTTTTCCTTCTTCTTAATTCATGCCATAACACAGCCTTGCCTCTTCATTTTTTCACCAGCATTTTATACCATCATGACCTCTCTGTGACATGAAATGACTTAAACAGTGAAAGCAACTTCCTTTTAGACAGTTAATAAGGCACGCCCAAGGGGTTGGTTACCCAAGCTTGTGTTGATCCCTAAAAACTGAGGTTGTTACTGGCACTGTATAAAAGAGTCAAGATGGAATCTGGTCATACAATTATCCCATAACTGATTTGATACATCTATTACTATACATACTCTTTTGGAATATTTGCTAGCTTCTGCATGTCTTTCCATCTGGAACTAAAATGGCTTCTGCTTTATGATTCCTGTGATCACTGCGGAGCATCATTGTCTTGTTCTGTATGTTGTACAATGTTCAGTAGTGAGCTGCATCAGGTCCATCATATTTGGATGATTCTAATATACCTTACACATTCCTGTCTTGTTCTGTATCTTGTACAATGTTCAAGAGTGAGTTGCATCAGGTCCATCATATTTGGATAATTTTAATAAACTTGACACATTCCTGTCTTGTTCTGTATCTTGTACAATGTTCAGTAGTGAGTTGCATCACATCCATCATATTTGGATAATTTTAATATACTTGACACATTCCTGTCTTGTTCTGTATCTCGTACAATATTCAGTAGTGAGTTGCATCAGATCCATCATATTTGGATGATTCTAATATACATGACATATTCCTGTCTTGTTCTGTATCTTGTACAATGTTCAATAGTGAGTTGCATCAGGTCCATCATATTTGGATTATTCTAATATACATGACACATTCCTGTCTTGTTCTGTATCTTGCACAACGTTCAGTAGTGAGTTGCATCAGGTCCATCATATTTAGATGATTCTAATATACTTGACACATGCTGAAGATGCTTTACAGATTGATGTATTGTTTTTTTGTACAGTCTGATATTCACTGCTATTGACAGAGTTGTGTTGAGGATATTGATAATTCATCATGTTTTTCATGTGTTACTTTCTTTTTCTGCACTCTGTAATCTTCAATAGCTAATGATATCAAGTACACTATTTCTGTGTGATGATTGGCTTCATTATCCATACCTCAGGGTATATTTTGATGTATGAAAGTTTATTTTTTAGTTAATCATCATCTTTGCTACATCAGGTTCGAGTACATTAGTATGGTCATTTAGAGAAAATATTTAGAAATTGGCATATTTTTAAATTAAAATTAAAAGTTAGATTGCATTCAAAATTTATGAAATACATTTTATAAGTATTATACAATATTGTGATGCAGTCATTAACAACTTCCAATGTCCAACACTACAGGTACTACAATTACATCAGTCCAACCATAACCAGTCTCGTATACAGTACATCATTAACATCATCCAATGTATAACACTACAGGTACCACAATCACATCAGTCCAACCATAACCAGTCTTGTATACAGTACATCATTAACATCCTCAAATGTCCAACACTACAGGTACTACAATCACATCAGTCCAACCATAACCAGTCTTGTATACAGTACATCATTAACATCATCCAATGTCCAACACTACAGGTACTACAATCACATCAGTCCAACCATAACCAGTCTTGTATACAGTACATCATTAACATCATCCAATGTCCAACACTACAGGTACCACAATCACATCAGTTCAACCATAACCAGTCTTGTATACAGTACATCATTAACATCATCCAATGTATAACACTACAGGTACCACAATCACATCAGTCCAACCATAACCAGAAGACTTTTTAGTCGTCCTTGTCATCTTTAGAAGCCTCTTTAGTCATCCTTGTCAGCTTTAGAAGACTCTTTAGTCGTCCTTGTCATCTTTAGAAGCCTCTTTAGCCATCCTTGTCAGCTTTATAAGACTCTTTAGTCATCCTTGTCAGCTTTAGAAGACTCTTTAGTCGTCCTTGTCAGCTTTAGAAGACTCTTTAGTGGTCCTTGTCAGCTTTAGAAGACTCTTTAGTCGTCCTTGTCAGCTTTAGAAGACTCTTTAGTCATCCTTGTCAGCTTTAGAAGACTCTTTAGTCATCCTTGTCAGCTTTGGAAGACTCCTTAGTTGTCCTTGTCAGCTTTAGAAGACTTTTTATTCGTCCTTGTCAGCTTTAGAAGCCTCTTTAGTCATCCTTGTCAGCTTTAGAAGACTCTTTAGTTGTCCTTGTCAGCTTTAGAAGACTCTTTAGTCATCCTTGTCAGCTTTAGAAGACTCTTTAGTTGTCCTTGTCAGCTTTAGAAGACTCTTTAGTCATCCTTGTCAGCTTTAGAAGACTCTTTAGTCATCCTTGTCAGCTTTATAAGACTCTTTAGTCGTCCTTGTCAGCTTTAGAAGACTCTTTAGTCATCCTTGTCAGCTTTAGAAGCCTCTTTAGTCATCCTTGTCAGCTTTAGAAGACTCTTTAGTTGTCCTTGTCAGCTTTAGAAGACTCTTTAGTCATCCTTGTCAGCTTTAGAAGACTCTTTAGTCATCCTTGTCAGCTTTAGAAGACTCTTTAGTCATCCTTGTCAGCTTTAGAAGACTCTTTAGTCATCCTTGTCAGCTTTAGAAGACTCTTTAGTCATCCTTGTCAGCTTTATAAGACTCTATAGTCATCCTTGTCAGCTTTAGAAGACTCTTTAGTCATCCTTGTCAGCTTTAGAAGACTCTTTAGTCGTCCTTGTCAGCTTTAGAAGACTCTTTAGTCATCCTTGTCAGCTTTAGAAGACTCTTTAGTTGTCCTTGTCAGCTTTAGAAGACTCTTTAGTCATCCTTGTCAGCTTTAGAAGCCTCTTTAGTCATCCTTGTCAGCTTTAGAAGACTCTTTAGTTGTCCTTGTCAGCTTTAGAAGACTCTTTAGTCGTCCTTGTCAGCTTTAGAAGACTCTTTAGTCATCCTTGTCAGCTTTAGAAGACTCTTTAGTCGTCCTTGTCAGCTTTAGAAGACTCTTTAGTCGTCCTAATGTCATCTCTCAGTGGCTCAACCAAACATTCCACATTCCAACTCATTGGCATCTACCAGAGCTTCTGGTTCTTCTGTGTTGTCACTGATAATGCTATTGGCAGTTCAGGCAGGAGCATTGTAAGCCACAATGGCAGCTGTACTGGCCTCAACTGTGGTGAATTTCACATCTTCCGTGGCAATTCCAGCTGCTTCTGGCATTGTGGCCCAGCTGGATCTCCAACTGCATGCTACAAGTTTTGATTTGCCTGGTGGTCTCATGCATGGGAGTTCTTTCTTCTTTTCCCACAGCAACTCAAGGTAGTTCCATTGAACCTTCCTTTGTAAACAGATTTAAATCTTTGGCTTTGGATCCCATGATTTCCACCACTCTGCACCTGATGACCTTCATCACTAGCTCTGGCCTTTTGGGCAGCACTTCACTAGCCATGCTTGACTAACGACTTGTCGTGTGACCTGGTTTTCCCCCAATCCTTCATAAACTGGTACAGCAAATTATTGATTTATTTTGGAGTCTCCATCATAATGTTTAATTCTCTCCCCTTGTAGATTAGCTATCAGTAATATTTGTAACTTGAGAGCATCGTAATTTGATCTCATTGCATCAGAGTATCCCTTGTGCTTGATAGTGCTCACACTGTTGTTTTGTATTGTTTTCTCTGTAGTCCTTAAAGTGCTATAATCGTTAGATTCAAAGTAGTAGTCCTGGAAGGTCATAGAGGCAAATGGATTGATTATGCTGTCCTGGACGTAGGTATTCCACAAGACCAACTTGCCATTGATCCTGACATGGGTCCCACCACAAGTTCTAATGACATGGCCCAAGAGCAAATGCTAGTACCACGTTCAACTGACCATATACTTGTAGCATTGAGGACTGCAAAAGCTGGGAATGAGTGGCTCCAAAAAGAATCTGAGCTCCGGGAGCTTGAAAAAGAATTGGCGGAATTACAATGCCTCTCTAAAGAAAGGTCTTGAGGAGCACCCTCCCCTGCCACATCACCAAAGAGAGTAAACATTAAAGTGAACAATGTATTCTCAGCCCCAGACACTTCATCACAAGTGGAAGAGAAGGTCCACGGTTTGGATAAAAACATATAATAATATATCATAAATATATTAAATCTTACTCAGTATGCCTCTTTCAACAGAGTGCTGTTACTAGGCACATGACACAAATTTACATTCTTTATTTAACTATGCAAATAGTTCTAGCTTTCTTTATAAATGGTGATCATCTCTCAATTATGGCTACTAAACTCCATTTTATTGCATTTATTATTCATAGATATGAAGTATATTGATGCAGATTTTATGATTTATGTATTTTTGTCCATTTAAACTTAGATAAAATCTAATTTTAACTTAACAAAACTTATCAAATTTTATTTGTGTTGTAATGACTTTAATGTCTAATTCTTATGACCAAAAGTTTTATTTCAGATTTTCATCCTTTTAGACCTGTTCACCATACTTTTGAACACTTATAACAGGGTGGTACAGGGGAGGTATGTAACACATTTCACAGGGACGCACCCAGGATTTTCTTCAGGGAGGAGTGTTGCATTGGAAGGGCACTTGCATGAGAAAAACACAAAACAAAACACAAACAATACCATCCAAGAAAGACACCTGGATCCCCCCTGTATCAGACAGTTATTTTAGCCTGAATCATGCATAACTCCTGTACCACCCTGTTATAACATAAAACACCTACAGTTGTAATAGGGTACTGGCAAATAACAGGCATTTAATATTGCATTCTTCATTTACCTCATTTTATTTTACAGTTATCAGCTACTCATCCTGTATTTATTGCATCTAAAAGTTTACTAGCAATAGCCAAGCTGATGCTACTGAGCAGCACAACATATGAGATTTTTTCTAACGGTAATACTATTTGACTATTTCTGCTATTGAACCATCGAGTACATCCATACTAAAGTAACCCAGTAAAACAGGGACAAACATTGGACAGTATCTATACAAACATTAACTGGAACCTATTAGTTATCTTGTGATGATATCTTACATGTATCAATTACTCACCTGTATCCTGTATTGATTGAATCTAGAAGTACACCAGAGGTAAGTATTTCACTGTAGACAGGTGTTAGTATATGAGACCTGAGCATAATGTGAACAATTACTATATGCAATAGCAACCACAGATGGGTTGGTAATCTACAAATAAAGCATGCTGCAACAGTATTGTGGATCTTGATATCATAAATGCCAAAAAATTGTTGATTTCAACTAGCAGAGGAAAGTCAATGCAAAAATCTTCAACACTTTTGTGTTTCCTGGAACCAGAAAAATACTCCTTAATGAATGATGCTATTTGAAGTGGGAAGAACTGTTTGTTATTTTAAAGTGATGCAAAAAGCTAGAAGATTTGGCATTATCTTGGATTGGTAAGGAAGCTGTATTAGCAATCGAGTTTTTGGAATGAAGAATTTAATCACTTAAGATATCTTGACTTGAGTCATTGTAAGTAACTGACTTACTGTAAAAAAATATTGCATAAACTTGCCAACTTTTATCAGTGCTTCTAAGCCAATAAAGACCTTACAGTTGCGCTTATCATTTTATAATGAATAGTGAAAAATGGAAAAAAGCCTCATCTCTTTTCAAAATTGTCCTGATGCAAATCTATGACTTTCATTCTCTTTGCCTTAGTCATGTGCTGTACACATTTAGTGTTTACACACTATTATTGTTGCTTATCTGTAGTTGGCTTCTATAAACAATTATTATGCTCTTGACTGTTGTTTAAGTGTGAGACCAAATCAATCAGTGTATAGCCATTTTCAAAAGGTTTTCACAATACTAAAATAGAGGCAATAGATGTACAATATTTTCAGTCTATAAAAACTACACAAGTTCTTAAACAATTATCATGGGAACCCAGCAACATTTTAATGCACAATAAAATCACTTTGTTGGTTCATACCAAAAATTCCAAAGAATTGAGGTAATAGAGTATACAATGCTTTACTTGAAATGTTTTAAGTTTCGAGTAGAGTTTCTAGTTGATTCTCTCCTGTGCTGCAAGGGATTTTCTCAAGGGTCTCTGGTTTTCCTCACTCCATAAACATCAACTTCTAATTTCCAATTCTATCATGGAACGAGAGCCTCAGGTTTGTTAGCCACTGTCTTATAAAACCTAGTGCTATGAGCTACGTGCTTTATAATGCACTTGTGGTATTAAGGAATTTTCATCAAATAGACATGGTATTTTTCATTAATTTTTCTCAAACGGTGGTATTTCCTATACAAATAACTCTTTCATGGAAACCTTAGCATTAAATCTTATCATAAATTACAGTAGTAACTATAAATTTGCAATGCCAAAAATTTTGTTGTTACTGGAAATTTACTCTTATGCTGACTGCATTAACCCTTTGACTCCCGAAAATTTTTGAGGTTTTTCAGTGTTTTTCTGGACCTAAATGTTCTCCAAGCCCTAGCAAAACCATTATTTTGGAGTTTAGATTTTTTGAGTAGAAATAAAATTGAAGGAAAAACGATGCAATGAAAAAGCGTGAATTTTGGGTTTGTGAAATGATGTCATAAACAGTGGTTTTTGGTTTTCCAAAAATGTTTAAAGCTTTTTTTGTTATAATTTTGGACATTTCTGCAGGTTTTTTTTATTTTAAAAGTTGTTCTGTTCCTATGCTGAGTGTATTAATCCAGTAAGAAAAGTTTATACGAACTATGGGACCAAGAAAATAAATTGAAAAATGTCTCAAGACCAAAAATTGCTATTACCTGTACATGGCCAAAAATAATAATTCCCTATAAAAATGAGAATGACTTATGATAACTATCTGATAAATAAAGAATGTTATCATTCAAATTATTTTTTCCGTTATTTTGATTGGCTGAGAGAACTGCAAATAACTGCCTATAAATAACGGTCTGCTCATGCGCATTATGGTACAAAGCTATTTTGCTGCAAATAACGGTCTGCTCATGCGTAGTAACGTTGCATTTGACAATGGTTCGCTTCCCTGAAAAAATGAACTGACTTCTTTGTTGTTTGACTCGTGCGCACTGCCCCTTAAAGATTAGAAAAAATAGTTTGAATGATAAAACAATTATTGAACTCGGTTATCGTAAAATATCGAGATTTGTTAGTGGTGAGCAAGCAATTATTTGCTGATGCTGAAAATTAATGTCAAAAAAAAATTCCTCATCAAAGTTTTCAAAACTCCTGTTCAGGTTATCTCTCATGATGTACACAGAAATATTTCAGGAATCGAATAACATTTTCGTATTGTTACTGTTTGTGATCCATGTTATCTTGCATGCATACAGATATTACACACTCCTAATGTATTAGGAAATACACATTACTCACAAAACCAAGAATGTATATCAGTTAGGATTGTCTTCCACTTGTATTATCTATCCTAAAAAAAGAAAAAACAGAAAAATATTACAAACTAAAAGTTATGCACTAGTCAGTTGTTTCCACCACCCCCCCACCCCCGCGGTATGTGGGGATTTTGTCGGGCAATACACGGAGAATTACCGTAGCTTTGAGCAAATTCCGTTCTCTACCCCCCGGGGGATTTTTTGGATAATACCAATCACCTTCCCCGTACCCCACGGGAAATTGAAGATGGGAGCCTGGAACCTAGTTTCTGCTTTCAAGATGGCGGACAACGTGGATGACCACGAGGGCCACGAGGTAATGATATATTTGCATGTTTTTTGTTATTTAAATGTATTATTCTTCATTTTGATTGGATATTTTGTATTAGATTCTTTACTTCGAATTGAATGCGATGTTTTTTTATTGATTTTTGCAGAATCTGCTAAGATTTTGGA
Organism: Anthopleura xanthogrammica; assembly: GCA_964019055.1. Taxonomy (NCBI): domain Eukaryota; kingdom Metazoa; phylum Cnidaria; class Anthozoa; order Actiniaria; family Actiniidae; genus Anthopleura; species Anthopleura xanthogrammica. The sequence continues at coordinate 1,230,854 of OZ025208.1, forward strand.
AAAACTTTTTCGCCAAATGTGCCGTACAAGAGGCTGAAGATTATGCAGAAACGCTCGCTCGCGAAAGGTCTATATGAAAGCTTATTTTAACCCGATCTTCATTGTATTTCATAAGGATTAAACTTTCTTTAATACTCAATATTTTGTGGTATGATATATTTCTTTTAGGATGCAAAAAGAGATGGTTAGTGATTTGAACAGAGAAATTCTCAAAGAAATCGGTATTTCTACAGTAGACGACTCAGTTGCGATTTTAAAGTATGCAAAAGAGGTATGTACACATAGAATATAATTTAGAAGTGTAAAGACAGGAAATTTGCTATTTATTATCTCAGTATGGTTCATGTCAAATTTGGAAATATTATCAAGTTCAGTTAAGAACATAAGCTTAATTAATAACATTCTTTCTCAAACTTCAGATATCTTCATCTGTTGACTTTACCGAAGAAAGTAAAAAGGTAAGTTTGATTGCAAGGGCAAAAAGTATCAAGATGATAATTAATTTGGGGGACAAGTTTTGTTTTTGATCACCCTACTAATATGTTTGACAAAATTAAAGTTGATGTTCAAAGCTAATGTCTAGTTCTTTTCTGTCTCTCTCCTAATTTCTCAACTTCTGAAATGAATGAGTGATAGCAAATTAATAACCAAAAATAATCATTATTGTGACCTCTGGGGGTGGGGGATTTGCATTTTATTTCTGCCCTGGGTACTGGAGGATTTGTCTTAGATTGCCATGCCTCATTTGCTAATTCCCCCACTATGTCCCGGGGGTGGGGGGGGGGGGGGGTGGTGGAAAGAACTGACTAGTGCATTAATAACAAGGAATTTGCTTTCTTTTCAGAAAGGATTTCAATAAAAGAAAATTTAGCTGGCTGGCCTCAATGTTAATAAACTGGGTTTTTTGTAACTCCATCAAAATAATTCATTAGGTTTGCGTAGACGTTTGAGTACTGTGATTAGTTCTGTCAAGGGGAGGGGAAGGGACAAAATATTGAATCCAAATTCAACAGCTGCTGAGTCTTTTGGAGTGATTAAAATGATGTGAGACGTTAGGAAAGACAAGAGAAAGTTAACTTACAATGTTATAAGGTCGTTTCATAGATTATAATCTCCAGTGTAGTATTCCAGCAGCCAAGAAGATCTTCAGCAAATGAACACACGTGTGAACAAGTCCCACGGGTGAAAAATGTCAGTGGAAAAATACACTAAAAATAAAGACAAAATTCAGAATAAGCCACTCCAGGAGCACCAAAACCACGTAAGGACAAATTCTAAGCGCTTCGTTCATGTTTTCCAACATTTCTTACCGTTCAAACAGCGATATTTTCTTCTCATTCAAATCCTTACACATCCGCCATGTTTGTCTTGTATATACTGGCCAAAAGGCATCATGGGAAAACGTGCGTCAGCACAGGGAGCCCAAATAATAAATATATAGTAGCTGAGTTAACATCAAATATTAGTACACAAATATATAATTATCTGCATTTTTGAGCTACGAACACAATATGCCGGCCCCATAATGCCATTAGCGAGCCATGCTACCTCACTATCTGAGCGTTCGCGTCCTGTTTTAGAGCTGTTTCATCAAATTCAAAATTTTACTGAAGGTCTCACATTTTGGCCTCCATCAAGCGAAAGCTTAAAACATGGCAACCTGGAGTTGTTTGTCTTGAAAAAGACCCTGAAAAATGTTATATTTATTGTGTCGCGCGGTTTTTGTTTAGATGAAGTACCTGCATCACCCTTAAATTTCAGCTGCAGGTCTGGGTTTGGGGAGAGTGAGTCTCACTCATACATCCACTAACCCCTCCCCACCCGTGACCGTATCTATGCCAACTAATTTCATGGCCAGGGATGGTGGAACACATTTTTAAGTGTATGTGTGTGTGTTTAGGGGAGGAGAGCACAATTTAATGTGGAGTGCTGAGATCTAGGAGAGACCTCGAAAGGATTGAAATATAACCTGTGTTCCCCTGTGTTCCCCTGTGTTCAACTGTGTTCAACTGTGATCCCCTGTGTTCAGAGGGAAGTCTCGTGTGGAATGTTCCTCAGCTGAATCCAAAGTTTTCAATAGAATTCTTTCTGGTTGACAGCACATGTTGGTCAGTGTTTGACCACCATTTGGAGCAGATAATGAGATTCAAAGACTTTTATCAGCTGATTGAAACCCAGATATATACCATCCTCAGACCCTTCCCACCCCTTGGAAATTCCAATCCCCCTCCATGGGGGAGGTATGGATATTTTCTGGTACTACACAATATACCCTCCTCAGACCCTCCCCACCCCTTGGAAATTCCAATCCCCCTCCATGGGGGAGGTATGGATATTTTCTGGTACTACACAATATACCCTCCTCAGACCCTCCCCACCCCTTGGAAATTTCAATCCCCCTCCATGGGGGAGGTATGGATATTTTCTGGTACTACACAATATACCCTCCTCAGACCCTCCCCACCCCTTGGAAATTCCAATCCCCCTCCATGGGGGAGGTATGGATATTTTCTTGCACTACACAATATACACTCCTCAGACCCTTCCCACCAGTTGGAAATTCCAATCCCCATCCATGGGGGAGGTATGGATATTTTCTGGTACTACACAATATACCCTCCTCAGACCCTCCCCACCCCTTGGAAATTCCAATCCCCCTCCATGGGGGAGGTATGGATATTTTCTTGCACTACACAATATACACTCCTCAGACCCTCCCCACCAGTTGGAAATTCCAATCCCCATCCATGGGGGAGGTATGGATATTTTCTGGTACTACACAATATACCCTCCTCAGACCCTCCCCACCCCTTGGAAATTCCAATCCCCCTCCATGGGGGAGGTATGGATATTTTCTTGCACTACACAATATACACTCCTCAGACCCTCCCCACCAGTTGGAAATTCCAATCCCCATCCATGGGGGAGGTATGGATATTTTCTGGTACTACACAATATACCCTCCTCAGACCCTCCCCACCCCTTGGTAATTCCAATCCCCCTCCATGGGGGAGGTATGGATATTTTCTGGTACTACACAATATACTGTACCCTCCTCAGACCCTCCCCACCCCTTGGAAATTCCAATCTCCCTCCATGGGGGAGGTATGGATATTTTCTGGTACTACACAATATACCCTCCTCAGACCCTCCCCACCCCACGGAATAAATTTATTAATTATACTGTTTCACTGATTAAGGTGAGTTTCTAGAATAGTAGTGGAGGTCATTTTGAAAGTTTACTCATAATTTTATTCCTTAAAAAATGCATACATTTTACCTACAACTTTATAATTGAATTACACTTCATAATTAACCAGCTAACCAAACAACAAATAATTGCACAAAGCATTGTTTATCAAAACCTGGGCACTTCATTCTTTGTTTTGAAAACCATTTTTCGAGTGATTTTTAGATAAATCACAGAATCGATGAAATATCACTCTGATTAAGAGATTTGGACTTTTCTGAGACTTAAGTTGTGCAGTATTGGATTCTATTGTCAAAAGTTTTTAGGTCGAAAAAAGTGCTTGAACACAGGGCTGGCCATAAAAAGTCACAACGGACTGTGATTGCATGGTTAGAAAATTCAATTAACTACTCAGCTTTCAGCTAAGACTCTAAATTATGACATTGTAATTGTTTCTTTTAACATTAATTTTGTAGCACTATGTTTTTGCAAATATTTTCTCTAACACACATATTTTTTAGAGGATTTCTAAAAATATCCATCCATCAACACCTAGAAACACAGAACTGCAGGGGCTGAGGTTATAGAGAGATTGGGAAAATTAATTAAATTTTTTTTCCCTTTTTTCTCTTCCTTGTTTCCCTTTTTCCAGCTCCTCTGAGTACAAATAATATTCCTTTCTCTTAGATTATGTTTCAAAAGTTTATACTTATTTTACAAAACTTTAAATACAACAAAAGTAAGTTTTTACCAATTAATACAAATTTTTTCAAAAGATAAATATACTTGATAGAGTTCTTATCGTTGTGGAAAGTTAAAAGGGCACTTGGATGAAAATTGTAAATGACTTGAGACTTGGGTAAACTTATCTATATGGCCCCAATAGTAGCCAAGCAACATATTTTCTTCACAGTCAGAAGTGGCAGATAAAAATCATCATTTTTTCTGCATCTAAATTGTGAGTAAATGACGTCATTTACTCAACCATATTGTTCTTTTAGCTTTTAAACCAAAATTTCTCCACTACAAGTGACCAAATTTTCGCCAATCTGGTTTTCATAGTCATAATTGAGTCATATTATCCTCAAATATTTGAATCATTCTGACTTTCAAAAATTGGGGCATTTTCACCCAAGTGCCCCAAACAGCAAAATTAAATTAATGAAAAATATGAAAGAATTTATAAGTTTAAAACAATATTTTCTAATAAATTAAATTCCTCAGGGACTGGTCATAAAGTAAGGGGGTGGGGTGGGGGGCAAAACTTTTTTATGCTGGCCCATTATAAAATTCTGTTGAAAAAGAGATGAGCACCCCCAGTTTTGAAGCAAAATTGCATAGATGTTAGATGTTCTCATAGATAGCCCACCCCTTTCAATTGCAAGGAGCTCAAAATTATGTTTTTTAAACATTTTTTTTTAAACCTTTATCAATGTTTTTTATCTAAAAGAAGATATCATATGGCTGATCAGTCAGACTTAATATCCCTCAGTTTTCCAGTCCTCATCATTCGTTTTATAACCACTTCCCTTGGAGTGACCTTCATATCATAAGCCCAGCCAATTCTAGCAAAGGAATTGATCACACGTGTGGTAATATTGCCTTTTGTACCAAACTCACTTGTTGCATAATCCTGAGGGAATGTGTGATGATAATTATGGAAGCCTTCACCACCGGCAATCGTACTTACAAGCAAGTTTTCAGAAGGATTGATGTTGACGTCATAAGGCTTGTTCCCAAACATATGCGCTAGGCTATTGACACACCAGGTGACATTGAGAGTAGCGATGTATCTTAAAGCAAAAGCAGTGAAGTAGGACAGCCATAGACTCTCTCCCCATAGGTAGGGAACTACAGTAGGGATGACCACACATGCCAACAGGGATAACAGTTTGTAATGTCTGAAAGAAAATAGCATTTTAAATTGTAGTTTGCTGGGTAATTTTACAGAGGATGGATTAGAGCCCTCAGAGGAGAGACCTAACAAACCCTGTTCATGTAATCTACACTGAGTCCAGGGATTGAACCCTAGCCTGAGGGAGGGAGGAGGGGACTCCCATATAAAGAAGAGCGTGGATGACCATTTAAATTTTTGAAAATGACCCCTAAAAGGTACCAAAATTTATGGCATGGAAAAATCTTTATAACTTCAAGACGCATCACTCAAACTATATATTTTTTTCTGGCCAGTCAACAGCTCACCTTATGTAGAATCTGTACTGAAAATATTGTCATATGTGTCATAGGCACTTTAATGGGTGTGTGTAATTAGAATAAACAAAAACTTCCTGATTTGTCTTTATACTGTGACCATTATCTGAAGTGCAACCCCCTGGGGTTCTCCCATATATAATAGGGTGGGGATTGATGCTCATCTGATACGAAAAGGTACCTTTAAGTTCTATCCACATGGGCGTGGCAACTAATGATTTTTACTCCTTAAAAAGTTACCAACTCTAAAGCGATTTACTCATTTGTCTACGAGTGGTAAGTGACAGAAGTCAGATGATGAAGCAAAAACAAATATCCTGAGTTGCAACTGTGATTCTGGCTATCATTGTCTAATCTTGGGTGTTGTATTAACTGACAAACACCCTAAGATGTACCGGCTTACTCTCTGGTAGACCTTTTACATTTGTGATACCCTAAGAGGTACCAAATCTGAGATTTTGAACTTTTAAAAGTACCATGAGCATCCCCAACCTCGAAGAGCCACTCCCAGGATGTGACCCACAAATCTTGAAGTCTTGTTTGCAAACTAGTATTTTGATGGCTGTCAGTGAAAATACTGCGAATGAGTTTATTGGTTTAGAAAAACATGCCTAGCATTTATGACAATAGTTTGCGATGGACGGTAATAAGCTTTACTGTTGAGAGCTCAAAAGTAAAAGAAATGTGCCAAAAATTGGACATATTTGCCATGTTCATAAAAAAAGGAATTTGATTGACAGCTGTCGAAATGCTAGTTTGCAAATGATAATGGTTTCAACGATCATGGTTATAATGTATTCTGGAACCAAAACTATGGTTTAACCTCTTATGGTGGGGAAAAATTGTAAAAAAAATCTTTCTTGGTCCTTCAACCTAGCATTTTCTTGTCCCAAGTTAATTCTTTTATTTTCAAAACAACTCCCCCCCCCCCCCCCATCCCTAATTTAGCAGCCTCATGCTCTTTGTCATGCGTTAGTAACTAAAGCCCTTCAATATAAATACCTTCTTTGAAACATGACTATTTCATCAGCATACAAATCACTCAAATCGATTCCTTTTCCCTTGGTGATGACATCAGGATGCTTTCGCTGTAGCAGCCAACCAACATGTGAAAAGAATAACCCCCTTTTGGCATTATGAGGATCGCCGTCAGTCTCAGAGTACTTGTGATGGACACGGTGGTCGCGGCACCATTCAAAGATGTCATTTTGTGCAGCCAAACAATTAACACACATGAGAATTAGTCTTAGGGGCCACTTGGCCTTGTACGAACGGTGAGACCATAATCTATGTGCTCCCATGGTGATTCCTAACCCTCCAAGATGATGCAGCACTATAATCCACAAGATTGTCAAAAGTTTAAGTCTTGGCAAGAGTATGATACCATAGACTCCCATCGCGTGAAGGAGAATCATGAACCCAACGTTAATCCAGACTATCTGTCGTTTGAATGGCTTTTTCTCAGGCAGTTGATTAGTTTTTTCAGGAGGTGAAGCCGGGTCCTCCTGTGGAGTCGTTTCTTTGGAATCACAAGGTGCCATGATTGAGCCTGATAAGGAATATAATAAAGAATGCTTCTTTAGAATATTCAGGATATATTCAGCTGTTAGGGGTAACCAAAACTGGCTGTTGGTAGTATTAACCAAACGATATACTAGTTTAAAATGTTTTTCCAAACCGCCAATTAATGAAAACTAAGTATAAGATTTAAGCTTACCTACCAATTCAACTAAATATTACAAGAAGGCTACACAATCGAAATACATTGGGAGTTGCAACCCCGAATCTATGACATCAAATTAGGGTGTAAAATTGCAGTGTTTATCGATATATTTGCATTTTTAAACTTTAACTTAGCATATAATTTAGTAAGATTATAGAAATCATGCAATGGCATTGATGCGAAAAGCAAATTGGTCTGATTTTTTTTGCAAAGTTGAATGAAGTCTTTGCACAAAAATAACATTTTCTAAAATCTAAATCATAGCGATTTACTTGCAGCAATCTTTGGCAAAAGATATATATATATAATACATTATTAAGTTTGTACGAATATTCAATATTCGTACTCTGAATAAACTCGTAGCTTGCGCTTTAGCAAAAGTAAAGACTGAAAGGAATAAAGTCGTATTTATGCTGAAAATATTGAATTAACTTCTTACCTTTTGCTTCTAAATCCTTTTGAGTCCAAGAAGAAGTTCTGTTTAGTGAGAAAAGCGTTAAATCAAGACGATTGAAGTCACTCCTTGCTTCAAAATGATGACCTTTACTGATCCATATTTTTTATACCTCAGTTCCTTCGAACATTCAAGGTTACCGGAAGTCATACTATAACCGTAGTCGCACTATGTAAGGTAAGGAGAATTTAGTCACCTCATTCAAAAATTCCTTCAAAACTCTCATCAAAAATCGTCTAAAGTCACTTAATTTTTCTTTAAATCCTAGGATTTAGCAGTTTAAGAAGAATATAACATAAAAATAAGATAGAAATTCGAATTATTTTAGAATATATAGGAATAATCTCAGATTTAATTCCTAAAGAGATGTATTTCTCTATAGCGTGAGTGAAAGTCACGCTTATAGGTTGATTCATCGATGTATGATGTATGTCAAAATTATGGTGCGGTAGAATAGTGGTGTGACACTTTTAACCAATCAGAATCCTCAATGAAAACCCCTCAAGCTAAATCGTCACAAAATTTGAAGGTTTTTCAAGGTCATTTTCTAGAATTTGTACTTTACCCTATAAACTTTCAAAAAATATGGATTATTTACGTCTTAAAAATCCCAAAAATAGGAATTTTATCACTCAATCCATTTTCTTAAATGTTCCGTGAGGTTCATGTGTCTTTGAATTCCCATATTTGAAGGATTTAATGAATCATTTATGTTTTTTCTTTGTTGAAACTTTGGTAAGATCTAAATTTGAAGACGTTTACTTGTGGCACCCAAATCACCTGATGTCGTATCATTTGCTATTTTGAACAAGTCTGCAAAAATGGTTTTCAGTTTGCATGCCTGTTGGCATGTTGTCTCCCCTGGCCATGGGACGTGTTAATAATGGTAATAGAACTGAGTTGAGTGCAATTTGGGCTGAAATCGCAAGAGTGATTACAAAATTGCACGACCGCGCAGCGGGAGTGCAATTTGTTAATCACGAGTGTGATTTCTGCTCAAAATTGCAAGACACTCAGTTCTATTACCTATTAATCATTTCCATTTTGAAACTTAATATATTAAAATACTCAACAGTTATATTTAGCTTCAAAAGTGATTGTTTGACAAAATGATGCAATTAATGATTCAAAATAGTGCAATTAATGCTTTTATTATATCCATTTTGAAATCACTAGCAAATCCTGTAATCTGATTGGCTCTCAGTAGATTGATTCAAGCACGAATCGCACTATTTTGAGTCCGAATCACATCTTTTTGTCAGCCAATCACAATGCAACACTAGAAAAGGTAACCAATCAGATTACAGGATTGTATGTAATCAGCCAATCAGATTATAGCAAATAAGGAACATAAAATGTAGCTTTTTTTCAAGTTTGACTGCAATTTTTTGTTACAAAAAGAAACAAAATACCGGCTATTTGTGAATAAATACTTTTGTATTTATCACAAATTTAGTGTCTATCTAGTATGATTTCAAAATGGATATAATAAAGTGATAATTGAACTTCGTGTCGTGCAATTTTGGTCTGATATCAAACTTGCGATTACAAATCACACTCCCGCTACGCGGTCGTGTGATTTTGTTATCGCGCGTTTGATATCAGACCAAATTGCACTCCACTTAGTTCAATTACCATTATAAATCGCACACTTCGTAGCCAATCAGATTGCAGGATTTGCTAATGATTTCAAAATGGATATGATTAGTAGATATATCACTCCTTGATTTGCATCAATATTCACGTGACGCCTTCCAGCTCGTTCTCGAACCGTTTATTACTGGTCCTGCTTTTCCCTCTTTTTGATATCGTATTTTCACTCATTTACATCGTAAATATAATTACACAACATTATATCTATTGTAATCAACTATTAATTTACTTAGTGTACTGAATAATAATAAACAATTGCTGGACGGCTCTCCTCCTAATTGCGTGTTTGTAGTATTAAATGTGAAATGTTTTCTATTCGGCTAAGCATAGCGAAAGAGAAAAGAAGGACAGTTTTCAATCGAATTAACTGTAAACAAATAAGTGAGTGCGTTCGTTCGTTCGTTCGTTCGTTCGTTCGTTCGTTCGTTCGTTCGTTCGTTCGTTCGTTCGTTCGTTCGTTCGTTCGTTCGTTCGTTCGTTCGTTCGTTCGTTCGTTCGTTCGTTCGTTCGTTCGTTCGTTCGTTCGTTCGTTCGTTCGTTCGTTCGTTCGTTCGTTCGTTCGTTCGTTCGTTCGTTCGTTCGTTCGTTCGTTCGTTCGTTCGTTCGTTCGTTCGTTCGTTCGTTCGTTCGTTCGTTCGTTCGTTCGTTCGTTCGTTCGTTCGTTCGTTCGTTCGTTCGTTCGTTCGTTCGTTCGTTCGTTCGTTCGTTCGTTCTTTGAGTTCTTTCTTTCTTTGAGTTCTTTCTTTCTTTCGTTTTTTCTTTCTTTTTATGTGTCTTTCTTTCGTTCGTCCGTTCGTTCATTAGTTCGTTCGTTCGTTCGTTCGTTCATCCATTCGTTCGTTCGTTCGTTCGTTCATTCGTTCGTTCTTTTGTTCGTTCTTTCTTTCTTTCTTTGAGTTCTTTCTTTATTTCTTTCTTTATTTCTTTTTGTGTGTCTTTCTTTCGTTCTTCCGTTCGTTCATTAGTTCGTTCGTTCGTTCGTTCGTTCGTTCATCCATTCGTTCGTTCGTTCGTTCGTTCATTCGTTCGTTCTTTTGTTCGTTCTTTCTTTCTTTCTTTCTTTGAGTTCTTTCTTTATTTCTTTCTTTATTTCTTTTTGTGTGTCGTTCGTTCGTCCGTTCTTTCGAATTCTTTCTTTCTTTTTTATCTCTTTTTGCGCAGACGATATTAAGAGGCAGTCCGTGTAAGAATCGAGCAAAGTTTGAAATGGCCAAAAAATCGCCTATGCTCAAACAAACAAACAAACAAACAAACAAACAAACAAACAAACAAACAAACAAACAAACAAACAAACAAACAAAAAGAAAGGAAGAAAGAAACAAAGAGAGAGAGAGAGAGAGAGAGAGAGAGAGAGAGAGAGAGAGAAGGAAAGAAAAAAAGAAGGAAAGATAAAAACATAGAAAGAAAGAAAGAAAGAAAGACAGAGACCGACAAACAAGAAAGGAAAAAGAAATGGAAAGAAAAAGGAATGAACTAAGCATATAGAAAGAACTACAAAAGTTATGTTGAAAAATCCCTAAACGATGAAAACATTAATCAGAGTAAAGAAAAATTGTTCATTGGAGTAATTTTAAATGATCTGTGAAACAAAGTTTAATGATATGATTCACTAGACCAATTTATACGCGAGTTTTAGAACACCGATCAAGATGATACCAGTATTGACAGAGAGAGAGGATGCGTTGGCCTTGACTGGCCCAGCAATGTCCACCATTCTGCTCCTACGTTTACCATCTGCCGACCTTAGAACAAACAGAGATTTCGTTCATGAGTTGGATAAACAAGACGCATTTTGGTATGGCTTGCGACAAGGGCGGATTCTGGATTTTTTTAGGGGGAGGGGGGAGGGGGAGTGGGGGGAGGGGGAGGGGGAGGGGGAGGGTCGATTAACACCTATACTAAGCATACTAACTCCCCAACTGGGCCGTCCCTGTAATTCCCTCTTAGTTTAGGTTAAAATTAATAGCTAATTTATTGACAGTATTTTCTTGCGTTTCGTGCTAAAGAGAATTAGGCGCGGGCAATACGAACACTTATATATATTCCTTCTGCAATTTCAGTTAGCTTAATTTGTTGAGTAGGGAGGTCGTGGTTAAAGCCCCGGCCGGACCAACACTCAGGGTCTTAAAATAACTGAGGAGAAAGTGCTGCCTTTGTAATTACATCTACAAATTGTTGGACTTTCAAGTGGCTTGGAAGACCACTTTAAATGGCGGTCCTGTATCTCCACACTTAATCTATCACTAACCAATATCGGAGGGACGTAAAAGAACCACTGAGGACGTAAAGAAACCCTGGTAGTGACCACCCTCAGTGACACAACCTCATGCTAACCACCTCTAATTTTTGTGAAGCGCCTTGGATTATATTCATATAGGAATGGAACTATTTAAATTATAAATCATTATCATTAACTTGCAACACTGACAATAAATCTATGCGACAAGTCAAATGATTTTGCCTTAATTTTACTGGATATGTAAGAAACATAAAAAAGGAAGTAGCCAGCATACCAAGTGGCTAATTTTCTTTTTCCATGGATCATTATTTCGTCTTTGACATCTCGCCATACTTTCCCATCATCATCGGAGTATTTAACCTGGAGGCCTGGTAGTGATGTTCTGACTCTTATTTTGCTTCCATCGAGGCTTCAAAAGGAAAGTTAGACAGAGATAAAGATAAATAAAGGTTATTTACGAGCCAGGAGGACCGGATTGGGAAAATTGTGTCCGAAGTTTTTAATATACGTATCGATATACCCCATTGTTCTTTTCGTTTTTGGAATCAGCTATAAATCCTGTATAAAAATTTTTTCTAAGAACATTTTCTTATTATTCCTAGCTTGCTAAAGTAGGCAGTCGTCATCTTAAGATGAATCAATCTCGTAGTCAATGTAAAGCTTCAAAATTGGCCATTTTCCATGGGTTCACTGGTCAAACACAAAGCATGCAGTTGACTAGCGAACCGATTTATGGAAAATGGTGAATATCTCTGGTTACAAACCTTGCACCTGGGGGAGGGACATGGTATTTGACACGCATCTTGTCCAATCTTGCCATTTCTTTTTGTCCCAGAAGGTTAGCAAACTGTTTCCAGTCTTCTGTCCTCTTTTTGTTTCTCTCATTCTTATCACTCAAGGATTCCCATGATGCCTTGTGCCACGCACGCTCAGCGAGCGCTAAGAGTCTTGGGTAAATCATGCTGTCCATTTGGTCAGCGGTGCGTACAGTCTCAGTCCACAGGGCCCCCGCCATACCTAAAATACAATCGATGTATGATTTATCATTGAAGAAGTAGAAAGCGCGCGCGTGCTGTGTACAGTCATAAAGCACGCGGGGATTGACAGAACACGAGAGAAGTGTTAGGAGAAGCACGACGCACTGCACAGCAAGCAAGTTTTGTTATTTCTTTCAAAAAAAATACAATACAAAAGTAGATTAAGCGTTTTTTGAGATATGTATGACTAAATAGAAAGTGCGCGCGCATGCTTTGTGCTGCTATAAGGCATGCGCCATCAACCAATCAGAACGCGAGAATTATAACAGTTTTTTTTATAAAAACGATTAAAATTCTGAAATTCGGCGCAAATGATATTTTGCGCGTGCGGTTAGCGTCACAAATGTGAAGCCAACTCGGACCAGTTTTTTCCCTCAACCTCGGAACGACTAATATAGCACAGTTCTTGACCAATCAGAATGCGCGCACTAGCTACGCCATATAATAAAACGGTTTAAGTCTCAAAACGATTTTCTACACCAATGAGATTCTGCGTAAACGACTTTTTTTTTCAAATTTTACACTAAATGATAGTTAAATACTTACCAATAATATTATCTTTCTTTTTCAAATCAACACATTTATTTTCTTCTTTACACAGCTCTTCCCTTGTTAAAGGTTCTCCATTTATCTTGTTCTCGACGTTAGCAAACAAATCATCAGGCATAAACCCGAATGTTTTACGAACATCTGTAAACCGAGTCGCCCAGTAGTACCCACGCTCCTCTGGGTCAGGTTCGTAAGGGTGGTCGAAGTAAAGATGGGTAGCCTGGGTCATAACGACCTAAAAGTTATGTATACAACAAAGAAATCAAGATTTTTTTATCGTAACTTAAATATGAAGGAATAGACCCCTTACAGCACGTCGGAATGAAGCTCAATTTATAGGACAAAACAATAGATTTGCACAAGAGACCATTTGCGGGATGCTTGCGCGCTTTTAAAAATATCACAGGCGCAGAAAAGATCTTGAGGCATTTTCGGGCAGTGTCAATAGCGCGTGATCTTGCCCCAAAATGCGTCTTTTTCATGCCTGCGCCTGCGATATTTTTGAAAGCGCTCGCGCAACTTGAAAATGGTCTGCTCAGGAAATTGAGTTTCTTTTGTTTTGTCCTACAAACTGCTTTGACGTCATGTACAAGAGGTCTATAGAGCTCTTAAGTGGAATCTCCCATGCGTGTGGAATTAGCTCTGATTAAACTGATACTGGATTTTTCAATAATAATAGTAAATATACTCAGCATCTGCACGAAAAGTTTTGAATCTTCAAATAATTTTCTTTCTAGTTGTCCCCCCAAAACGCAAAGCATGATGGGATGTAAAAGTGGTGAATATAAACCGTAATGTAAGCTACCCACATTGCACCTACCTACCTACCTTATATCCAGCATTTGCCAGCTCGTAAGCTCTTTTTCCGCCTCCCCATTCCCAAATGTTATTCCAAGCGTAGGCATAAACCTCTGGGTTAGTTATAAAATTCCTATCATACGGGATATCTCCTTTACCAAGCAATCCATCCTCCCATCCAGCAAGATTCAATCTATGTGCATTAGTTATGTTAGCCACTCGCTGAACAAAGTAGTCTTTCAGTTGTTCTACGATATCACTGGCCGAAAAATTGAGCCCTCTTTGTTTCGCAAGGTTTTTGCAAGCATTTGACTTGGTCCAGGCTCCGTGAGCTACTTCATCGCCTCCAAAGTGATAAATAGTCAGCGGTTGTTTATCTCTGTGCATGCGTACTACCTCCTTGACGAGATGGTCTATGAATGCGTAGGTAGATTCTAGGCAAGGATTTATAGCGTCGTCCTTGAAGTACTGAATGGAAAGGTACTCTGAAGGATCGCCCGCTTCTGTCAAAAGGTACTTTTGAGCCTCCAATAAGTTGGTTGAATTCAGTTTTTTAAACCTCCCTTCCATTGATTTGACAGCGGCGTATCCATGCCCAGGCATGTCGAATTCGGGTATCACGTGAATGTGGCGATCATTCGCGTATTGTAAGATTTCTTTGTATTCATTAACTGTGTAATAGGTACGAGATGTTGGCTCGTCTGGACCAGAGCCAAGGTCAGTCTGAATGCATTTCAGGCCTGTTGGGTCATAACAGCGTTTGGAGCCGATCTGCGCACAAATAGAATGATTCAATGTGTGAGTTACCCTTACCCTGATGGAATCAGCCCAAAGGTTGTTTCAGGGTTCGATAAAATTGATTTTTTAGTGGGACTAAAATAGGGTCCAGAGAAGAGAACTTCAAGTTCAAAGGGAACAAACGCTATAGACCTTTTTACTAATACGGCAGCATGCCAAGGGGGGCAAACGTGGAAATACTCATAAAGCATAAAGTGGCGGGGTTACTTTCTCAAATAATTTTACGCTATGGTGTTTCACATATCGGCTCCATGCAACTACGTACCAGCACATTCACTTGGTTTTAAGACGTATTTCTCATTAGATAACGTTAAACCATTTAAAAAGACACCCTGAAAGCTGTGCATACTATAAATTTTCCAATAATTGCCGCAGTATCGGTAAAAGATCTATTAGCTTGTGCTAAATGTTTTGAATTCCCATTTCAGACTACCTGTCATTTCCTTGAGAATGATTCTTTTGTTTTACAGTAATAGTTCAGAAGGTACATCGTTATGGATGAAACTCGAACATAGAATTTTATCCAACGAAATGTAAAATAGAGCACAAAACATTTTAATGAAAATGAAAGATGTCTCTTTTTAAAATAGAACTCAAAAAAAAACCCTGGTTCCTACCTGAGTAAGTTCAGGCAGGCCTGGTATCTCGAGTCTCCATCCTTCATCATCCGTCAGGTGGAAGTGAAACTTGTTCATTTTGTACGTTGCCATGACATCCAGGAGACGCAAGACCGCTGACTTAGGCATGAAGTTGCGCCCAACGTCTAAGTGCATTCCACGGTAGCTGTATCTCGGAGCATCTTGGATGGACACTTCGGGAACAGTGTCTAAAAACACCGAATGGTGATAAACATCACTTAATGCAATGTAATGTTACAGGGCCGTAACCAGAACATTTACCGGGGGGGTGCACATCAAGTAAAAATGGACCTAAGTGTAGACACCACAGGTAACCCAACACATTATTGGAAAAAAGAAACAAATGGAGAAAACTGGGAAATGATAGTGGTTTAATTTTTTGATTTACATTAAATCTGTATTTTTTTTTTATTTTCAAGCAATAATAATAATAATGAACTTTATTAACTTTAACAAACAAATGTTGATAAAAAGCGGACCTTTTGGTCTGATGGGGGGGTGCACGTGCACCCTGTGCTCCCCCCCTGGTTACGGGCCTGTGTTAGGTCCCGCACTTGATTTGATTGTTTCAGGGTTTGATCTGTGAGTTAGCCATGCCCTGACTTAATTAGATCAGCCCAGAGGTTGTTTCAGGGTTCTATCTGTGAGTTAGCCATGCCCTGACTTAATTAGATCAGCCCAGAGGTTGTTTCAGGGTTCTATCTGTGAGTTAGCCATGCCCTGACTTAGATCAGCCCAGAGGTTGTTTCAGGGTTCTATCTGTGAGTTAGCCATGCCCTGACTTAGATCAGCCCAGAGGTTGTTTCAGGGTTCTATCTGTGAGTTAGCCATGCCCTGACTTAGATCAGCCCAGAGGTTTTTTCAGGGTTCTATCTGTGAGTTAGTCATGCCCTGACTTAGATCAGCCCAGAGGTAGTTCCAGATATCAATAAAATTTGTAGGAAGGTCAGTTTAAGAATGTTTTCCCATTTCAAAACCTCTAGGGAATAGAATTCTTTGTTTGAGTCTCCCATATTCATGCATCTTCTCAAGTATTGCTGGTAAATAATAAATAATAATACTCTAGGAAATGACACGTGCTTTGAAATGGGAAAACATTGTGCCCAAAGTAAAAGGATCTACTTACCATGGTCATCAGTAACAGCCAGTAGGGATTGTATGCCATAAAATACACCCCTTACACTTCTTCCTACAATATTGATCGTCTGCGTTGGAACTTTAATATCCAGGGTGTACGCTTCAAGGCTGTTGGAATTGCTGCCTGTAATAGTGATGTTGCCAATAGCAACGCGCAAGACTTTGGTTGACACACTGGGTGCTGACGTCACAACTGTTGCGGAAAACTTATCTGGATTGCAAAAATAATTCAAAAGTGAATATATAAATGCATGGTAGTTTATTCAGTTCATCTGGTATCAACGGAAGCCAAGGCTAAGCACTTTACTACATCATCTCCATTGGTGCTTAGTTTGAATAGCATTTAAAGCTGCAGCTACACGGATTAAAGAGAAGCAGAAAAAAGTGTGTGAGGTCACTGAGGATCAAACTATGGACCTCTTGCTTAGCAGGCAGCACACTAACCAACCAAGCCATACTTGCTCCTTAAAACAAGTGTGTGAGGTCACTGAGGATCAAACTATGGACCTCTTGCTTAGCAGGCAGCACACTAACCAACCAAGCCACACTTGCTCCTTTAAACAAGTGTGTGAGGTCACTGAGGATCAAACTATGGATCCCTTTTTACTTAGCAGGCAGAACACTAACCAACCAAGAAATAAGTCAGTCAACAAGAATCCTTACCAGTCAACAGTTTTGTTTCTTTGTCGAGTCCACTATCTGCATATAACTTCCATTCTCTATCAATGGTTATTCTCTTGCCTTTGTCAAGACCAGTCATGGACAGTGGTTGAGGAAGGATAGGGGGTACATCCTGAGAGTTAATGACATCAATCTCTACCTCGTCGTATCGCTTTTTTGCAGTGTATGGATCATAAGTGTCACCTGGGAAGCGCTTCCATTGCTCTTTCGTCAAAAATGGCTCAACAAAGTCCAGGCTCTCTCCAACCGTGCTGGCGATAGCCTTTGGCTTCAACCCGGGCGCAGAGACATACCAATTAGGCATGATATCTGTTCTTGCTGCTACCCAGTGCTTTGCAGTGACATCAATGTTAACAATGTTGTCGGGCGACAAGTCTGGGAAATTTGCTGTGGGTTGAAACTTATGTAGGCAGCCATTGATATGTTCAAATTTGACTGGTTGGTTTCCTGTTTGGGGGACGATGAGTCTGATACTACAAAAATAGATGGTCCATTCTCCTTTTTTTATTAGCAGCTGTCCTTTATTGGTTAGCTTGATCTGTGCAGTGTATTGTTGACCACTGTGAGCTAAGTTACTGATGACTTTGTAACGGAGCTCAAGCTTGGATGCCATGTTGTCAACATCTGCTTGCGTCATGTCAGTTTTCACAAGAGCTGTTAAAACAACATTAAGAAATAAAAATTTCGCAGAAGACACATAGTCAAATAATAACTTCATGCCTGCGTGCAAACAAATATTGAACATTAAATTCTTTTTTCTAAGCTCCAACATACAGTCAATGTCACTAATGTTCCACCAAAAATGACATTTAGACCAAAAGAAATGTCATGTGATACCTAATACACTCGCTCAAAATGCTCGATATCAGCAATCATTGTAAAAGTAGAGTTATAAATTATTATTCTCTGTTCATTGTTACTCATTATAGAGTTTGAAACCAGAAATTATATCCTTTAAAACAAATAAACAAATCATCACGTGATACTTTTTTTGGTCTTTAAGTCTTTTTTCACAGGACAACCTTTTTGACAATGACTGTATGATGAACAAGTGAGTGTACTCTTTTCCAAGGACCGACGTCCCTCTGCCATTCCCTATTTTAAAAATTATCTTGAATAAGTCCAACATAAAAATAAGAAAAACATGCCACAAATTCCATTGAAAAAACATCCCAAATTTCTTCGCAATAATATGACTAACATATTTTTTTAACCATAAATTAAATTAACAGTCTTCTGAGCAACTCCATACCAACCCTCCCCTCCCCTCCCCCAAGTGATTGATCTCGATAACACTGGAATTTCAGGTACGCGGGTCAACGTTGCAATGTGTTTACCTACACGCTTCAACTCACACTAGATCACAGATTAAAATTACAAATTAAATCTGAATATCACGAATACTGATTCAAATAATTTTATAATGCATGTGACAGTCTCAGAGAAGAGAAAATATATTTTGTAAACTCAAAACTAGGCCTTGTAATCAAATTGAACCAATTATGAAAATGTCCTACATATAATAATCACACAAAGCATACAAAGTTTGGCTAATTTTCGAGCTAGTTTTCGCTTCTCTGATTTATCTAATTAACTAGTTTTCGAACCATAATGTCAGGACAAAGTATTTGGAACCTTAGCTGTCTTGGACTAGGGTTCACGGGGAGCAATCTTCTACAAGGAGTTGATAAAATGTCGAAAAAAGCCCTTCAAATGTTATTGAACACATGAATAGATACTTACCCAACTGGAGACAGAGCATAAATGCTAATCCAAGGACAGCAGGACTGAGATTTGAAGGCTTCAGCGCCATCTTTCACTTCAAGGCCCGCTTGTTTCAATTGTCTCAGTAAAGCTTTCTTGTAGTATTTGCTCTGTCAGCCAACAAGGAAAGTGGAATGCAAAAATCTGGAATCGGGAACAAAGGAATTGAGGAGTTGGAATTTGATAAATCTAAATTAAAATGGCAAAATGTATGGTGCTTGACATTGAATGAAATAAGAACTTTGGTGTATTGGTGCTATGTTGTTTTTGTCTTTGTTCTCTATCTCGTTCTCAGTCGTTCTCGTTCTCGCTCTCCTGCTCGTCCTCCTAAATCTTCGTTTTATTATTCTTGGTCTTCTTGTTCTTGTCTCCTTCTACTTCTTCCTCTCCTTGTTGTTGTTGTTGTTGTTCTTCTTCTTCTTCTTCTTCTTCTTCTTCTACTTCTTCCTCTCCTTGTTGTTGTTGTTGGTCTTCTTCTTCTTCTTCTTCTTCTTCTTCTTCTTCTTGCTGTTGTTGTTCTTGTTCTCCTCCTTCTACTTCCTCCTCTCCTTGTTGTTCTTGTTTTTTGTTGTTCTTGTTCTTCTTCTTGGTCTTCTGACTTGTTCTTGTTCTCCTTCTTCTTGTTCTTGTTCTTGTTGTTCGTCTTGTTATAGCATAACTTTTAAAACAACCACTTTCTTAAACTGCCACTGCCTTGCTTAGTTCATATATTTCTATTTATCATTCAAATTATTCTGCAAATAACGGTCTGCTCATGCGCAGTAACGCTGCATTTGACAATGGCTCGCTTCCCTGAAAAAAATGAACTGACTTCTTTGTTATTGTTTGACTCGTGCGCACTGCCCCTCAAAGATTAGAAAAAATAATTTGAATGATAAAACAATTATCGAACTCGGTTATCGCAAAATATCGAGATTTGTTAGTGTCTGCCTTCGGCATCGGCAAATAATTGCTTGCTCGCCACTAACAAATCACGATATTTTGCTCAACCTCGTCCAATAATTGCTTATTATTCGACATAAGCCATATTATTATTTTTTTCTATATTTGGTTTACAGTTCTCAAAATTCAAATCTATATTTTCTAAGAATTTATTTATTTATTTTCACTTAGTTGTTCATATTTTTTCTCCTCGTGTTAGATGGTTAATAGTAAATTAATAGTGCATGGTTTAAATTTTCTAAATCTATATTTATACACATATATACAATTGCAACTTCAACCACTTACTTACCGAGCTTTTCAAACTTTTTCTCCTGTGAAAATGGATTCGTAAACGACGCAAAAAGCTTTGATTTTTTAAAGTCGATGGAAACCATAAATAAGTAAATCGATAGAAATAAATAAGTTATATCGTATCATGCTTGAACTGACTCGGTTATTCCAAAGCAAGGTAGCTTTTTATAAGAAAGATAAACACGAAAAGTTTTGGACGTTTCGATGACATCCTGTCAACATTTTCAACAACATAGCTTTATCATGCAAATTAATCTAACTCGGTCAAGCATTATCTACTTTGGTATTGCCCGTAATAGATAGTGGTTTGAGGGCCGGGTAACCAGGGTAATAAACCGATCATATTATTGTGAACACTGATCACAAGATATTGAAAATATTAATATGATATTTAAGGATGTATAGTAAAAACTCGCATAAATGAAAGAAACAGTGGATTAATCTAGAACCACCGGGCTGAAATTTAGCAAATGAAGCACCCATTATACAAGAACCACTTCAACCTGACAAATTAGAAAGGTTCTTGTGTGAAAAGTAATATATACTAGTTATACAATGGTTTCGAGTGGCATACCGTGGAATATCCCACGAGTCACTTGTAGTTTCTAGTATACACACGAGCCTTTAGGCAAGTTTGTATACAAAGAAAATACAAGTGACGAGTGGGATATCCAAGGTATCTCAAGAGAAACCATTGTATAACCATTTTATCCCACACCATTGAAAATACAAATGCGTAGATTCAACGCGCATTGCATGATGGGAAGGAAGAGTGGAATACCGACGAATATACAACGGTTTTCCTGCTTTCTGATTGGCTGTATTTCCTATGGTGTGGGATAAATAGATTTAGGCACTGCCTAAAAGCGGAGCTCCCATAAATAGTACATATAGTGCTAAAAACGTAATTTAAAGAATGTGCAAGATGAATAATACCAATCCCACAGACTTTTTAATGGTGTCTTTGAATAGATGACTTATAAACGAGGCTAAGCCTGTGCAAATGAGTCTGTGGTCTTCAAAATGTATCGAATGCGAAGTCAATAAATACAGATTACAGCATTTTATATCTATAACTTGAACATTTTTACACAGTTAACTTACAGTACTATTTCATAGTCCGTATCTCAGATTGTTAAATAATAAATAGAAATGCGCCTTGCTTGCGTTTTTTGTAAAAAAAGTTTACCCTTTAATTTGATGAGGCATCCCTCCCTAAATATCATTTTTTCCACCCCTCCACTTTTTCTAATTTTCTATACAATTTCGTTTAATTTACAGTGCGAATCGAAAAACCGTGGGCAACGGAAATATTTCAGAAATCGTGTATCGTTCGTATCGACTCTCTAACTGCAAGAAGTTCGACTGATTTGTAGTCAGATAAACTTCCTGCAGTTAGAGAGTCGTTTCAGATTGTTCAACGAACGATAAACGATTTCTGAAATATTTCTGGGTGCCCACGGTTTTTCGATTCTATAATACTATAAATATAAAGTATTAAGCAATTATTGGACGAGGTTGAGCAAAATATCGTGATTTGTTAGTGGCGATTCGGCATCGGCAAATAATTGCTTGCAAGACACTAACAAATCTCGATATTTTACGATAACCGAGTTCAATAATTGTTTTATCATTCAAATTATTTTTTCTAATCTTTGAGGGGCAGTGCGCACGAGTCAAACAAAAACAAAGAAGTCAGTTCATTTTTTCAGGGAAGCGAGCCATTGTCAAATGCAACGTTACTGCGCATGAGCAGACCGTTATTTACAGCAAAATGGCTTTGTACCGTAATGCGCATGAGCAGACCGTTATTTGCAGGCAGTTATTTGCAGTTCTCTCGGCCAATCAAAATGACGGGAAAAATAATTTGAATGATAAAATAAATTATTTTTTCAAAACAACAGACCTTGTTACCGATACAGCGGCCGCATCTTGACTTGTATTCTATTGTTCAATTTTAAGTTAGATATTATTGGATACTGAGGAAGCAATTATTGGAAATTCTTATAGTATGCACAGCTGTCAGAATGTCTTTTTGTATATAATTTAACGTTATCCAATGAGAAACACATCTAAAAACCAATTGAATTTGCTGTTAGTTGAAGCAATATGTGAAACACGGAAGCGTAAAATTATTTGAGAAAGTAACACCGTTGGCCACTCTATGCTTTATAAATATTTCCAAGTTTGCCCCCTCAGCATCGTATAATTCAAGATGGCCGCCGTATCGGTAAAAAGGTCTCGTCATCTTACAGGACATAATCTAGAGGGGAGGGGTGGGGTTACCCTGTACCCACCACCTCTGGAAGTGAAGTGAAATCCTCAATTTTGTACTCAAATATCTCAAAAACTAAAAGTCAAATCACAGAAATAAATGTACTTATGATTGTGTACATGAATAGTCACTACCAGCTGAGTTGATCGCCTTCCCCGAAAGGAATTATGGGTCACTATTTTTGGTTAGCATTTTTCGAGCATTTTCCGAGTATACAATGTAGACTTTTGTTGTTGATTGAAATAAAATTCCGCCATGAGTTTGACTATCGTTTACGATTAATTTAGAGAAGGAAGAACTCGTATTTCATAAATTCTCTTGGCAGAATAATGGGAAATGCTAATCAAAATACGATGTTGAATCCTCAATTCTGATTGGTTGAACTTGAGTTTGTTCTGAAGGTCAACTAAACTGGTATGGACACCCAGTATTGAGCTCTAAGGGGAGAAATCAACCATACATTGTTTTGACCTCGTTTCTAATAGTATCATGATATAGTTCAGCCAATTTTGTTTTGTAAACCTACTTCACTAGCACAGATATTTACCGCGCGATAGAAATGAACACTGCAAGGTACGAGCACACGTTCTTATAGTGTTTTTTTTTATATATCCCCGCGCAAAGTTTCTTACTGAAATAACTGATGAAAACTGTTGATTCTCCGTCGAAATGTCTAAATAAAAACTAACTTAAGTCAGCCAAAAGTGTATCTTCGAATTACAGCACGACGCGCAGAAGTATTACCACATATATTTAATGTATTCACATACTTCTATGCACGGGCTTTTTGCTGCCAAACGAGCTCTTAAACGCCTTATTTGGTCAAAACCAGCCAGCTTCACATCGAAATGTGTCGGTTTAAAGCACAAAAGCCCGTGCATAAAAGTATGTGAATACATTAAATGAGGCCATACTTTCTTTTGCGCGCCACGCTATAAACATGTAACCCGACTGCGAATTCATATTTTTTAAAGTTCAACTTTAGTCCTAGATACGTTTTAAAGTTTTTTAAACCTAATCAGTTGTCCTGTTCATAAATGATACAGTACGAATGTGCCCCCTCCCCAAGGCCCGAACAAGTCAAGGATTTTGAAAGGGGGCATTATTAGTCACCATTGGTGAAAAACAATTCAATATTTCTTGGATATAACTGCTCAAATATATAACTAAATATTAGATAATTACAATTTAGTAGAAAGATCGAGTGAAATCACTAAATCAGTGAAATAAAAATTGCTTTTTTAAAGTGTAATAGTCAAATAGACACAGAAGAAAACATTGGAATTAGGGTCTACTAAGATGTATTAGTCTAATATCTATTACACGGGTTTAGTGAGTTCATCGTCCAACTTTTTCACGGTTTATAAGTAAAACCACTCTCGCTATTACAGACCCCTTGCAGCACGTCGGAATGTAGCTCGATTTGGAGGACTATAAAAACAATAGGTTTCCGATTCTCAGGAGATTGAAATTCTTTTGTTTTGTCCTCCAAATTGACCTGCATTCCGACGTGCTGCAAGGGGTCTATATATAAGAACCTTTTTAGACTAACTTGGAAATATATAGGTTCTTATATGCGGGTTTTGACTTTGCTAGTTATGGTATAAATTTACTGACTTTACGAGCTATAGGTCTTGTATCAATCACTGTAAGGTGAGTGGACTTCGATCATTCTGCTCATTCGTCTATGATCTGTTGAACTGCAATGACACACAAAAAACAAACAATACATCACACGTAATACAATAGATAGAATGACAATAGAATACAATAGATAGAACGACAATAGAATACAATAGATAGAATGACAATAGAATACAATAGATAGAATGACAATAGAATACAATAGATAGAATGACAATAGAATATAATAGATAGAATGACAATAGAATATAATAGATAGAATGACAATAGAATACAATAGATAGAATGACAATAGAATACAATAGATAGAATGACAATAGAATACAATAGATAGAATAACAATAGAATACAATAGAAAGAATGACAATAGAATACAATAGATAGAATGACAATAGAATACAATAGATAGAATGACAATAGAATACAATAGATAGAACGACAATAGAATACAATAGATAGAATGACAATAGAATACAATAGATAGAATGACAATAGAATACAATAGAATACAATAGATAGAATGACAATAGAATACAATAGATAGAATGATAATAGAATACAATAGATAGAATGACAATAGAATACAATAGATAGAATGACAATAGAATACAATAGATAGAATGACAATAGAATACAATTGATAGAATGACAATAGAATACAATAGATAGAATGACAATAGAATACAATAGATAGAATGACAATAGAATACAATAGATAGAATGACAATAGAATACAATAGAATACAATAGATAGAATGACAATAGAATACAATAGATAGAATGACAATAGAATACAATATATTTTATGAATACATTAAATGAGCTGAACTAGAAAGTTGACATATGAAGTACAAGCCTCACTTACATACCATGTTGCGAGATGGACTTTGCCAGTGATTTCCGTCTGATCTGTGACGTCATGCCATGTTTTACCGCCATCTTTGGAGTATTTGACTGGAAGACCTGGCAGCGCAGTCCTCACTCTTATTCTTTTACCTTCGAATCTGATGCGAAATTCGAGTTAAAAATTAAAAGGTAAATTGAAGAAGCTTCTTCTTTATGGAATGTTAGCATTAAATGATGAAGAAATAGAAAACGAACGTGCGTGCTGTGTACAGTCATAAAGCACGCGGGGAATGGCAGAACACGAGAGAAGTGTTAGGAGAAGCACGACGCGTAGTGGAGGGCTTCTCAACACCTCTCGAGTTCTCTGACAATCCACAAGTGCTTTTTAACTTCAAACAGCACAGCAAGCAAGTTTTTTTATTGCTCTTATAAAATACAAATGCGCGCGTTAGCTGTGTGCTCTCATAATTCACGCAACGTCAACCAAATATAAAGCAAGATTTATTTTATAATTTCATTTTCAAGACCATGATTTAATGATCTGTTTTAAATCGTTAGTGCATACATTTCAAGCGCCATACGTCGTTCGAAGATTGCGTTCAAAATTACTAACGAGCAGGACGCGCGCTGAATCATGGGGCTGTTTTAGTGTACGCCATCGGTCTTTTTCGTTTTACAGGTTTTAGTTTTCGAATCGAGTCACATTTACTTTGGTTTTCGGTCTGTTTTTCGAAAGAGTTTGCTAAGGTTTCCGCCATATTGAAAAAAATAACGTCCCCAAAAACAAACAATGATTCAGCGCGTGTTCCACTCGCTACCAGTTTTTCCACACAACCTCGGAAAGCCCAATACCACTCTCGTGCATACACCTATTTCAATTAATGTTGATATCGGGAGATCTGGAATAGTCGATCTGAAGGCGCGATTACACGGTGCAATTTTCTCTGCAACTTGTCTCGCAACGGCGTTGCGACACAAGTTGCACGAAGCATTGCACCGTGTAAGGGACGGACCATTAGATAGTTGATGGGGGGGGGGGGGGGTTGCGTAAATCCCAAAAAAAATATCGCGCAAGCTCTTAAACCTCAAAAAAAATATCGAGCAGGCTCTTCTGTGCGAAAAAAAAATATCGAGCAAGCACAGGTCAAAGGTAATGGCACGAACTTTATAAATATGTTGTGAATGCCCCTCTCAAATCACTGGAAATCGTATTTCCGAGGGTCTCAATTTCCAAAATTTTTCCCCCAAACCCCCCTACGTTCGCCCAACTTTGACGATCGTTACCATTCTTGCAAATACAATTCAGTCCCTGGTAATGCATAATTGCATTGAACATCTGAATATAATAAACTAGAACAGAATTCAAACTGCATGTTCAGTTTTCAATCCTGGAATTGTTAAACAAATTCATTTTACATGTTCATTTTTTTACATGTTCAGTCAATTTAAACTTCAAATTTGCCGAAAAGCCCATCTCTGATTGACCAATAAGTAATTTTGCCCTATGATGATTAATAACATTAATCATTCCATACTAGTTTTTTTTTTAATATCGTGCAAGGTCATGATGTTCAAAAAAAAATAACGTGCAGGGGGTGGGACAAAAAAATAAATATCATGCAACTAAAATTCCTGCAACCCCCCATCAATTATCTAATGGTCCGTCCCTAACCTACAGTGCAATTTGAAAAATGTTGCGAGACAAGTCGCAGCAATCGTTGCGAAAAGTAGAATTCGTTTCTACTTTCGGAAACGATTGCGTCTCCGTTGCACCGTGTAAACGCTCTTGCAACTTGCAACAAGTTGCAGAGAAAATTGCACCGTGTAATCGCGCCTTGAGACCCATAGGAATTGGTGGGTGCCTATATGAATTTGTGTGAATCAATGCGATGAGTGACACAAATTAGCAATTCAGTACCATTCAAGCGTGATTGCAACGTATTTGCAATATTTATGAGATGAGCAATCAGCCTCAGGTAGACCATTTCAGATCTCCAGTTATCAACGTTAATTGTAATAGTTATGTATACAGCTATTTCAAAAAAAGTTGGTGAAGGTTTTGTTGCTTGTTGCATACCAAGTCCGATATGCAGTATGGTGGATATATATTTAATCAGCAAATCGTCACAAAAATATGGAATTTTCCAGGATATATTCATTCATATCCTGCGCTGACATTATTTACAAATGAATATAATACTTTTCAAGCTTGGTAGGCAAGATGCAAGATGCAAGATGCAAGATGCAAGATGCAAGATGCAAGATGCAAGATGCAAGATGCAAGATGCAAGATGCAAGATGCAAGATGCAAGATGCAAGATGCAAGATGCAAGATGCAAGATGCAAGATGCAAGATGCAAGATGCAAGATGCAAGATGCAAGATGCAACTGCAAGATGCAATTGCAACATGCAACATGCAACATGCAACATGCAACATGCAACATGCAACATGCAACATGCAACGTGCAACGTGCAACATGCAACATGCAACAAAACCTTCAGCAACCTTTTATGAAATAGCTATTTATATAGCTCTAAAGGTAATTGACAAACCTTGCCCCAGGGAGTGGTAGACGGTACTTTACGCCCAGTTTATCGAGCCTTGGAAGGTCATGTTTTACAATAAAATGAGAAAATCGTTCCCATTCTTTTCTCTTTTTTTCATTCCGTTCTGTCACGTCATGGGTGTCTTCCCATGATGCCTTATGCCATGCTCGTTCTGCGAGTGACAGCAGACGTGGAAATATCATAAAGTCCATTTGGTCTGGTGTTCTAACAGTCTCGGTCCATAGGGCCCCAGACATTCCTGCAAACGAGTGGAAAACATGACGTGACACTGAAATGGCTTCCCATAAGAATGGTTATCGTATGAGTGGGAAACGTACGGTACTGACTTACAGAAGTACACGGTGCGACATGCCGTAACATTGAAATGGCTTCCATAAGAATGGTTATCGTAAGAGTAGGAAACGTACGGTACTGACTTACAGCACGTATACGGTACGACATGCCGTAACATTGAAATGGCTTCCATAAGAATGGTTACTGCATGAAAGGGAAACGTACGGTACTGACTTACAGCACGTACACAGTACGACATGCCGTAACATTGAAATGGCTTCCCATAAGAATAGAACTTGATTTGTCAACAGTAATCAACTCACCAATGATATTGTCTTTCTTTATCAGCTGAAGGCACGTATCACCTGTCAGTGTTCTGCAAGCTACCTTTATATTAGCATACACATCACCAGGCATAAACCCAAACACTTTTTGAGTGTCCGTGAATCGAGTCGCCCAGTGGTTCCCACGCTCCTCTGGGTCAGGTTCGTACGGGTGATCGAAGTAAAAATGGCTAGCCTGGGTCATAATTACCTGGAATGCAATCATTGGTTAATTTTGTTCTGGGTGGATTTTAAAAGTAGATACCCATTCCCAGACCACTCCCCTAAGACGACTACTAGTGTAGATAAACATTCCCCTGTGGGGTGGGGTGGGGTGGGGGGATGGTTAAGGGGGGACTTACCTATTTACCAGCCACAGTTGCTAAGGAAAGGATTTAAAAATGCCTAAGAGGTTTTTGTAAGGTTTTAAGCTCATGATGAAACCAATTTGTGAAATGGACCATTTTTTGATATGTGTGATGACGTCATCACTCTTGCGTCATTAATGACGTCATATTTCACAAAAAGTTAAAAAACAAGCGTGCAATTGGTCAGTTTAACCCAAAAATAAACGAAATTATAGCTGACATGAATTGGAACAAAGTTAAGCATGGATTTTACTCTACGTTAAGAGTGGGAAAATATTTAGATTTAAAAAATTCAACATAGCTTGGTAGCCTGGCCTTTTCACCGTTTTCAAAAATAATGCTTAACTTTGTTTCAATTCATATCAGCTATGATTTCGCTTATTTGTGAGTCAATCCGACCAAATGCACGCTTGTTTTTTAACTTTTAATGAACTATGACGTCATATATTGCGTAAGAAAGATGACGTCATCGCACATATCAGAAAATGATCCATTTCACAAATTGATTTTATTTATGAAGTTATAATATAAGAAAAACCTTTAAGAGATTTCAATACTTTCCATAGCAACCGTGGCTGGTGAATAGGTAAGTCCCCCCTTAAGGGGGTATAGAGTATATACCCGGGTATAGAGTATATACCCGAGATATTCCGAATGTTTTTGTTTCGCTCGTACCGCACCAAGATGTATTCGAGTAGATGTGGTTTTTCTCCAGGTTCTCCGGTTTTCTTCCTTTCGCAAAAATCGACTTTTAAATTCTAATTCGATCATGGAAACAAGGATGATGATAATGATGATGATGATGATGATGATGATGATGATGATGATGATGATGATGATGATGATGATGATGATGATGATGATGATGATGATGATGATGATGGTGATGATGATGATAACGATGATGATGATGATGATGATAATGATAATGATGATGGTCATGATAATGATAATGATGATGATAATGATGATGATGATGATGATGACGACGACGACGACGACAACGACGACGGTGATGATGATGATGATGATAATGGTGATGGTGATGATGATGATGATGACGGTGATGATAATGATGATGATGATGATGATGACGGTGATGATGATGATGATGACGGTGATGATGATGACGGTGATGATGATGATGATGATGATGATGATGATGATGATGATGATGATGATGATGATGATGACGGTGATGATGATGATGATAATCCGAAGCCCATGGCTGACCTACCTTATAACCAGCATTTGCCAGCACATAAGCTCTATCACCAGTTTTCGATGTTTGAAGGTTAATGTTATTCCAAGCATTAGCGACCAGTTCCTTGTTTTCAAACAAATCTCTTTGATAGGCAATTCCTTGTGCAGAAGAATTGATAAAGGCGTCTGCCCATCCTCCAAGCTTAAGACCATAATGCGCTGTAAGATTTGCTAGGCGCCTGATAAAATATTCTTTAATCGTTGATCTTCGATCTTCACTCGGACTTTTCGACATAATTTCATCACATTCCTTGGAGCCTTCCCATACGCCTTTAGGAACTTCATCCCCGCCGAAATGATATACAGTCAGCGGCTGTATTTCTCTGTGCATGCGCATCACACTCTCGATGACAAAAGAAAGGAAATTATAAGTTGACTCAAGGCAAGGGTTGATGGCGTTGTCATTAAACAGTTGTACAGATTTGTATATAGATGAGTCATTCATATCTACCAAGAGAAATTTTTCCGCATTTTTATCACCAGCTCTTTTGAGGTTTCTGTATCTCACTTCCATTGACTTGATGGCCGCATGTCCATGGCCAGGCATATCGAACTCGGGTATCACTTGAATGTGACGATCATTCGCGTATTGTAGGATTTCTTTGTAATCATTGACTGAGAAATAAGCAGGGGATCCTTTAGGAAGAGCACCAAGCTCGGGCTGAATGCATATTGTTTCTGTTAGATCATGACATCTTCTTGCACCGACCTTAATAAGAGAAAATCGAGACTAAACGCACGGCAAAATAAGAAATAAAAAAACACGCGCTCTCGCTGTGTGTAGTTTTAAAGCACGCGGGAGTTGGCAGAACACGAGAGAAGTATTAGGAGAAGTATGACACGTATAGTGGAGTGTTTCCCAAAACTTTTCCAGTGTTCTGATAATCCCAAAGTGACGTCAAAGCATTTCAATTTAGAGGACAAAACAAAAGAATTTCAATCTCCTGAGAATTGGAACCTATTTTGTCCTCCAAATCGAGCTGCATTCCGACGTGCTGGAAGGGGTCTATAACTGCACACAGTACAGCAACCAAGCTTTGATTTAATTTATGATATAGAATACAAATTAGAATAACCGTTACTTTAGTTAGGAATGATGGTAAAAAAAAGTGCCCGCGCGAGCTCTCGTAAAGCATGTGCTCTCAACAATTCAGAATACGAGATTTATAATGGTTATCCTATAATGAAACTTGTTGCACAATATTGTTTCAATAAAAGTTGCAGAGTGAGCTCTGATTTGCGCAACATTTTCATTGTAGAGAGAGTTTTCATTTTCTGCAACAACGAAAATTTGCTAGTGGTAATATACAATTCTTCGCTACAGAAAAAAACTTTTTTTGTTGAAATTTTTTTTCGACTTTATGAATTTTTTTTAGAGCTGTGTAAGGACGAAATATGACAAATCAAAGTATTTCTTTGCCTTTTATTCAAACATATCCATGCGGTATTGTAGAATGATTCACTAGTCGTCATTTATGCATGATATAGTCTGCAAAGAACTGTTATCTAATGATTTGTAATTATTTTTTGATCCCTTCTGGTGACGCAATTTTTGCTTTAAAAACTCGCGCGCAGCGACCCATTAAATGCTGATTATCTCGAAAACGAGCTCGAGACACCCCATTTTTTTTCATATTTGGAATCAGCATTAAACTTCAAAAAAAAAACTTAAATTTAAAAAAATGTTGTTTTAAAAAAAAAAATTTTTTTTCAAAAGTAGCCAGTCATCTAAAGCATATTTTTTAAAGCATTAGAAAGTTGCGATTTGTATAAACTTGTTATCGCTAATCACAACCACAAAGTCCAGCAATGGCACAGCTAAACAGGGTCAAACTGAAAGCATGTGAAGATGCCTCTGGCAGTCGCTATACACTCCATGTATGACCCTGGAGCACAACTCTAACCAGTTTGAATGAGATTGGGGTCGGTTTGAAAGGAGGGAGGAAAAACCGGAGAGCCGGAAAAACCCTCGGAGTCAGAAAGAGAACCAACGAACTCAGCTCACATGGGGTGACTAGGAATTGAACCCAGGACCTTAGAGGTGAGAGGCGAGTGTTTTAACGCCATGCCATCATGACTCCCCAAGAAATGCATAAATGTTCAACGTATTACCAAGTTTTGACTATAAAAGAAAAAAATACCTGAGTAAGTTCAGGCAGGCCTGGTATCTCGAGTCTCCATCCCTCATCATCCGTCAGGTGGAAGTGAAACTTGTTCATTTTGTACGTTGCCATGACATCCAGGAGACGCATGACCGCTGACTTAGGCATGAAGTTGCGCCCAACGTCTAAGTGCATTCCACGGTAGCTGTATCTCGGAGCATCTTGGATGGACACTTCGGGAACAGTGTCTAAAAAATAACAAAAATCTGTATATGTTGCTTGTGGTCAGGGTTGTCTGTAGTGTGCAGACCTGTCTTTATACTTCTTATTAACAGTGTTTGTCTTTTCTCACTCCTATCACATCAATACTGTACTGTGTCTGTGTATGTTGCTTGTGGTCAGGTTTGTCTGTAGTGCGCAGACCTGTCTTTACACTTCTTATTAACAGTGTTTGTCTTTTCTCACTCCTATCACATCAATACTGTACTGTGTCTGTGTATGTTGCTTGTGGTCATGTTTGTCTGTAGTGCGCAGACCTGTCTTTATACTTCTTATTAACAGTGTTTGTCTTTTCTCACTCCTATCACATCAATACTGTACTGTGTCTGTGTATGTTGCTTGTGGTCATGTTTGTCTGTAGTGAGCAGACCTGTTATTACACTTCTTATTAACAGTGTTTGTCTTTTCTCACTCCTATCACATCAATACTGTACTGTGTCTGTGTATGTTGCTTGTGGTCATGTTTGTCTGTAGTGCGCAGACCTGTCTTTATTCTTCTTATTAACAGTGTTTGTCTTTTCTCACTCCTATCACATCAATACTGTACTGTGTCTGTGTATGTTGCTTGTGGTCATGTATGTCTGTAGTGCGCAGACACCTCCGCGCTTCTCATTGGTTGAACGTACATCACAATCTCCCTACCGCTCCCCCTTGCTGTTTTTATAACTACTCACCATCTTTATCAACGAGTGACAGTAACGTCTGTATCCCATAAAACACACTCCTGGGTGAGTTCCCAACGACTCGGACTGTCTGGTCAGCGGTGTTGACACTTAGTAAATACGCTTCGTGATTGGTCGAATCAATGCCGTTTACTTTGACGCCTGGGCTGTCAATCTTAAGAGTGATCACTTTACGCTGGGTCGGAGATATGGAAAATTCAACTGGAATCTTGAACCTGGCTAAGAATATTAAAAAATATCAAGATTATCATTACCAAGAGAATTTCCCAGTTTCGTATTCAATGCAAACCGCTGTTTTTGAAGACCACAGACTCATTTGCACAGGCTGAGCCTCGTTTACGAGTCATCTACTCATAGACCATTCCCCTTATTACTTCTTGATACCACTACCGCTAGAATCCTCTTCGAATCATTTTTCTTATTCAAATGTTTTAACTCCTTTGGAAGTCACAAGATAATGGTCTTAACTAGGCCAACGAAAGGAACTACGAACAGGGTTCTGTAGAAGTGGTATCAAGGGTAATAAGGGGAATCAAGAATTAGGAACAACAAGACAAGAAAACATTGTTGCAGCATATTAGCATGTGTTTTGGGCCTGGCTTGTCTGCATTTCAATCCCATGATGCATCATTGTGACGTCATCCGTGGAAAGCGCTATCGTTTCCTATTTGTCTTTTACCTTGCAGTAATTTTGCTTCGTTTTTCAGATTACTATCAGCGCTAACTCTCCATCCAATACCTAGATTCAATCTCTTCGCCCTGTCCAGCTTATCAACAGACATGGGCTGTGGTATGACCAATAATGGACTGTCCCCCACCCCCTCAGGAGCATCAAAACCAATGACATCATAACGTTTCTCGGGAGAGTAAGGATCGTACTCATCGGTCGGGTAGCGCTTCCAAGTTTCTTTGGTTTTAAAATCGTCAACGAAACTAAGATCTTCCCCGACAGTACTACGCACAAGCCTGGCCTGGTTGTCTGGCCCAATCAGATACCAGTTAGGCATCACTTGAGTCCTTCCACCAATGAAATCACCCCCACTGTGATAAAAATTAAACGTTTCCCCAGCATCAATTATGGTCGATTCAGACGCGGGTTTCATCTTGTGTAAGCATCCATTGATGTGTTGTAAAGTAACCTTCACGTGTTGACCTTGTAATTGTCTCACGCTACAGAAATAAAGTGTCCACGTTTGTCCCTTGATCGACACGTTTCTGGTGTTTGTAATGGTTATTAAGGCACGGTGAGTTAATTTGTCGTTGTATAAAGGTTTATAGCGTATTTTAAAGGTACTATCCATTTCAGTCTTTAATGTCGGCTCCACAGGATCCTCTAAAACAAACAAACAAACAAACAAACCAATAAATAAATAAATCGAACAAAAGAACGAACGAACGAATGGATGAACGACGGACGGACGGACGGACGGACGGACGAACGGACGAACGGACGAACGGACGAACGAACCAACGAACCAACGAACGAACCAACGAACGAACGAACCAACGAACCAACGAACCAACGAATTAATAAACGAACCAACGAATTAATAAACGAACCAACGAACGAAAGAAAGACACATAAAAAGAAAGAAAGAACGAAAGAAAAAACGAACAAAAGAACGAACGAACTAACAAACGAAGGAAGGAAGGAAGGAAGGAAGAATTTAGAATTACTTCTGATACAGCCATTACCATCAACGTGGTCCAGATAAATAGGCATTCCGACTATTCCAAATGTCACGTGTCTTATCAAATATTCGTTTCTCCCACTAAATATGGTTTGTGCACGTGGAATTCACAGCTTGAGCCAATTAAGTTGAGGAATGATGAATACTTAATATGACACGTGACCTTTGGAATAGTCAAAATGTCTAAAATAGTATTTATGTGGACAACATTAATGAGAATGGCTGTATATAGATAGTTGGGTGATGTCATAATATAAGATGGTTGATTGTAGTGTCAGACATTCTTAATCACCAAATCGTTACCTTTAACAGAAGCCATTCTTAATCTATGGGTAACTTTGGGAAGGGAGGGAGGGAGGGGCAATATCTAATCTGAGTTTGAAAATAAATTTTTTTTGGTAACTCCTTCCTTAATTTCAAATCTAATGCTTTTGTTCTCCATCCTGGAATATGGTAAAATATCATAGTAAGTTAAAGGTTCAGGCGTTGATCCAGGGGGGGGGGGGGGGGTGGATTGAGTGGATATCCAACCCCCACTTTAGGGGTGTTTAAAATCAAAAATATGAATATTTAAAATCTGATGGAGAATAGATACCTTGAAGGAGCTTTGAACAAAATTACCCCCCCCCCCCCCCCCTCCTTTGTAAA
This sequence comes from Anthopleura xanthogrammica, assembly GCA_964019055.1. Taxonomy (NCBI): domain Eukaryota; kingdom Metazoa; phylum Cnidaria; class Anthozoa; order Actiniaria; family Actiniidae; genus Anthopleura; species Anthopleura xanthogrammica. The sequence goes on from OZ025208.1 coordinate 1,265,926, forward strand.
ATCCCTGGGCCTGCCCTGAGGTTAAAGTAGAATACAAACACGTAATCTGTCAAACTAAATCTATCTTGCACTAAAGTGCACGATCAGTGTCTATTGTTTTCAATGGTTTCATCATATATTAGTGGTTAATAATATAGTAGTGTCCAGGGTAATTATCTAATATCAGGTATCTTATTACCTGACAAACACCCTAAGATTTACCGGCTTACTCTATGGTCGTCCTTTTACATTTGTGACACCCTGAGAGGTACCAAATCTGAGATTTTGAACCCCTTAAAAGTACCATGGGCATTCCTGTCCTTTTACAATCAGACAACCCTCCCCTATCCTCCCCAGAAGTAGTTTTTCCCATATATAGTGTTTACACTCTAGTTACTTCAAAAAGATTATCAACCGTGTGACCACATGTTCATAAGTCAGCTATTCAATGACATCAATGACACTTGGATAAAAACGCCCCATATTTTGAAAGTCCGAATAGTTCAAGTATTTAAGAATAATATGACTCAATCATGATTATGAAAACCAGATTGGCAAAAAATTTAGCCTGGGAGCCACTGGCAGTTGAGAAATTTTGGTTTAAAAACTAAAAGAACAATAGGGTTGAGTGAATGACATCATTTACTCACAATTTAGATGCTGAAAAAAATATATAATTTTTATCCGCAAATTTTGACTGTGAAGAAAATATGTTGCTTGGCTACTATTGGGGCCATATAGATTAGTTTAACCAAGTTTCAAGGCATTTCCAATTTTCATCGATTTTCATCCAAGTGCCCCTTTGAAAGGCCTTGGGATTTCAAAACATTGGTATTGTTCAACTTTCACATTCTTTACAGTAGAGTTGACTTAAGCAAATCATTAGCAACAGCCAACTGTAATGTAAAGCATGTGCAAGATGAATAATACCAATCCCACAGACTTCTAAATTATGATGTCGTTGAGTGCAAATGAGTCTGTGGTCTTCAAAAACAGTGCTAAAGCATTTTTGCAAAGAAATGTATGTTGAGGGCAATATTTTTCCCCCGGCAAGCCTGGTTATCAGTCAATACACATACATTTCTTTGCAAAAATTCCACAAAAATTCTAAGTTTCAAAAATTTATAACTTCATCAATATTTTTAAAAGGCAATCTTTACAAAACTTTGCAATTTTACTAATAAAATTGTGACAAATCTGATAGTAAATTTCTTTCCTCCCCCCCCCCTCCCAAAAAAAAACAATACAAAAATCAACAACTCTAAGGAAATACTACTGCAAAATCTCATTATTTATAATTTTACTCGTTTCTTCTTTTCTTTCTTTTCTCGTTCTTTGATTAATTATCTAAATAATTTTTTATTTAGTAAATTAGTTAATTATTTCTTATTATTTTATTTAATTGTTTACTTTATTTTCATTCATTCCTTCATTCATCTTTATTTCTTTTTTCTTCCTTTCTTTCACACATTTTTTCTTTTTTTTTTATCATGTTTAACTTTCATTCACCCTTTAGAGTGGTTTTCATAAACCAGTGAAATACACTTTAGCATATTTAGCACTTACTTCACTCTAATTATTATTTTTCTATTGTGACTACTATTACACTCTAATACACGCATCCAGCATTCCTGCTCTAAGCGCATGCTCAGGGGATTAAAAAGTGAGATAGTATTTTGTAAAACATGTTATATATTTTAGTTGTATTTTTCTTGTCAAACACAATTTTCATTAAATATTCAAGATCACATACCGTTAAGCGAATTTTGAGTCAAATATAGATTACCAAAAAATTGCATATCTTACAAAATATTATCCCACTTTTTAATCCCCTGAGCATGCGCTTAGAGCAGTAGCGTGGAACTATTGATGCGTGTATTAGTACAATTTGTTTTATGGGTTATTGTGCTGATATTCCAACCGGGACCACTTTGATAAACTAGTGACATATTAACCAATCACATCAGCGTGATATTTAGTTCAATATTTTTAACCAGCCAATCAGATAGCACATCGATGTAAAAAGAGCATGAGAACGTGATTATCTGATTGGCTAATGCTGTTATCAGTTCAATTTCTGTCTAGTTTACTGTTATGTGATTGGTCAGTTCTATTCAAGTGGTCCCGGTAAGTGTGTCGGCACAGTAATAAAAACCACTGAATAAGATAGATCTGATAAAGTTTTCAATATTATACAATAAGTCTGAATCTGAACTCAAATCTATTGCGCAATGGATATATAATACATACCTTGTCTAACAACATATTTGGGGGCCATATATATACTATCAAAGTATTGACTGAGTATATAACACACTGTAAAGAACACTGTGAATACCGCCACAGCAGATACTCGCTTGTGTTTACAACAAAAACATGACACAAGCTGTAGAAATGTCATCTGGGAGGATGACATTGATGAGGACGAGTTATAGGAAATTTAAGATAAAAGACTGCTGGCAGTGGTACCTTTATGGAAAAAAACAGGTTAGCAATCAGTGAATGTAATTTACACCAAATTCAAAAATTATTATTTAATACACAGATCATAGTGTTTAATTCTATTTTTAAACCTTACAATAGATGGATGGATGGATGGATGGATGGATGGATGGATGGATGGATGGATGGATGGATGGATGGATGGATGGATGGATGGATGGATGGATGGATGGATGGATGGATGGATGGATGGATGGATGGATGGATGGATGGATGGATGGATGGATGGATGGATGGATGGATGGATGGATGGATGGATGGATGGATGGATGGATGGATGGATGGATGGATGGATGGATGGATGGATGGATGGATGGATGGATGGATGGATGGATGGATGGATGGATGGATGGATGGATGGATGGATGGATGGATGGATGGATGGATGGATGGATGGATGGATGGATGGATGGATGGATGGATGGATGGATGGATGGATGGATGGATGGATGGATGGATGGATGGATGGATGGATGGATGGATGGATGGATGGATGGATGGATGGATGGATGGATGGATGGATGGATGGATGGATGGATGGATGGATGGATGGATGGATGGTTTGACAATAAGAATATTAAATTTAAGACACATTTTTTGTGTATATATAGCTTGAGCTCGATCCAGCCAGAATTTTTAAAATCTATAATACAAATTTTAGTCCAAGTTTTAGAATAAAGAATAAACTATCCAGATAATTTGGAAAAGAAGTAGCCCGATATTTCCAATATAATTTTGAATAATAGGCTCAAGGTTAGAAAATGCCAACATTTTATTTTCTTTGAAACCAAGTTTGGATAAAGAAAATTCAAGGATTTGTTTCTTTATAACTTAACCATGTTGCCTAGCTAACATCTTATTTTGTTGGCAACAATTTTGGCTTGAAAAGTTAAAATAATGATTCTTATTCAAACAAGATTCAAAATATATCTTCTCTTAAGCGATTTGGTCTGAGATTAAGGAGGAATTTTTAGATATAGGTAAGCTTATATATTTTTTAAATTTTGATTTGGAACCAATATTGTCTAGTATTCACGTTAAATTTAGCAGGTGAGTCTGTGTTGGTAATACTTAGGCTTTGATATCAAAAATATCCACTGTTTAAAAGAGATATTTCAAGAATTAATCTTAATATCAATATTAGGATTCCAAAATCTACATATGGGTTGATTGTGAATATATTTTTAGAGGTTTATAAGAACCTTAATGATTGTCAAATCTCCTAGTTGCTACTCTAAATGACTCATGAGCTAGTTTGTTTGACCGTCAAATTTTGAGAAATATTAAAAAATCATGACTTAAATTTGGTTAAAGATGACATGAGTTATACCTAAGATGAATACAAAGTATAGAATAATCATAAAATACCTGTAATTTTATTCCATACGATGTGTTGTTGATGGAACAGTTGGTTGATGTAACTCTACTTTCAAATGCAGGTAGGTACTTCATGTATGACTCCATATAGTGGCACTAATGTATGTTTCCACATATACTTATGGCACTAATGTATGTTTCCTTATACACGAGTATATTAGGTACTTGTCTTACTTAATGTGCTTACTTTACTGTTGCTAATGCCTTACTTCTGCTGCTAGACCTACTTGTGTTGCTTACCTTACTTCTGCTACTAATCCTACTTATGCTGCTTGTCTTGCTTGTGCTGCTTGACCTACTTAGGCTGCTTGACCTACTTAGGCTGCTTGGCCTACTTAGGCTGCTTGACCTACTTATGCTGCTTGACTAACTTGTGCTGCTTCCCTTGCTTGAGGTGCTTGCCTTGCTTGTGCTGCTTGCCTTGCTTGTGCTGCTTGACCTACTTGAGGTGCTTTGATTACTTGAGGCGCTTGTCGTGCTTTAGGCGCTTGTCGTGCTTCAGGCGCTTGTCTTGCTTGAGGTGCTTTGAGTCCTTGAGGTGCTTGCCTTACTTGAGGTGCTTGCATTACTTGAGGTGCTTGACCTACTTGTGGTGCTTGTCTCTCTTCAGGCGCTTGCCTTACTTGAGGTGCTTTCCTTACTTGAGGTGCTTGTCTTGCTTGAGTTGCTTTCCTTACTTCAGGTGCTTTCCTTACTTGAGGTGCTTTGATTACTAGAGGTGCTTTCCTTACTTGAGGTGCTTTGATTACTTGAGGTGCTTTCCTTACTTGTGGTGCTTGTCTTACTTGAGGTGCTTTCCTTACTTGAGGTGCTTTCCTAACTTGAGGTGCTTTCCTTACTTGAGGTGTTTTCCTTACTTGAGGTGCTTTGATTACTTGAGGTGCTTTGATTACTTGTGGTGCTTGTCTTACTTGAGGTGCTTTCCTTACTTGAGGTGCTTTCCTTACTTGAGGTGCTTTCCTTACTTGAGGTGAGTAAGGAAAGTACCTCAAGTACTCAAAGCACCTCAAGTAAGGAAAGCACCTCAAGTAATCCAAGCACCTCAAGTAAGAAAAGCACCTCAAGTACTCACAAGCACATCAAGTAAGGAAAGCACCTCAAGCAAGACAAGCACCTCAAGTAAGACAAGCACCTCAAGTAATCAAATCACCTCAAGTAAGGAAAGCACCTCAAGTAAGGAAAGCACCTCAAGTAAGACAAGCACCACAAGTAGGTCAAGCAGCGCAAGTTAGACAAGCACCTCAAGTAAGGAAAGCACCTCAAGTAAGGAAAGCACCTCAAGTAATCAAAGCACCTCAAGTAATCAAAGCACCTCAAGTAATCAAAGCACCTCAAGTAAGGAAAGCACCTCAAGTAATCAAAGCACCTCAAGTAAGACAAGCACCTCAAGTAATCAAATCACCTCAAGTAAGGAAAGCACCTCAAGTAAGGAAAGCACCTCAAGTAAGACAAGCACCACAAGTAGGTCAAGCAGCGCAAGTAAGACAAGCACCTCAAGTAATCAAAGCACCTCAAGTAAGGAAAGCACCTCAAGTAATTAAAGCACCTCAAGTAAGACAAGCACCTCAAGTAAGGAAAGCAACTGAAGTAAGGAAAGCAACTCAAGCAAGACAAGCACCTCAAGTAAGGAAAGCACCTAAAGTAATCAAAAGCACCTCAAGTACTCACAAGCACATCAAGTAAGGAAAGCACCTCAAGCAAGACAAGTATGTCAAGCAGCATAAGTAGGTCTAGGAGCAGAAGTAAGGTAGGGAGCAGGAAATATGTGGAAACATACATTAGTACGTTAGAATTGCAGCTCGAGTCATCGCGGTAAATTATAACGAGAGTCTTTTAGAAGCCAAACCCAGGCTAAACCAACATGTTTTACCTATTGTAGCCAAAACATCTCTTTTTGTAGAAATACAGAATACTTTTCTTTACTTTGCATAGTGAATTGCAGCTCGAGTCATCGCGGTAAATTATAACGAGAGTCTTTTACAAGCCAAAACCAGGCTAAACCAACATGTTTTACCTATTGTAGCCAAAACATCTCTTTTTGTAGAAATACAGAATACTTTTCTTAACTTTCTTTAACTTAAGTTAAAGGATGAAAGTAAACGAGGCGTAGTGGAAGCATTCACTTCTGTCAACAGACCCTTTGCTCGAATGGGTGAACTGAGTTCTCATTATACACAATACTTTTCTTTACATTGCATAGCGAATTGCAGTTCAAGTCATCGCGGTAAATTATAACGAGAGTGTTTTAGAAGCCAAAACCAGAACCTATTGTAGCGTACAGCTACGCAGTATTCCTAGCCGTGAGTATTTAGTAAAGAAAAACACCTTTTTTGATATGTATAGCTGTATTTTGCTTATAATTCAAATTTTCTTTTTTATAATTTCTAAGAAAGAGTAGGTATTCAAGAGAAGCAATGCGGCAAAACTTTGATATCGTCCTTCATTCATTCCCACAATCCATAGAGCTTTCAAGTGTAACGTCAATTGAATGAAAGAACGACTTCCGGGTCCAAAACGAAAAGCAGTTTTATAAAGATTTTAATTACTTTTTCTTTGTGACAGATTTTGTTGTTCAAAAATCTAACTCTTTCAGGTGGAGGTTAAATCATTGAGAACATTTTGCTTTATTTTAGCAGTTATTATAAGCATTTGGACCCGGAAATATAACTAACAGCTCTATTGCCATTTTACTTGACCTTTAAACTTCGGTGCTATGTTCACCAACTAAAGCTAAAAATCAACCTTTGAAAAGAGATAAGAAATAACAGAAATGAAGACCAAACACTGAATTGCTGATGGAATAGGGCTTGATGACTTGATAGTAGAACCCTGGTATTCCACACTCCTGCTTATCCTTCTCCCATCCGCTGATCTGTTGAAGAGAAAAGAATCGGCAAATTTGCATGACAAGTTTCAGGAGCGTCATCCCCCGTCGCCTCGTCACAGTCGCCGCGATCTTTGGTCGTTTCGTATCAATTTAATTTTTGCCACCCTTGCAGTGTTTCCGATGAAGTTTTAGTGGACGTCAATGAAAGTGTTTTTCTCTGATGACATTGTCAGAAAACACAAAATTATCAAATAACTTGATTGATTGTCCAACAAAACCAACTTCGTGGCTACAGTAAATTGTGCGATTTTGCGGGTGTGATTATGAAGCGCTGTAATCAAATCTTACGAATTCAATCTGTTCCGATACGCAGTCGTACTTGTCATGTACGAATTAGAAGCGGCAAAAACTCGACCGGACCTTACACTATGTTGCAAACTTTGCTTTAGATCAAATTTATTCATGTAAAGCAAAGATTGCAGCATTGTGATTGTATCCACGTCATTCGAAAAAATATTATATTCTTCGACATGCTTTTTGAATCGAGTAAATAAACCACAAAACAAGCCTGTCAAAACTACCTTTGGTTTTCTCGAAACTAAATGAATATACTTTAAAATATTAGAATATATAACAGAGAAGAATGTGGAAAGAGATTATTGCTTCTAAATAATGTTATTATAGGTGAAAATATTATATTTATCTGAGTTGAGTTATGTTTATTGGGTTCAACGTCACTCAGAGGTAATCAATTCAAAAACTAGCTACTCTTTTGACAAAACTAAATCAAAACACATTAGAAAATTAGAATTTATTACAATGAAGTACGTGGCTAGGAATTTTTACTTTTAAATCATGTTTTTAAAGTGAAAATATTATATTTATCTGAGACGAGTTTTGTAACATTTTAGTGGGTTCCACGTCACTCAGAGATAATTTATTCATCCCAAATTCGCGCGTTTTGAATATTAAAAAAAAATGATGAGCTTCTCCACAAAAAGTGTGACAAACTAGCTTTGCTTTTATTGAAACTAGATGAATGTACTTTGGAAGTTCAAATAGAGTCCGAAGAACGTTCAGCTAATGTATTTTGATATAAAATCGAAAATATAAAATGTTCGTAAGTCAAAAAGCATTCTTTTTCACATAAAAAACCTTAGTTTTCTAGAACTGTTTTTCTAGCTCAATAAACTCATGATCAGATGCATGTGAGATGAATAAATTAAATCGGTGAGCAAGTAAGCAAATCAAATGTTTTTTTGTTGTGCTGCAAGATTTAGTAACTAATTTCTGTATTGTTTGGGATTATCCATTCATCTATTCGTTCGTTCGTTCGTTCGTTCGTTCGTTCGTTCGTTCGTTCGTTCGTTCGTTCGTTCGTTCGTTCGTTCGTTCGTTCGTTCGTTCGTTCGTTCGTTCGTTCGTTCGTTCGTTCGTTCGTTCGTTCGTTCGTTCGTTCGTTCGTTCGTTCGTTCGTGTGTTTTGGATCAAGGTCGTCAGGGAGGTTTGTACACTATATTGTATTACATCAATCGAGGCTTGCATTTAAACTTTGCGAACCTTATTGGCTATTATAGGACCACTAGCATGTAACGCCAGCAAAAAGAGTGTGTTTATGTTACGGTCACGCAACGTTGCCTTACCTTGTTGCAAGTTTCACCTTGCCGTGTACCTTATCTGGTATGTCACGCCATGTCTGTCCATTGTCATCTGAATACTGCACAGTAAGGCCTGGGATAGCTGTCTTTGTAAGGATCTTGTTACCACTGGATCTAATATATACATTAGAATAGTGTAAGAACCAACAAACTCTACATGTGATGCTGTGTCCAGGAATCAAACCCAAGACCCCAGAGGTGAGAGGCAAGTGTACTACCACTACACCACCCTTGATTCCCTAATGTATGTGATGCTGTGTCCAGGAATCAAACCCAAGACCCCAGAGGTGAGAGGCAAGTGTACTACCACTACACCACCCTTGATTCCCTAATGTATGTGATGTTGAGTCCAGGAATCAAACCCAAGACCCCAGAGATGAGAGGCAAGTGTACTATCACTACACCACCCTTGATTTCCTAATGTATGTGCTGTTGAGTCCAGGAATCAAACCCAAGACCCCAGAGGTGAGAGGCAAGTGTACTAACACTACACCACCCTTGATTCCCTAATGTATGTGATGTTGAGTCCAGGAATCAAACCTGAGACCCCAGAGATGACGTCATTTCTACGTCACTATTTCAGATCAGCTGGATGACGCTTTATCACAGTCGGCGTTTAATTGATGGCGGGGCTCAAACGAGTAAGCACTTACTTTGCTCCAGGCACAGGAATACGATATTTAATACCAAGTCTGTCTAGGCGTTTGAGTTCTTTGTATCCCAACAAATTCGCGAACTTCTCCCAGTCCTCTGTCGTCTTCTTGTCTCTCTCGGTCTCATCGCTAATGTCCTCCCATGATGCCTTGTGCCACGCACGCTCCGCGAGTGCTAAGAGTCTTGGGTAAATCATGCTGTCCATTTGGTCAGCGGTGCGTACAGTTTCAGACCACAGGGCACCCGCCATACCTTTACAAGGACAATAAGAATAATGAAATGAATGATAATATTAAAAGATTAAAAACAAACAAATGATGATAATGATGATAATAATAAAAGATTAAAAACAAACAAATGATGATAATGATGATAATGATGATAATGGTGATAATGATGATAATGATGATGATTGTAGAAGTACTAACTATCAAAATGCCACTATATCGCTCACCCACCAACAATATTTTCCTTCTTCTTCAATTCAGGACACGAATCTGGTTTCTTGCAAAGCTCTTCCTTCGTAACAGTCTTTCCCCAGCGATTCACTCGCACATTCGCGTAAAGATTTTCCGGAAGAAATCCGAATGTCTTACGAGTGTCAGTGAACCGAGCAGCCCAGTAGTACCCACGCTCCTCTGGGTCAGGCTCGTACGGGTGGTCAAAGTAGTTGTATGTTGCTTGAGATAAAACCACCTGGGACAAAAAAACATGAAGGTCAGGATTATTTATCCAATAATTTCACTGCATCTTATACTAAAAATGAATGCCTCAAACGTACATGAACTTCCATGCAACTGATCTGAGAAAAATTTTAGCCAATCAATATCGAGAAAATTTGCAAAACTGAGGTGTCATCCTTAGTAGCCAGAAGACCACGGAAACGGTTAATTCTTTATTTTATTTTCCTCCTAAATGATGAATATCATAGTAAATGTGTGCGAAATAGCAAAGAACTCTCCTGAAAATCTAGATTTATCTCAGATAAAAACTTTTATGATTCAATTTTCGCAGGCTTCATGACACCTCAGTGACGTCATTTCTTGTTTAAGCCTTCTTGGCCAAACTTGTTTAAAAAGTCTCCATTCCTGGACTCGGCGTCACATGTGACTGAGTAGAGGTTGTTAGGTCTCTTCATTGATTCGAGGTTTTTTCTTCAGGTTCTCTCGTTTTCCTCTCTCCACAAAACCTAACGTGCTAAATTCCAATATCCAATGTGCATGAGCTCGAAATTATAGCTCAAAGCATGATGGGAAAGTGAGTATCCTAACACCTAAATTCTGTTAATTGTCTGTTAAAAATCTGAATCTGAAATCTGAAATCTATTTCAGGGTTCTATCTGTGAGTTAGCCATGCCCTGACTTAGATAAGCCCAGAGGTTGTTTCAGGGTTCAATCTGTGAGTTAGCCATGCCCTGACTTAGATCAGCCAAAAGGTTGTTTCAGGGTTCAATCTGTGAGTAAGCCATGCCCTAACTTAGATCAGCCCAGAGGTTGTTTCAGGGTTTGATCTGTGAGTTAGCCATGCCCTGACTTAGATCAGCCCAGAGGTTGTTTCAGGATTGGATCTGTGAGTTAGCCATGCCCTGACTTAGATCAGCCCAGAGGTTGTCTCAGGGTTTGATGTGTGAGTTATCCGTGTTTTGTAAAGCTAACCAATATGGCTTCCGTGTGTCACATACTTTTCAAAACCCACGCACCTTATAACCAGCATTGGCCAAATTATGAGTCCGTTGTCCCCCTCCTCTCCACGCGTAGCCATACACATCATTATTCTTGATATTCTCTCTCTTGTAGGGCACGTAGTTCGGACCCAGTAATCCATCTTCCCAGCCAGCTAGACCCAGACTCTTAGCCTGCGTTATGTTAGCAACCCGCTGGACAAAATAATCTTTCAATTTGTCGACGATATCTTTTGCATTAAAATCATACCCTAAGCGAGTAGCCAGGGTTTTACAAGCACTAGAGTTGGTCCACGCCCCCTTGGCAACCTCGTCTCCACCGAAGTGGTACAACTTCAGCGGTTGTATACTTTTGTGCATACGTACTAACGCCTCGACTACATGATCAACGAAGTTGTAGCTTGACTCAATACAAGGATTCGTAGCGTCGTCTGTGAACCATTGAACGGTTATATACCTAGAAGGGTCTCCTATCTCTGTTAGAAGGTACTTCTTGGCCTCTGTTTCATTGACTGTCTTGAGGCGATGATAACGAGCCTCCATTGACTTGATGGCCGCGTGGCTGTGCCCAGGCATGTCAAACTCTGGAATAACTTCAATATGAAGCTTGTTTGCATGTCTTAGGATCTCTTGGTATTCATCTTTGGTGTAGTACTGTCGAGTAGTGAAGCCTTCGGGGGGTGAACCAAGTTGTGGTATGAGGCACGACCTTTCTTCGAGATCGTGACAACGTTTAGAACCAACCTGGAAGTTAAGAAAGAAAAAAATTACCACATGTCATTGTCTTGAGTATTATAACTTTCTAGTTAAATATATCATTTTACTTGGGGCGTAATGTTTTCCCATTTCAGACCATATTTCATTCTCTTGAGTATTATAATTTTCTAGTTAGAAATACTCTTTTACTTTGAGCGTAATGTCTTTCCATTTTACGGTACGTCATATACCGTTTTGTTTTTAAAAAAAACATTACATCCGAAGGAAAAGGCCTGTAGAGGAATACTCGTGGTAACCATGGTAACATGCCTGTGTTAGTTCTTCGAGTCCCGGTATCTCCAGCCTCCACCCCTCGTCCTCACACAAATGAAAATGAAGTTTATTAAACTTATAGGCTGCTAGCATGTCTAAGAAACGCAAAACAGTGTCCTTGCTTTTGAAGTTACGACCAACATCCAGATGCATACCCCTGTACGCGTACCTAGGGGCATCCTTGATGGTTACCTTGGGAACCGTTCCTAAGGAGGCAAAGAAAAGGTTCACGTTAACCTTAACTATGTTGATTTTTTTAGTTTCTTAGGCCAAAGTAAAAGTAGTGAAAAAACGGAGTATATTTCAAATATATATTTATCCGCGGGTATTTCTTCGGGTTCCCAGTTTTTTCCCACTCCACAAAACCCAACAAGCTAAATTCCAATCCGACCGAAATTTCAATCTGTGAGTTAGCCGTGCCCTGACTTAGATCAGCCCAGAGGTTGTTTCAGGGTTCGATCTGTGAGTTAGCCATGCCCTGACTTAGATAAGCCCAGAGGTTGTTTCAGGGTTCTATCTGTGAGTTAGCCATGCCCTGACTTAGATCAGCCCAGAGGTTGTTTCAGGGTTCGATCTGTGAGTTAGCCATGCCCTGACTTAGATCAGCCCAGAGGTTGTTTCAGGGTTCAATCTGTGAGTTAGCCGTGCCCTGACTTAGATCAGTCCAGAGGTTGTTTTAGGATTCAATCTGTGAGTTAGCCGTGCCCTGACTTAGATCAGCCCAGAGGTTGTTTCAGGGTTCAATCTGTGAGTTAGCCATGCACTGACTTAGATCAGCCCAGAGGTTGTTTCAAGGTTCGATCTGTGAGTTAGCCATGCCCTGACTTAGATCAGCCCAGAGGTTGTTTCAGGGTTGGATCTGTGAGTTAGCCATGCCCTGACTTAGATCAGCCCAGAGGTTGTTTCAGGGTTTGGTCTATGAGTTAGCCATGCACTGACTTAGATGAGCCCAGAGGTTGTTTCAGGGTTTGGTAACATTGATCTATCATCTCATATACCAAAGCAAGGAAAAGGATTCTGTTAGTAATAAATGTGATATAGACACCAGGGAATTCCAAACCTTTCTCATCGATCATCGCCAACAAACTCTGGATTCCATAAAACACGGCCGTTGGAGTCAAACCAACCACTTTGATAGTCAGCCTTGAGACATCCACGTCAAGGCTATACGCCTCCTGATTGGTCAATTTCTTGCCAGCTAACGTGACGTTAGGATCACCAATCTTCAGTTTTATGTTCTTGACAGGGTCGGGCATGGATGGCGTTGGTTGAGTGTCGTTGACATTTTCTTGTCAGTGAATATCAGTGTGAAAAAAACAGCATTTAGATTATCAGTACAAGAGTGTGACACATTGCGTGACGGCTGTCATGCCTGTATGCCACGTGCTAGTAGTTTCACTGGCCTCGTGCGTTAGTTTGTCAGTCAGTTCGAGAGTATTTTTTAGTTTACAGTTTTCTACATATTGTATATAATTTAAGAAGGGTTAGTTTTAGTGCACCTAAAGTAAATACTGAACGTTTTAGAGAAAGTTTTATTAATAGGATTATTATTAGATATAAATAATCATTTCTAATACTTATAATATTTAGCTATTTATTATTTATCTAATTTGTATTTGTAAAACCGATGTGTTTTTTATCTGTTTCTAATAAAGACATTATTTGTTTGTTTGTTTGTTTGTTTGTTTGTTTGTTTGTTTGTTTGTTTGTTTGTATTGCTTGGCTTGTCCGCATTTCAATCCCACAATGCATCATCGTGACGTCATCCGTGAATGTCTCAACTTCCAACGTACTAAAAGAGATTGATAACAAGCACAGGAATCCCATTTATTGATATCTTACCTGCTAAGAATGCTGCTTCATTTTTAAGCACATTGTCAACAGACATAGTCCATTTGGTTTTCGCAAGAGTCATTCGTTGTGTCTTGTTCCATCCAGACACGTGTAATGGCGTCGGAATCAGCAGCAGAGGTGATTCTCCTAAGTCTTTTATATCAATCGTATCATATCTCTGTTCAGGTGAATAAGGATGATATTGATCTTCTGTATAACGCTTCCATTGTCTCTCAGTCTTAAAATCACCAACAAACTCCAGCCCCTCTCCTATTGTGTTCCTTATGGTCCTAGGTTCCAGTCCTCTCGCAGCAACATACCAGTTTGGCATAATATCCGTCCTTGCAACGGCAAAGTACTTCACCTTGAATTCCACCTTAACTTCAGAGCCCGGTTCCAGGTCCTTAAAATCGTCTGTAGGTTCCATTTTATGAAGGCACCCATTGATATGAGTTAGCTTCACCCCGGGACCTCCAGGGACTATATACCCGTGGGGATTATGTGGTAAATGGTCGGGCTCTACGATGCGAATGCTGCAGAAGTATATTGCCCAATTCCCTTTCGTGACGGCGAGCGATCCTTTGTTTGAGAGCGTGACACGAGCTTTGTACTGAAGCCAGGTATCGATGAAGTTGTCTATTACGTCATAGTGTACATTGAGGTTAGAAGACATGTCGTCCAGGTCGGTTTGTTCCACTGAGATGACAAAAACTAAAAAAAAAACTGTGTCAGCATTCGAACAACAATGACTTCTTGAGGAAAAAAAATTGGTATTTCAATTAGTGCATTATGGGACCGTTTCAGGGGATGTATTTCCAAGATGACATCTATGATTTTATCCCCCAAAACAGTCCCACAATACACTACAACGCCAACTCGCGACCCAGAGTTTCCCCAACCCTATGACAGCTAATAGATTGTTTTAGAATTCGCACAATTCGTGTTCATTGATTATCGACTCATTTACTCAGGGCTAGCTTCATTTCAGCATCAGAATATTCACAAATACCAACGGTAAAATAAAGAATGCACAACTTCAACAATACAAACACTTTGAAATTCATTTTCACTGTGCAATGTTGATCAAATGTTCTCCCTTTTCAGGATCACCTGTCATTGGCCCTGAGTTATATTTCTTTGTTTACTAACTTGCAACGCTTGAAAAGACATTAAAATGGACGAGACTTGTTCCAAATATTTTCTTTGAACGAGGGTCCTCCCCAATAGACCATTTCACGGTTGTCGTCGCTCAACTTCAGTCTCGATAGTGTAATATATTCTTTAGAATTTGACTAAAGCCCACGGTAATTTAAGGAATGTACGCATTATTAAACAATAGACCATTTTCGAGATGCAGGGGCGCTTTTAGTCAAATTCTAAAGAATAAATTACACGCTATCGAGGCTAAGGTTGAGCGACGACAACTGTGAAATGGTCTATTTCGAGCGCAGAGTCTTCCAGCTTTTTGATAAGCGGGCTGGCGCCAACAGGACGACAGAATCCTAGGAAGGCGCTGAAGGGCTCTGGGTATAGGAGATTGCCACCTCCCCTTTCCCCCTACTTTCTATATTACCTATTTCCGCCTCTGATTTTATTGTTTAGTTCCTTATGATATGAATATAAAATCTAAGATGCAATCCTAAAGTAGACGCAAATACCTTATTTACTCGATTAAGCGCCGCATGTGAGACCAAAATATCAAAGAGCGCCGCCCTCAAATAAGCGCCTTCCCTGAATAAGCACCTCATCCGAAACACTAAAGATTTGAGGAGCGCGGCGGCCGTTTGTCGAGTAAACACGGCATAATAGGTATGCCAACAATCAACAAACGGAGATACAAGGCACTTTATAATGTGAAATTTTGCAGAGAAGTAGCCTAATACCTTAACAAGATTAAGACTAGGGAGGATTTTTCATCCTATTAGAAACGTTTCATTGTGAAGTTATTGTAACAGAAACGAGAAATTGTGAATTTTAAGGGCAAAACTTCATTCTCGAATCACTTAAAATCGCACGTGCACTTTGGAATTTTCTCTAAACTTCGTATAACTATAGCCACATGCTAAGGATTAGCGTCAGGTGTGTCATTTTAAAAGTTTAGATTGAATAACGCGCGAAAATGCTGCTTATCAAAAGCAGTGTCGTCACTTTTTGGTTGCTATGGTAACTAGGATGCCAATGAAATATACATCGTTACAAACTTCAATCTTCATGTAGTAGTTGGGTGACATTTTAAGATGATAGGTGCTTGTATGTAGGCGGAACTGCAGTCGTCCAAAGTCAAGGGTGTAAGCACTAGAAAAACTGTAGGCAACCTCCTTATTAGTATTATTTTCTTTATTCTTCAGTAAAACTTAGTCTCCCCGTCTACAATAATATCGATAACTACATGGCTGTCATACTTCAACTGGCTGCAATATTTGTAATGTAAATATATGATACGCGAATACTGATAGCCTACGACAGAGAATGAAATATTCCAGCTCCATTCCTTCCATCTTTCCTTGCCACTACATCTAAGATAAACATTTCGTCAAAAGAGGAGAGCTATAAAGACGCATATTCGGCATTTGTTCAAGTGATAGGAATTATCAAACAGACATATTGTAATATTAGAGAATTGACCTGGATAGATGACCCGTTCTTTAGAGCCTTCATTCATACATGCTTAATAGTCATATGATAATTCTATACTCTAAACATATAAACATTAGCGCTCGACGAGGACGCAAAATTTTCTAGAAAAATATATAGATTGCACAAGGCAAATGTTTAAGAAAAGCCAGTTTAATCTTTCCTCAGAATGTGGCGGGAAAAGAATCTTTGGATGTTAGAGCAATGCCGAGTTTAATTTATCTTAAATGACTCTTAAATATAAAGAAATACCTGGACTTGTCGTTAGACATGTTAGAAGAGTGAAGATATACAACCACATGACGAAAGGTCTCCAAATGTGCAGGGAGAAACAGTATGGATGCTTGAATGGACAGCTTTAAGCGCGAAAGTGTTCCGCGTGTAATTGTAGCTTCGTCTTCTCGAGAGCTGTTAGTGTTTATTGTAGATCTAGTTACTGCACTCAGAAGATGGCTGAGGGACACAGGGTGACCACTGGTGGTAAGAAAGGTGATCAACGCAGGAAATGCCAACTCGGAAATAGAATGGAAATAGAATGGAATAGAATGGAATAGAATGGAATAGAATGGAATAGAATGGAATAGAATGGAATAGGACGGAATAGGACGGAATAGGACGGAATAGGACGGAATAGGACGGAATAGGACGGAATAGGACGGAATAGGACGGAATAGGACGGAATAGGACGGAATAGGACGGAATAGGACGGAATAGGACGGAATAGGATGGAATAGGATGGAATAGGATGGAATAGGATGGAATAGGATGGAATAGGATGGAATAGGATGGAATAGAATGGAATAGGATGGAATAGGATGGAATAGAATGGAATAGAATGGAATAGGATGGAATAGGATGGAATAGAATGGAATAGAATGGAATAGGATGGAATAGGATGGAATAGAATGGAATAGAATGGAATAGAATGGAATAGAATGGAATAGAATGGAATAGAATGGAATAGAATGGAATAGAATGGAAATAGAATGGAAATAGAATGGAATAGAATGGAATAGAAGGGAATAGAATGGAATAGAGTCTGTAAACCAGGCTAAATGAAATATTGGAAATTTTTTTTGTTGTCAAATTAAATTAAAGAACATTAAGAACCAATAAAGCTAAAAAACGACGACGCTTCGACGTTAGCTGACGCTAACATAACGTGGTTATATCAAGTCAAGTGAAAATGGAAACGAAGATAATATATGATAACAAAAGTACACGAAATAATAATGGGATCGTAGAAAAATCAATGCGGCCAAGAGTGTTATGTAAACAATTTGGCACGAACAGAGTCACTCTGTGTATTCAGATTTGACGGCATGCACGTTATTTTTATATACTTTTGACTGTGTTTCTTTTAGGTAAATATTATGATAAGAAGGAGAGAGAAGAAAAGAAAAGAAAGGAAAAGAAAAGAAAATAAATAAAAATAAAAAGAGATAGAACCAAATTAATGAAAATAATTTAAACTTATTTATAAACAGTTGCACACGAGAAGACACATGAATATGGATACAACTCAACAAAGAATCTTATTCTCAAGGGAATGACACGTGGTCTGAAATGGGAAAACATTATGCCCAAGCTAAAGCTATTTATTTTATTTCTACAAAACGTGTGACTTTATTTTGATTCCGTTGAACAACGAATCCAGGGCAAACACAGGACTAATATCATATACGATGCCCTATGATATATCATACTACTGATCCTGGTCAGGAAGATCAGCAATAAATGATTTGAACCAGTATTCAATATACTATAAAAGTCAAAGCCAAGGAAATAAATATATGCAAACTTTTTTCATAAATGTTACGTAGTAAAGAGCGTTTTTCTAAAAGAATTCGTGCGTATTCGAAAATGAATTAAGAATGATACAATTGTTATTAAGTTATTAAGAATATGACTTTTTTTTTTGCAAAATCGCGAATCTTATATAAGTGTCGCGAAATATGCGATCTCCAATGTCTCAGAGAGTTCATGTAATAAGTTATATTATATAAGGTATAATGTTTAGGTCACCCATCCAGGTACTAACCCTCCCTAAACAGGCTTGACTCAGTATCATAAAAGTTTTATTCCGGTTAGTCTCTCCCCTGATGCCTTTTGGCTAGAACATTTTTCTGCGTAATACGCACACCGGCCAAGAGCAGAAGGCCTTAATTGCCGTCAGATCCGAAGTCCATACAACGCCCCGGCTCTGCGGATGCCTTGGAGTTGATGGCACAGTGGAATTCTTCTTAGGCTTGTTTTAGTTATTTGTGTTGGTTTTGACAAACTCATTTTTCAGTATATTGCTTGTTTTAATATTTTTTTTTGCTTGACAAACTTGTAAAAAATTTTGTGATATATTTTTTTGCTTTATTTGGAATGAGTTCTTACGCCTAGAAATAATCAGGAAATAGCTTATTAAGATTCCTTTTCATATCTTCGTTTTTTATACTCTGCGACAACGCGAACACTAAGTCTAAACAGTATTATTTTTTCTCGAACATTTGAAGAAATACAGAATTGCATTTTGAATTGAATGAAACTTTTATTCTTTTCTTTTCTTTCTTATTTTTTCTCTATGCTATTTTATTTCCTTTCGTATTTTTTTGTCCTTCCTAATCTTTTCTCTTTTCTCCTCTTCTCTCCTTCTCTTTCCTTTCTTTTCCTTGCCTTCTACCGTTCTCTTTTCTCTTATTTTCTACCACCATACTCATTACAAACCCTTATCTCAGTAGTAACTCTCTAAATTTACTATCTTTTGACTACACTTGTATCGTTATCAAAATATTTTCACCAGCTGTCGACAGAGTTACTGACAACGCCTCGCTATTGTCTTTCCCAGCCGCTGTCCTGAAGCACAGATGTCCATGTGTACTAACACTATATGCAGCTGTGCCAGTCGCCTACCCACACCTGGATTCTGGACTAAAAACAACCAATGGCTGTGTATCATCGTATGGTCTATCAATCGACTCCTGCTCTGCCTCTGAAATCCGGTCAAGAGCGAGGAAAGGTACTGGTTATTCTGTGGAGGATTTCTGACTGCTTTAACGACAATGACTACAGTCGTTTTACTATTCCTATTCCTAGGAATTAGCTTACCAGGTATTTACTTAAACCTTCCAAATTTAATATTACGAATTTAAGAATTTCAAAAATATAAAAAAGTATTTTTTAGGATCTTTTATCCGACCCAAAATTATTTTCACGACTTGAATTTTTTAATTTTTCAAACAAAAAACAAAAAACATAATAATATTAATAACAAAATGAAGTTGGAACAAAATTGAATTTACAACATTTTTCAAAATTTGTTTCATGCAATTTTGAAATTCGGAAAGTTAAAACTAAAGTTTAAAGTAACGCCGGAAAAAACACAATGATCAAAATCTTACAAGAATTCATCTCATTAAAGACAAAGTAAACTAGACAGAATCAAATGAGTTGATATTATAATAGTTCTTAATATTGACTTTCGTTTTACGAGTATCACCCACAATCACAGTGCAATAAAACAAGTCATTGAAACTAAGTTAATGAAATAACTCAAAACTACAAAACAACGCTTTCCTACTTTGTTTAGAGAAAAAAAGAACTTTTGAACGTCAAAAAAAAGTTGGAAGTTTTGAAATTTGGAGTGGTAAACTTTTTGGTCAACCAGAACTGGTATTGAAAATACTTTCTCGAAGTTTTGATAAACAATATCGAAGTCCTTGCATTATCACATGTGCGATAAAATTCAAGCATTTTGAAAAGATCAAAAGAAGCAAATAAGGACAGAGGGGGAAATAAAAGCCCTTTTAATCATTCGTTTTTGGCAAAGCGAAGAACCGAAATTGGGAAGGAAGGAAGGAGCGAGGAAATCCAATTGCTGAAAATATCTTTCGTTAATTCATGCAATACCACCTATACTCCAAGTAAATTAGCGTCAATATTTTTTCTCTTTCAGCTCTCAACGCCCAGGTCAGCCAATCAACACTCGACTACATCGCAGGGAATCTCGGGATACGCTATGACATACTCGACAACATGCAAGACACCTGGAAAACGTACTTGATAGAGCTGACCTTAACGAACGCAGGCTCACAAGCCATTAGCTCCGGGAACTGGGAGATTTATTTCTGTCATATTCGTGTGGTGGAACCTGAACATACTAAACATAATCCTCATGGTTATGTACTGCCAGGGTATGCACTCAAGGTACGTAATTGCTGGCTTTCGTGTGACGTCATCAAAAATTTAAAATCTAAACTATACATCGCATAATAACATTTCTAAAATATGTTTTAGAAATCAGTGATATAAGTCACAGGAAAAAGTTTCGAGTCATTTTGATGTTTGGTTCTCGAGTTATGAAGGTTGAATTTGTGTCACGCAATAACGTCACGCGTATCTGAATAACAGATGTTGAATATATGTGTTCTCATCGTTAAAAAATCCAATATCAGGTTAATCTGACCTGATTCCACACGCATGGAATAATTAAACGTTTGGTGTTACAGACAATATGGACTTACCAAGAAATACCATGTTTGGATATGGATATATTTTTTCACTTATGGTTTACAATTTTCAATATAATGACATTTACTACCAAAACTCTTCAAATTTCTCCATTTCTGGTTTTAACGATTTTGTCTCGTTGCTACTACCCCAAAATACGCAAAGTATTATGGGAATGTTCAAGTGGTTTGTATCATTCATTACTAGATCACCCACATCAATGGTTGTCAACACAAGCTCGAGCCAACGCCCGAGTTCAGGGCGTTGGTATCAGGTGAAGTCAGGAAAATTCGCTTTAAGTCGGAGTTCTGGGCGGTCGCTAAGACTGATGTCATGCCAAACTTCTATGTCGCCGCTGACGGATTGCAGGCTCGTACGATCACAAGCACTTCCGGTGAAAGCCTGGACTTTGTCGGGGACTTTACCACCCCTAAACAATGGAAGCGGTATGATGCTGATAAGTACAACCCTTACTCACCTCAAGTGAGATTTGCAGTTAATGATATCAAGGATATGAAGCGACCTGGCCTGCCAGTTATACCGAGTCCATCCGAGGTGATTGGGTTCAAGGATAGCCAACGACTGAATTTAATGACTGGGGACTGGGCTGTGGTTGCTGAGAGTGGACTGGGTCGAGAGAAGAGATTCTTGGCTAGTGAGTAATTGATATACAGCTATTTTAAAAGAGAAGTTGAATACTAGTCAATATGCATATTGAATAGTGCATTCCAAGACCAAAGGGCATTGTGGGTCTCATTAATTTGAAATAAAAAGTAAATATACAGCGAATTGCTCTCTATATGTAGCTAGTATATTGTTTCGTATGGAATGCACTGAAAAATGAAATATATAATAATTATTTATTTTACTTTTGACGACAAAAAAATCTCTTTAGGGACATATTACAGTGAGGACACTCGAACCATGAACACTTGATATTTTTATATTTTTTATTTTATGAACTTTCTACTGCTTCTAACCTTCTGAAAATGAAGCACTGAACTCAAATAATCTTATTGTTCAAAATAAATCATATTTCCAATCGATTCACACAAGGGATAAAGGAGAAAAAAAGTATGAAAAAAACCTCAAAGTGTTCACGGTTCGAGTGTCCTCACCGTAAAGTGCACCTTACCCCTACATGAAGTGAATATTTGAATGGTGAAATATTTCTTGATTAGAGGGGTGCGTTTTTAAGTTATGACGGTTTATATTTCCAATATGTTGATAGCTATGACGTCTACCCAGGCTTTTGAGTATATTTGTTTATTTGTAATACTATGCAAAGTCATTTGCATATTTATATTATGGCGTAATCAAGAACATTAATGACATTCCTCACGGGAAGAAAGTTCCCTTGAGACTAGCAAGCTCCCTCATTGGTTGCTGTGCATTGTATAAAAGGAAAAGGACGCTCTTGCATTAGTTATTGAGCAAGAAATCGAATACAGTCAACGCGGAACCCACCCGCCCACCCCCTTTTAGTCGGGTTGATTTTTCTGAACAGCAACCGTTTTCCCTCTTAGCACTTCGTACCGAATCGTCTTCCGGTCGGAGTTGCGCATCCATATCTCATTAATGACAATGAAATAAACAGAATAATATACTAAACACTGGCCATTGTGAGACACTAAATTTACATTGTACACGAGTACAATGAGGATGCTTTATAAATACTGTTTCAAATTATGAAAATTACGAAAGTAAGTCACTATCCTTGGATTTCTAAGGACATTGCAAACTGAAACGATATCTCGAAATATGATACTTACAATTCTGTGCCATTATTCGTTCATGAAAAATACCGCTTGAGCTTACTCCGATGTAAGTGTGCGACTAACTGAATGTATACAAAATCTGCTAGTTTGCTCTTAAGTACTGTTATCTTGAGACTTAAATTAAGCCTATGTTACGTAACCCCCTTTACTTATCTTTCTTTGGTACGTTTGAATTTAATCGTTTGTTCTTAAAGATCATAACACATACTTTTCGTGTGAACCTGTTAAAGATTGTATATTTGATGAAGCCTGGGTAGACGTCACAGTTATTAACATATTGGAAGTATGAACCCTTTTTACTTAAAGTGCTACTATCATCAAATCAAGAAATATTTCAACATTCAACTATTCACTCCCTTCGCAAAAATCAACTTTTAAATTCAAAATGGAATTTCAGTGGACGAATGCCTTCTCTGTGGAAATATCATTGCTAAATCCCATTTATGTATTCATTTGATATTTTCTATTTCATTGGCTATTGTTAACATCCTGTTCTTCTCGTTATCAGCGGCGCTTGGTTTAAATATCAATTACAACATCAATACATTCCGTCAGATCCACCTCAAGCTCGGTGATGTCCAGATCGCAGGCAAACCATCATCCAGTAATGAGGCGTACAACCTGGACGTAGAAGTATTGCTTGAGAGGATCACAATCACCGGTAAAACACCAGTTGCTGTATTCTGGGGAATACAATCACTGCTGAGTATGGGCTACTCCGGATCTGTGCCACAGGTAACCCAGTAAAGGACGTATGCTCTGCTCTCCACCTACTCTCGTCTCCTCCTGTCGTCTCGTTCTGGTCTCTTTTCGTCTCGTCTCGTCCTCTCTCCTCTCCTCTCTTCTGCTCTGCTCTGCCCTGCTCTGCATTGCTCTGTCGTGCTCTGCTTTCCTTTGCTCTTCTCTGCTCTTGTCTCCTCTTCTCTACACTGCTCTGCTCTCGTCTCCTCTCCGATATCACTGAAAATAATTCAATTCGCATTTGTCACAGATCTCAATACGAGACGCTCCAAGGTACGAATACAGAGGAATGGAGATCGATCTTGGGAGAAACTTCATGCCGAAGTCTGAGATTCTGAAAATGATCGACGCTATGGCGATGTATAAACTGAACAAGCTACATCTACACTTGACAGATGATGAAGGATGGAGGCTGGAAATCCCTGGACTCCCAGAACTAACCACGGTAATGTGAATGATTATCCTGGGACGACAGGACAAATTCTTCTTTTAATGGAAGGCAACTGAGATATATACCGAAGCCTCTAAATTCAATTGCATGCTCAATAATTGCCAGTAAACTCGCTTGATAGGTGGCCGATCATTAGGGGTTGGTCATAGCAACACCATAGCAACACTACGTATAACGTAACCATAGCAACACCATAGCAACACCACGTATAACGTAACCTTAGCAAGACTATAAAGAAGGTCATTTTTTTCATTAAAATTAAAAACTCTAGTTTTCCAAGGAAACTTTTTTAAAACTTCGTATAATCAAAGATCATTAATTTACTTTTTATATGACGGAGAAACTAAAATAACTCAAAATTTTGATTTTGCGAAATATTTTTTCACATAGTACCGAAATCGCATATATTTTGCCTTTATATTAATTATGAAACATTTTATTGTACACTTTTTGAGTTTCTTGTCAATAAAGATATGTTACAGACCTTTTCGTGACGTCATCAACATAAAAATTCTTCGAGAAGCGATATTGCGCATGCTCGCGCGCGCACACTACAACTGTATATAGCCACCTTAATAGAGGTTTTTTCATTTTTCTCTATTAGATCGGATCCAGGAGATGCCATGATCCACAGGAAACCCAATGCGTGGATTCCCAGCTCGGTTCAGGGCCTGGGACGGGTAACGCAGGGACTGGGTTCTACACGGTGGATGAATACAAAGAAATCCTTCGCTATGCTAATGATAGACACGTAGAAATTATTCCAGAATTTGACATGCCTGGACATGGGCATGCTGCCATTAAAGCAATGCAGGTAACCATGACAACAACCCTACTGATGCCTTAATGATGCTGTGTGATCATTGTATATCTTAATGAAGTGTGTCTGTCATTCACAGGACGTCGTTTATGTAACTTCAATTGTCCTTCATCTATTACGTCATTCATGTCACTCATTCATTTGACGTAATATATATCTACAATTATGTAATAATGTAGTTTATGCTACTCATTCAAATGACGTTATTCATTTCACATATTTACGACGCAATTAGTGTCATGACGTAGTTATTTCATGACGTCATTTATCTTTTTCTAGGCGCGTTACCAGAAGTACATAGCGATGGGTGACTCTTACAAAGCGAATCAATACCTTCTATCTGACGCACAAGACACTTCCAAATACCTATCAGTCCAGTTTTTCACAGACAACGCAATCAACCCGTGCTTACACTCAACATACGAGTTTTTTGAATACATAGTCTTCCAAGTACGTAACATGCACTTAGGAATTCAGCCTCTAAAGATCTTTCACTTTGGTGGAGATGAGGTCGCGAAGGGTGCCTGGACAAAATCACCAGCTTGCGCTAAGATGTCTGCTCAACTTGGCCTCAACTTCACAAGCCCCAACATTGTAAAGGTACGAAAGGTTAAGCAATATCAAAACTAGCTGTGGTGATTCCAACATAGGATTGGACTTGTTAGAATTAAACATTGATCATTTCTGTCAATGTTAGAAGCAGGGGTCCTATGACCGAAACGTAGGCACGCCATACATTGAAAATGCTTCCACGCTTCCTTTTTTGATGAGGATCACTTAACTGATAATGTTTTTGTAATCAAAAGGATCTGAAGGAAATCTTCGTTCGGCGTGTCGCTAATATCGCCCACAAATACTGCTTAGACCTTGGAGCGTGGGAAGATGGTGTTCTAGGTGTTAAAGACACGCCGTATGACCGATCCTACCTCAAGAATCGTCAAGTCTATGCCTATGCTTGGGATAACGTATGGGAATGGTTCCAAGGGGATAGGGCGTACAAATTAGCTAATGCAGGGTACAAGGTAAGAATGTGTGACACATAAGGCAATCCTACCTCAAGAATGCGTAACACATGGCAAAAGTGTTACATAGATAGGATAAAAGCATGACAAGTTACAATAAGAAACATTATGATTAGAGACAAATTAAGCGTGACAGGTAACGCATTCTATTAATTGTACATCTAATAATACGATGTAAAAGAGCGTGACAAATACATACGGACGCTACCTAATGGCTAACTGAACGCTCAAAGGTGTGACATGTAAATGTGAAGCCTTTACATAATAGTACATAAAAAAGATTTGATGTAGAAAGCGTGACAAGTAACGCATAGCTAATGTAACGCCACTAAATTATGGTGTGACAAACGTCTCAAGAAAGAAAAAAAGCGATATATTGTTTTTTAAACACAGCAAATATTCTTAAAAGGTTTTCAAGAGTAAAAAATAGTAAAACGGGTCTTAATTTTTGAGTACTTAATATAATATTTTTAATGTTATTGCTTTAAGGTCGTTATGACCCAGGCTACCCATCTTTACTTTGACCACCCGTACGAACCTGACCCAGAGGAGCGTGGGTACTACTGGGCACCGCGTTTCATCGACACTCGCAAGACGTTTGGCTTCATGCCTGATGATCTGTACGCTAATGCAGACTTCACGAGAATGGGAGACCCGATTATTGACCTGTGTAATAACATGTACAAAGGAAAATGCGTTCCTCTCAAGAAACCAGAAAATGTGGCGGGTAAGCTGAATTGATAGAATATACGAAAAAAAAACATGATGGTATCACTAATCACTATAGGCGACCTGTAAACCTTTTAGAAATAGCTGTATATAGAGCATAGATTATATACCCCTTTCACGTGACGTCAAAGCAGCTCTATTTCGATGACAAAACAAAATAATTTCAATCTACTGAGAATTGGAAACAGATTGTTTTTTTCCTCAAAATTTAGCTGCATTCCAACGTGCTGCAAGGGTGCTGCTGTGGTGATATCTTGAATCCAAAATGTTTAACTATTGGTCTTGGTACAAATTAAATACCGCGTTCTCACTGTTATTGTCTCGTTTACAGGCATGGCGGGAGCCCTGTGGAGCGAGACAGTACGGACTCCTTCCCAACTCCATTCCATGATCTACCCACGACTGTTAGCTTTGGCCGAGAGAGCCTGGCACGTAGGCTGCTGGGAGAGCGAAAAAGATGTAGCTATGAGAAAACAACACCAGAAGTTGGACTGGGAGATGTTTGCTAATAGTCTGGGCCATAAAGAACTGATGAGGCTGGATAAAATGAATATTGACTATCACATTCCTGTCCCTGGGGCAAGGTTGGTAACCCACCCGTCACGTGATTATTGCCATATTGGTATCCAACAGATCACGTGACTATATGCATGGTGGCATCCAACTAACTGACACGTGACTATAACCATATTGATATTCAACAGGGGATCATGTGACTATTAAAAACTTGTCATCGCTAATCACCACCGCAAGTACAGCAGTAGCGCAGCTCAACGGGGTCGAACTGAAAGCATGTGAAGGCGCCTCTGGCAGCCGCTATACAGTCCATGTATGACCCCGGAGCACAGGTCTAAACAGATTGAATTAGTTAGGGTTGGTTTGAAAGGAGGGAGGAAAAACCGGAAAGCCGGAAAAATCCTCGGAGTCAGAAAGAGAACCAACCAACTCAACTCACATGGGCAGAGTGAGGATCGAATCGTCAAAAAGTTCCAACAACTATTTCTTTCCAATATTGCGATCAAGGGACGGTTAGGAAGATTCCCTTGAAACATGTGACTCTGTCACGTGCAAAACATCCTAGATCCGCCCCGCAAAAGAACCCAATCATTAAAACTGCTACCTTTTGATTTAAATATGACAGGGTTGTTAATGGGGTCCTGGAGACGAATGTCGCGTTACCAGGCCTGGTTGTACAGTACAGTACTGATAATGGCAACACTTGGAGTGACGTCACACCTGGTCTAACTCTTACGGGCAAAGTGGTGCTCGCTACCAGGTAACATTTGAAGTATTCTTGGTGTAAACATCACTTACCCTCCCTCCCCTCCCTTGTTAGTATCATGGAGAGAAACCACTATCTGCACAGTGAATAGGGCACGTTCGATATCTTAAATTGCGAGGCTTTAGTCGTAAGGTACTTCATGTATGTACAAACACGTGGATCACCAAATACATTTATTGGTAGGAATAAAATAATGTTCCATAAACGACGTTCCTACCTTTCGGCAACAATGAAAAAAATATTGGTAGAAATGCTAGTCATTTCACTACTTTACAACGTTACAATCGAATTTACAGCACTATATCTACTGATCCTTTCGAGGTTTAATGCATTTTAAACATTTTATTTCGAAGAGCCTCGGTATCGTGCTAGAATTTAAATGTCTCGATCTTCTTTGTGTCACGTCAACAGACATAGGAAAGACATGTTGAACTCAATCTCTGTACAGTGCAAGCTCGGCGCCTCGGCGTCAAATCTAGGTATCCACGAGTTCGCCATATGAGGGCACCTTTGATTAAGAAATCGAACGTTTTTCAGGTGGAAGTTAAATCTTTAAGAATATTATTTTTTCGCTATATTTTAGTGGTTTTTGTAGGCAGTTGGACCGAGAAATACGTCAAAACGTAAAAGCTTTAATGCCTTTCCCAAATGATTCGTACTTAAGATTGTTATTCACGTAACGGCTTACCTGTGAAAATAAATATTCTGTTACACAGGTCAGCGGACAGACGCCGTCAAAGCAGGCGCATCGAGCTTCAAATGTAACACCATGATATCGATGGACGAAGCTAAAAAGAGATTAAAATGTAGTATTAAACATAACTGGAATTAAAGTTTGTTATGATGTTTGAGAATTTGTTTGATTCGGATATCATTAGAGTCAGGAGGGGTAGGGATGGGTGTTGAATAAAAGAACTAGCGGTCACCATTACAACAGTAACCGCAGATCAAACCCTGAAACAACCTCTGGGCTGATCTAAGTCAGGGCACGGCTAACTCACAGATCGAACCCTGAAACAACCTCTGGGCTGATCTAAGTCAGGGCACGGCTAACTCACAGATTGAACCCTGAAACAACCTCTGGGCTGATCTAAGTCAGGGCACGGCTAACTCACAGATAGAACCCTGAAACAACCTCTGGGCTGATCTAAGTCAGGGCACGGCTAACTCACAGATTGAACCCTGAAACAACCTCTGGGCTGTTCTAAGTCAGGGCACGGCTAACTCACAGATAGAACCCTGAAACAACTTCTGGGCTGATCTAAGTCAGGGCATAGCTAACTCACAGATAGAACCCTGAAACAACCTCTGGGCTGACTTAAGTCAGGGCATGGCTAACTCACAGATCAAACCCTGAAACAACCTCTAGGCTGATCTAAGACAAGGCATGGCTAACTCACAGATCAAACCCTGAAAGTAATTCTTAACATGCAGGCAGTAGCTTAATATATATTTCTTTGGCACTTGTACTAACTTTGCAAATCAACAGAAATGAACCGATACTGTTCTTAAATGTAGCGTTGTGATTTTTACGATATTTGGCCCAATTATACAAGAAACGAATTGCTTTGTGTCTTTTCCCGTAAAATCGAAATATCAACTTTTGGAGGCATTTCTGTGATTTCTTTGAATCGATTCTGGACCACGTCTTGCCAATATTCAGCTTTCAAACGGCAACTTATTTGCGTTCCTTAACGTATTACTAATTTAGATAAGTTTTGGTTTCTTACCGGCGTATGCACATGGCATTGGAGTAGACTTTTTGACTGTTATGGACATACTACGGTCTTTTACATTCGCTCTGACATCTATTTATGATCAAACTGTAATTCGAAATAAATATATATTAATATTTTGTCAGACATGTCTTATGAGACAATTTTTAACATTTTAAACATTTTATAAAATAAAACTCAAAAAGCGTGTTTTGTTTTCTTCAAAACTTGTACTTACAATTTTGTCTTGAAATTATATTGGAACTTGTCGACAGAAACCTTGGTCGCTTATGTCTCTTCATGTTACATTTACAACTGACTATGTAAATTCTCGATTAGAATTCTTAAGTCTCGGGGGACAGACCATCACATATATGCTCTTAATGAACAGAACAATTCATTGTGTTTCTGTTACTTCAAAGCTAAAAAAAATATGTCGTATATTACTTTTATTCAAAGATTCATTTTCCTTTGGGAGGGGAACAAAAAAACATAGCAAACAAATGCATACAAACAATGGTCTCGTGGGTATGACTTTATATTCTAAATCGGTTAGAGAATAAACACTCGTGCTTTATGGAATTTAAAGCTCCTCGCAATGATAGAAAGCCATGAGGGCAAAGCCCGGGTGGCTTTCTATCATTGCAAGGAGCCTTAAATCCCATAAAGCACTCGCGTTTATTCTCTAACCCTTACTTAGGACGGGCGGGCGGGACAAAAAACAATTCATACCTTCGTCTTCTCTTCTCTTCTCCTCCCCTCTTACAAATAAACTAGACCAGTGTTTACAAAAGTGCGCAAATTTGTCTTTTTTTCCTTCTCTTTATAAAACGATGCCTCACAAAAACAACTGGATTTCAATAACAATTCTCTATCTTAAAGTAAATTCAAGAAAATAATTAAAAAAACATCAATTGGGTTTAAACAACTTTATTTCTTAAATATTAAATTATTTGAATACATAGTTTAATGTGTTGAACCGTATTAACGTTAGCACTTTTATAGTTGTTTATTATAACCCTATATATATCTTTTTTTCTATATCCTGTAGATTTTATAAACTACAATGTTAAATTTAATATATATGTTGTTAGGACGATCAAAGGCACGTGTATCAATTTATAAACTATTAATATCTAATAAAATCTACAGGTATAATGATTATGATAGAAACAGCAAATGCAAGCAATAACAGTATTAGTTATTTATCAATATCTATTCAAAACTACAAGTATAATGATTATGATAGAAGCGCCACTCTCACTTTCTACTGCAAGCAATAGCAGTAATAGTTATTTATCAATATCTATTCAAAACTACAAGTATAATAATTATGATAGGATCACCGCTCTCACTTTCTTTTAGAGATAGAGAATGCAAGCAATAGCAGTATTAGTTATTTATTAATATCTTTATAAAAACTACAAGTATAATGATTATGATAGGAACACCACTCTCACTCTCTTTTAGAGACAGAAAAATGGAAGCAATTTTAGTTTATCAATAACTAAAGAACTCTTAGTTTAAGATTTTACATTCACCGTTGCGAGATTGATGAAGGAACTAGGGCCTAGTGCAATTATTAATCTAATTAAGAATTGATCCTCATCACTAAAAAGATCATGAAATTAGTATGATTACCGAGTTTGCGCTTGTTTGGATGAAAGCTTAACGAGTGGCAAAAGGTGACTCAAACTTTTAAAATTGGGAGAGGATTTCGTTATGTTTTTAAATCGCTCGTATCGCATCAAAAACACACGGATATTTCTGAATTTATCACATAGAGTACCTCAAATATTTAGGCTTTTAACGGGGTATTTTCGAGTCGCGTTTGCCGTTACGGGCCGATTTTCTAACAGTGGCCTTTCATAATTTTGTATTACTGTTCGCTCAAAAATCGATCGATTTCTTTCAAACTTCAGATTCTTGGTAAATAGATTGATACACTTTTATCTGCCAAGTTTGGAGAAAACCTATCAAGAGCAAGTAACTGCGCTACGAAAAAAAGACATAAAACTGAATATAAAAATAATGCATCGAAGAAATCCCTGTGCAAATATTTTTTTTCATTCCTCAAAGTTTGACCTCTATTTTCGACCCCTATTTGTGCAATATTTCAAATGTAAAGAACCTGTTGCGTTACCTCCATAGCCATGACTCGAATTCGACTCAAACAGCTGTTATTACAGTTGAGCCCGCAATGAGATATTATTCTTTTGTTTTAAGAATCATACTAGTGAGGCTATCGGGTCGATACAATGCTTGTTGTCTCATTTGCATCTCATATGCATGAATCAATAATAACCATTAGCTATTTATTTCACAGCGCTAGAAAAAAAGTTAGCAAAATTGATTTTTTGACTTGTGTCACGAAAATTTGATTTCCGTCGATTCTTACAGAAGTCGCTCTTAAAATTCGCAAAAATAAAAGACAATGTATCGGGTCAGGAGCCCATTACCCGGAGCATACAACTCCTCACGTATCAACCTTAGGAGTTATCGTTTTCCCAGATCGTCTATATTTAGAACAGCTTTCCCGCCAAGTTATGTTGCCTTAGCCAATAAACGAAGCTCGAGTACGGGCATAACTTCGTGTAGAGGACACAATAGAGGACACAATGTGCTTAATTCAATAGAAACCTATTGTGTTCTTTGTTAGCTTCGTTCTATTGTATATCTTGAAGTCTTTTGTAGTGGCACTTAATTTTACCCGGGAAATATGAATCTAAAAGTAACCAGTCTGAGAAAACGATAAATTGAGATAGGGGTACCAGTCGTACGCTCCGGTACTTTAATGGACTCCTGATCGGGTTTGAGGACATTGCCCCCCAAAACCATACATTCTCCCTTATTTTTTACGCTTTGTTTAGGGCCTGTTAATCAGTCAGTATTTGCCCAAACATTCTAAAACTTGGTAATCCTAACAAATTTAGTGTGGTATTTCTTGTAACGTGGTTAGTATTTTAATGAGATTAATATTTCTACACTCGTTCCCAGTCTCTTCCTCAATACAGGAACGGTACATCTCGCTTCTGATTGGCCGAGAACCCTCAGCTAATCCCTGATATTCAAGGTTACAATAAAAAAGGAAAGACGTTTTTCGAAAGCAGAATTAAATATTTGTTTTTAGTTTACAAAATGTATAATAAAACAATTATTGAATTCGGTTTTCGAATGATATCGTAAAAATCAAGATCTCAGCCATTTTATCCGCCTCAGCCTTCGGCTTCCGTAGATATCACGCTCTTGGTCTTGATAATTTACGATACCATGCGCAACCTCATCCAATAATTGTTTAAGGTCTTGCAACGGGGAACGCACTGCGAATGTCCAGGAAAAAAGACCCGTAAGATGTGAAACACACGTCAAAATCTGCTCTTATCTTTACAAATTCACTTTCTTCAACTCAGCAAATTATACAATCATTTTTTCTATCCTCTTTTTATTTTATTTTATTTAAGCAATTTGCCAATGGCAGGTGATAACACAATAGAACATTAAGTCCTCTACAAGTCCTATCACCCGAATCATTATTAATTTGTTTGCAACGGGATTGTTTTCCCCCCTGAAAGATGCAGTGCGTTTTCCCAGTACACAAGGGACAGTTTAGACTATGGGTGTGTCTTTTTTTTTTATCACCACCCCTGTTACCGTCCTTTTACCTTTATCATCGTCAGCCTCCACCACTAACTAAGATTCGGTTATAAATATTTCGTTTTCAGGTGTTTTGTCTGATTCATTAATTTTTGCTTCATCCTGCAGTACAAGAAACATGAAGCTTTTTAAAAATACACATTGAATAAAAACTTCTGGGCTACAAAACGGGTGGAAAAGGACTAATATGTGAATACTGACAATGAGGACAGCTTATGTGTTATAGAAAAACAAAAATGTATTCAAATCGTGAACGATGGTGGATTCACTACGGATTCTGGGAGATGCCGAAATTATGGATCCCATATCATACTGCTTCCGTGAGCCTGTATTGGATTCCGGGATGACGAGAACAGAAACCATACTAAACCAGTAACAATACTATAACCAACCATACAAAGCCTTATCACATTACTGATCAATGTTTTATATCGTTAAGAGACTCGTTTTGTACTCACCTCAGCGGTTTGGTGGTCTGTCTTCAGAAGAGTTAATGAAGTTCTTGCTGGACTATTTCTTCTGGGTTTTCTTGTTCTCGGCAAATCCTCAGTTCCCTCATAGGCAAAGCCACGGGGCCTACTTGCGGAACTGATAAATAAAGTATCCTTCATATCAGTAGTTATTAGTTCAGTTTAATTAGTTTTCGACGCCAGATTGAATGGGAATTTAGATGTTGATTTTTACACAAGAAGGAACACCGGGAAACTAGGAGAATAACCCTTGTGGCAAGTAATATAATTATAAAGCAACTCTCCTCATATGCACGGTACTGGGATCTTAACATTTTGTAATAAAACTTTTCAGACAACCACATCGCACTCTCAATCTTTTGTATAAAGAGCATTAATATTATTTTCCACCTCTCCAGTCTTGCAAAGATAACTTTGTCTTCCTTATCTCCGCACTACCTACCCACCCCACGTGATTTGGGAATCAAGGGTGCAGTACACTCGGTGCTCATCTCTCGGGTCTCCGGTTCGATTCCTGGACTCGGCATCAAATGTGATAGAGTTTTGTTGGGTTTCTTCCTTGATTCAATAACTTTTCTGCGGGTTCTCTATCCGTCTCTCCATTCGTAATAACATAAATGCTAATTTCAAATCAGTCGATCAGAGAGTAAGCTGGCCCTGACTCAGATCATATCAGTCAAAAGGTCGTTACGAGGTTCCCTCCACTTTTCAATACATCAAGGAACGAGAACAAC
The DNA here is from genome assembly GCA_964019055.1 of Anthopleura xanthogrammica. Taxonomy (NCBI): domain Eukaryota; kingdom Metazoa; phylum Cnidaria; class Anthozoa; order Actiniaria; family Actiniidae; genus Anthopleura; species Anthopleura xanthogrammica. The sequence continues at coordinate 1,299,993 of OZ025208.1, forward strand.
GGATGATGTAGCGGTGAGAGCGCTTGCCTCTCACAAGTGCGACTTTGGTTCGAGTCCCGCCGGGCTCAATGTCGTACGTGAGTATAGTTGTTTTTTGGTTCACTCTTCGAGGGGTTTTCTCCGGGTTCTCCGGCTTTCCTCCCTCCGCAAAAATCAACTTCTAAATTCAAATTGGAATTTCAGTGGATGATGATAGCTACTCTGTAGAGATGCCACTGCTAAATCCCATTTATATTCATTATTTTATTCTATATTTTATTACATGAAGGACATCATTACCTGCATTTCTCATCAATCTTCTTCTGATGGATTTCATGCTGTTGATCGTTTGAGAGGAAGAGAAGGTGTACAGTACTGGGTTGATGGCTGAGTTGACGGGAAGTACGAATACTGCTACCCAGACATAAACAGAAGGTTCTTTGAAGTTATAGACGAGAGAGTGCACGCCAAGAACCATGACAGGCATCCAGCAAAAGAAATCGGTCAGAATCACAAATAATACCCGTCTTCCTAATGCCGATTCGGAGCTTGATGATGAACGCACATTTCGAGCAGATTCTCGAACTTTTATGAATATGGCGATGTAACCAGCCAATATAAAGAAGAAAGCTGCACCATTCAAGCCTATGAAAACAGCAACCGAATATTCCCAGCCGGCAGGGCGATCGGTGGACAACTGCAGCGGCAGACAGACAGTTGAACGGCCGTAAAAACTGAAGCCCGAAACCTTGTCATTGAAGTATGTTGGTGCAAAGAGGGGAGTAAAGGACATGAAGAATCCAATGACCCAAATAAACAGACAAAGAACATGAGCTACTTTCAGATTGGTGCGTCTGCCTGAGAACTGGAAAAGAATTGTGTTTATCCTATCCGCTGTTATGGCAACCAGAATCATTACAGAAACTTCGCTTGACAAAGTGGCAATGGCGCCTGCTATTTTACAATCGAGACCAGCTCTCCACTCCACATCGTGCAGAAAGTATTTTCCCTTCCATATTTCATTGTAAGTTCCAATGAGCAGAAGGTATACTCCCATGAGAAGATCAGCAAAGGCGAGATGGCAAAATAACAAGGACTGGACACTGTTTATCTTTATTTTTGTTCTTCTTCGTTTTGTTGAAAGGAATATCCACCATGAAATGACAGCCAGATTGCCAAAGGTAGCGAGAACAGCTTCCGCCCAAATGCAGACTTTTACTAAAACACTTTTGAGCATGTCTTCACAGCTGGAGAACTCGTTGCCAGGGGATTTGCAGTTAAGGGTAGGAATAGACGTGGTTGCATAGCAACAGATGATGAAGCTGTCTGTTGACCTATAACGGTACCATGAAACAGAAAGTTTAAATTCTAGAGAAGGAGACAAGATATTTGAGAGAAGACATTTAAATCAAAATATTAAAAAAAATATACGGTAGTTGTAAAACACATTTGCAAATTACCACTTACAGAAATTTCAATTTGTGCATGTTCTTGAATACATCTTTTGGAATGGTTCGTTCGTTGATGGAATTGTTTTCCAACCGCCTTTAAATGATTAAAAAAATTAATAACGTTTATTCGTAGAAAATCGATGAAATAACAATAATAAAGGGAACGAAAAGCTGACCGAGAGGTAAATCTTTTGAAAAAGTTTCTTAAATACTTAAAATAAAAAACAAAAATAACAACAACGAGGAAAGTGTTGGTCTTGGATGAAGGCAAGTTTACGATAAATTCGATAAGCTTTCTCTAATTTCCGCAGATAAAACCTAGAAGTTGAAAAGATTAAAATGTTAAGAATATCAAAAAGTCATTCGAATATAAGGTTTTTATTTTGCTTTGCTTTTTTCAAATGTCAAATAAAAGTAGCCTTTGTTAACTGAAATACTGTTTTAACTCAAAGCAAATTGAACATCTCGGTATGAATATAATAAACAGAAAACAAATTAGAAAATGCTTTGTTCAACGATATTTTCTATTTCTGTCGCTAAAATACCTGACTAAGAGACCTAACAAACTTTACTCACATCAGACTGCGAGCCAACCCGATAAAAGCTAGGCAAGTGAACTATCACTACACTCTTGATTCCCTTATATTCATTCATACGTTTATTTTTCAGTTCTGTAGACCATTGCTAGGGTGATAGCTTACAGTTTTTGCAGGTTTTCAAGTCCTTCAAAAGATGATTCGTCGATTCGTTGGATTCTGTTTTGATGAAGAAGCCTGCAAACGGAATAACGAAATGATAAATAATAGAAGTCACTAGTGTTATCTAATCGCGAATACTAACAATGATTTGCGGAAAGAAAAGACATTAGGTACTTACAAGATCTCAAGGTACTTTTGTTGACGGAACATCCCAGCAGGAATTATTTTCAGCTGATTATATTGAAGGTATCTAGAAAAAGACACAAGTTGGAAACAATAGTTAAAGAAATGATATTCTAACTAAGGCAAGAAATTAAATCAATAAGCTTACATTATCCTTCCTTCCTTCCTTTTCTTTAATTTTTTTCGCTCCTTCCACACTACCTTTTCTTGTTTTTATTTTCTTTCATTCATTCATTCCTTCCTTCATTTTTCAGTCAGCTTATTTCCAACACTTCAAAATACTCAACAGCACTTACAGATATGTCAAATTCGTGTTATTTTGAAAGGTCAATCCGTGCAAACTCTTTATTTTGTTGCTACGAAGGCTCCTAAACAATAAACATAAGATAAAACTGATCAGCCTCAACCTGCACAACACAAGCAATGGGTTTACTTCATAAATGCGATTATGAAATACTTACAGAGCACGAAGACCTCGAATATCAGAAAACGCATCCGGCGAGACATTGGAAATTAAATTTTCTCCAAGATCCCTGTATGGAGAAAATATATTTTGTTAGAAGGTCCCTCTTCCAGTATTCAGAGCCACATTGTTTTATACTTACATAGCTTCAAGTTGCTCCAGACCACTAAACATGTTTTTCAAAACTTCTTTAATGAAATTGCCATTAAGTCGTCTGAAAGTAAAATGCAAATATTTTTCTTCAGAAAAACCACTGTCTTCAAATGTGATTATAATATCCTGAGTCAGAGATGCAATGTGTGCTGCGCTGCTGAGCAAGTACTTGCTAACTACCGTCCTTGTCCATTAAAAAAAAAACAAATATCTGATATAACGCGCCCTGATTGGCTGGCTATAAACCTGTTTTTCATATGATACGGGGAAAAAGACGCTCGCGTTTAAAAGAAGCAAAACATAAAACCTTTTAAGTATTTTTTAACCTTTTTTTTTAATTTAAAAATCGGCACCTGTGTGTGTGACATAAACACTCTGGAAGAAGTAGTTTACTTTTCTTGTGCTCTACAGCTACCAGCTCGTTCATATCACAGCACAGTACGTTCTTCAATTTACTTACAATGTCTTTAATGATGGTAAGTTTACAAATGTCTTTTCTTCAACCACGAATATTCGATTAAAGCTCAAATCACTGAAAAGAAAAGAAACAAAACAGGTTCCAATGATTGACTCGCTTAGCTGATGAATGGACTTAGGGACGGTTTATGAGAGGGTTATGGAACACTCGTCTTATTTCTTCTTTTCATTCTTAATTGTCTTTTCTTCACGCGAACCGCTCGCGTACAAATGCGCTTAGCTAAAAGTTAAAATTTATCTCTCTCTCTCTCTCTTTAAAGCGCGCCGTACGCATAGATAAAAAAGATTCAGCTCTTGCATAGGATTGAAGATCTAGAAACGTCAGTGCTTGCGTGTGCTTTCTCCCGTGTCCCAATCGGCGAGTATTTGCCCACGCTATTTCGTTGGATACTATGAATGAGGACAGTATCAAAGTACTTCACATATTATACGATATGCCCCCAAATACTCGGTGTCTAATATACTATGCGCAGTAAGAACCACAGAGCTATGGGGTCACCAAGGTTTCTCCTCTGTCCCCTGTGTCTCTGGACTTAACAATATTATAATCCAACGATTAAACTATGAAAGAATGGATAATGTATTCTTGTTCAATGGCTATCTTAGTTTTACTTACATCAACGAGAGATAATTTAGTTGGATGAATGCATTACTTTTCATCTGGTAAATCTTACTTCCTGAAAATAAGCTATCGATACAAAGAAAAAGTGGTGTAAAATAGCTGAAATAAAATACTTAATCTGATACAATGAACAGCCATTACACAACATTCAAGTGCAAAACAATCTATATTATTATTTGCATTGCCAACCCAAGGATTCCAAGAGCCGATACTTACATGGCTTTAGTATTCTTGGGCAGTCGGCCAGGAATGGACAGCAATTGACGCGAAGTTACTATAATTCCACTACCATTTGCTTCCTTTCGGCAGGTACATGAAAAGGGACAGTCTGTGTGGAAAACAAAAGTCGACAAAAACAAAATTGTTAGTTCCACCCTCCATCTCTATATCCCATGACTTTACTAACAGTGAGATCATAACAGTAAGCACCAGACGTATGACAATGCAGTGTGCTTCATACCTTGAACACAGTCGTCATCTTCTGTATCTGGGAAAGAACAAAGTTTGAAGATAAATATTTATGTAACTTTGTGGCTATTAATCAAAGAAGTTATATTAACTGAAATTGAAGAACCCTTCCTCTTAACTTCTAAAAGCATAGAAGGTGTTTGACATAACAGGTCACGTCGTGAGGACAAAATTTTATTGCATGGGCACGCCCAGTTCGGCCCAGTGTACCTTACTAAGAATCTGTCTGTCTGTCTTAGTACCTTTTGTTATCTGATAATAAGCTTTGAATCCAGATCGCGTAATGTTGTTATTGGACGTGAATGTTATCTTGATCGTGTCTGACTGCGACTGGATTATTTGTGGATATCTGCAAATTATCAGAAAAGAATAATCAAGCATAAAAGCTGTAACTGTAACAAAACACTTAATGCCTTGGTTTGAAAAAATAAACACTCAGGCTTTTCTACGAGGGTGCGGGATCAGGCGAAAAAAATTTACAACTCGTAAAAATAGACAAACAGACAATGAAAGACAAAGTTGCTACGAACAAATTAAAAATTAAAAATTCAAGGAGTTTAAAGAATAAAATGATAAATCAGTTTTAAGTCATGTTTTTGTTCCCTTTACCTTGTTCCACAGTACCGACCAATACGAACAGGCGATAGGCCTAGGGCTTCCCCTCCATCATACACTTCTACGAAGTCAGCTGAACATCGCGGGCTCAACTCCATTTCAAATGCTCTAAACTCCAAACGAATCAAGTGACCTTTGCTTGCTTTGATTGTCCACTTACACCTTGCATTGTTGTCATAGTAACCAGGATAATAGGGCGAGACGATGTAGCCTTTATTGTTGGTCAGAACCTCGTTGCAAGCTGTGTGTTTAAATGTGGAACAAAATCAAAGTCTGTAAATTCAAGTTTTCATTTCATTTTGCTTTTAATACCGAAAGTTGAAAATGTAAGAAAAACTTAGTCCACTGCATGTGTTCAGTGAATAGCGCCCGACAGTTAGCACTTGAACAACTAACAGACTTCAGACTTTTATTGATTCTTCAACGTTATCTCACCTTCTCTTGCTGATGGTGGTACGACATCATTACAGTAACCCTCGTTGGTGTGTAAGGCACCTATCGACATCAATCCTGGCTTATTTGCGATTTCACCTTCGATAGCAAGCTTTAAAAAACAATTATTTTAGTTATTGATACATACGTCTACTCTACTTGTTGTACCATCGTGGTTAAGATGTGCGGCGAACACCATCCCGGTGCAACACTTTTTTACAGGACTATTGTTATGTTTGACCTATCAGAGAGTGTTTTGATCGAACTGGATTCCAGACTCCCCGCCTCATTTTAAAAATGCAATTCTGAAACTTCCGGCTTCATTTTCTCGTTCAAGATTCTTTGGTGCTTAAATTACCCAATACAGACAAAGCGAGTGAAATCACTGCTCATCCAATCAGAAATCTGGGACACGGCAAGTGACGTCCAGTTCGTGTGTTTTTCAAAGTCATAAGCAATAAGTGGATAATTCAAAATAAAATAAATGAAAATTAACAGTGGCGTCCACAGAGTGGCTCTTCTTCCATTGCATTCCAATTGGAATTCAGAAGTTGATTTTTACAGAGGGAGGAAAAACCGGAAAAACCCTCGAGGCTCCCATACGATGTACCGAGCCCTGGAATCGAACCCGGGTCGCCTTGGTGAGAGGCGAGCGCTCTCGCCGCTACGCCAGCCGTTCTTCCCTAATCTCATTAAATTTGCGATCTATGAGTTGAGCTTAGATTGAAACCGGTTGAAAACATTGATTTAAGATAAAAACCCGTAATATATGAGTTGGAAAAATGAAGGAAAAATAATTTCCTGTAGTTTATCTAACCTTGTATGTGGTTACTGCTGTCAGTGTTACTTGTCCATCCCTCCATTTACTGTCCTCACTGTCTTTGACCATCCATATCGGTCTCTTACTGTATTCTTTGTTATCAAATTCTTGATAAATTATCATCACCTTCGTTCCAGGTCCCCACATTTTGTACTTGAACTTCAAACATCTCCCTGGGGATTCCGATGACCTCTCGTATCGCGGGCTCTCTATTCTTGCTAAGCTACTGGGTGTCTCGGGACTTGATGCACCAATTAAACTCATAACATTTCCTTATATTAAAAGATTATTAATTAAAACTTATGACCATCGAGTTGATACAACTGATAACACAACATGTATATACCTTGCTTTCCTCGACAAGTTGACTCGTGAATCCTAAAACCACCAGAGTTCCTTGGCAGCAGATTCAAGTAATCTTTCCATCCTAAGAGACTGCCAGTCTCTGTTCCACATTTGTACGACATATGCAGTATATATTGCTGAGATAACACATTTTTCCATATGTTTAGTCTACTGTATTTAACCTCGGTTTTCAGATCTTGGGAATCAAAAGTGACTGATATTATGTTACCTCCTGAAAAGAAGTTAGGAAGATTAATGAGTATTTGGAAAATCAAAAACAAGGCGACTTCATTTTGAGCCCGGAGGGTGGGGGGGGGGGGGGGGGTACTTCCCCTTACCCTTTTCTATACCAAATTTCAGCAAAAAAACCCCTTTTATATACCTTTTTGCCTGAAAAGGTACCCCTTTCATATACCTTTAAAGAAAACATACCGTTTTTTATACCAAAACCCACAAATTCCCACCCCTTTGCTATAGTGCGGCCTGAAAAAAGTTTCCCTTTCGGGCGGCGGAGCATCCCCGTATAGACCATTATAGGGAGTACCCCCCTCCCCCCGGGATTTTGAGTTTTTAACTGTGTTAGGTTGCATGGGTTTTCTATGTTTATGTAGTTTAAAAAGTACGAGTTTCCTGTGTCTAAAGACAGAGACAGAGCACGTGGTGTTAATATATGTGTTGATAAATGCATCTTTCTGGACCAAACTATCGTAACACTACAGTACAGATCAGCGTCTTTTTTTTTTTTTGTAAGATAATTAACAATAATACTTATTTTAACCAGTATTTCAAAAGCGTCAAGCTTACTATACAGTTCTTCTTGGTCCAACACTCCAGGTCCAATATCTATTGCAGCACCGTCGATGTACGTCTGCCACACTCCAAAATTGGACATCCACGTGACGCAAATGTGGATCCATTTCGAAGTTCCGTTTCTGAAAACAAGAGAGAGAGAGAGAAAAAAGATAGAATAAGAATTAATATTAAACGAACAGCTGTAAGTTATGGTGAATATGATAAACGATAGCACTTTCGGGTTCCGTTTTTGTTATAAAAAGGACTATTTTGTTATTTGACTCTTTAGATTTTCAGCTTGTTTGTACCTTGTTTTGTTATCAATCTCTAGAAATGCGATATTATTCTTTACTTTATTCTCCTTTACATAACTGACGTTCATGTTGATCGACGATGAATTGTTGATTGACATCCAAAGACACATGGTCATTTCTTCCAGCGTTTCATTTATCTCGATACTGACAGAGTGATTTTTATGGCCGAGTGAGAAACCAATGTCTGCATCATAATCCTGGGTTAAGTTATCACCTGAATAAAAACATCATCAACAAAAAAACGGTTCAATCCGTGTTTAATTATAACGGAGCAAAAATACACATGTTTACATTAACGTTTGTACAGTTGTTAAGTTTGGTTCAGTGTTCATTATAAGAAATGTTTTCCTTCTTTTTCTTATTTTAAAAATCAGGAAAACATAACTAAACAACTAGAATGAAAACCTCTCGTTTAGGTCTTGTTTTATATAAACCCAACTGAATGCCTCTAGGTGTATAAAACAAATTACATGATAACACATAAAATTAAACTAGTTGTCGAACTTATAACTTAATCTTATTGACAGTGAAACACGCTCTAAAATACCTTCAAATCAAAGGTAACAAAGGTTTACCTTCTGAAACAAGTAGAACTGAGACTGCGCTAGTTTCAGTAACTTCCTTACTATAATTTTTTGTATTTAATTTTGTTTTTCGATAGATGTTATTCCAGTATTATAGATTATGAATCAGCTTTATTGTATGGGAGGGGGAGTGTGTTTTTTCGATAGATGTTATTCCAGTATTATAGATTATGAATCAGCTCTATTGTATGGGAGGGGGAGGGTGTTTTTCGATAGATGTTATTCCAGTATTATAGATTATGAATCAGCTTTATTGTATGGGAGGGGGAGTGTGTTTTTCGATAGATGTTATTCCAGTATTATAGATTATGAATCAGCTCTATTGTATGGGAGGGGGAGGGTGTTTTTCGATAGATGTTATTCCAGTATTATAGATTATGAATCAGCTTTATTGTATGGGAGGGGGAGTGTGTTTTTTCGATAGATGTTATTCCAGTATTATAGATTATGAATCAGCTTTATTGTATGGGAGGGGGAGTGTGTTTTTTCAATAGATGTTATTCCAGTATTATAGATTATGAATCAGCTCTATTGTATGGGAGGGGGAGTGTGTTTTTTCGATAGATGTTATTCCAGTATTATAGATTATGAATCAGCTTTATTGTATGGGAGGGGGAGTGTGTTTTTCGATGGATGTTATTCCAGTATTATAGATTATGAATCAGCTTTATTGTATTGGAGGGGGAGTGTGTTTTTCGATAGATGTTATTCCAGTATTATAGATTATGAATCAGCTCTATTGTATGGGAGGGGGAGGGTGTTTTTCGATAGATGTTATTCCAGTATTATAGATTATGAATCAGTTTTATTGTATGGGAGGGGGAGGGTGTTTTTCGATAGATGTTATTCCAGTATTATAGATTATGAATCAGCTTTATTGTATGGGAGGGGGAGGGTGTTTTTCAATAGATGTTATTCCAGTATTATAGATTATGAATCAGCTCTATTGTATGGGAGGGGGGGGGGTGTTTTTCGATAGATGTTATTCCAGTATTATATATTATGAATCAGCTTTATTGTATGGGAGGGGGAATGTGTTTTTCGATAGATGTTATTCCAGTATTATAGATTATGAACCAGCTTTATTGTATGGGAGGGGGAGGGTGTTTTTCGATAGATGTTATTCCAATATTATAGATTATGAATCAGCTTTATTGTATGGGAGGGGGAGTGTGTTTTTCAATAGATGTTATTCCAGTATTATATATTATGAACCAGCTCTATTGTATGGGAGGGGGAGGGTGTTTTTCGATAGATGTTATTCCAGTATTATAGATTATGAATCAGCTCTATTGTATGGGAGGGGGAGGGTGTTTTTCGATAGATGTTATTCCAGTATTATAGATTATGAATCAGCTCTATTGTATGGGAGGGGGAGGGTGTTTTTTGATAGATGTTATTCCAGTATTATAGATTATGAATCAGCTCTATTGTATGGGAGAGGAGAGGTGTTTTTCGATAGATGTTATTCCAGTATAATAGATTATGGGATGGGAATCTCTTTTGCGGTGGTACAAATGTTAACAAGTGTTTCGACATAATTTACGTAGCATTGGGCTTCCTGTGTATGAGACTTTGTGCCTGGATTAATAATCACATAGGATAGGGTAACATTTAGTGTACTCGCGAGGCTCCAGATTAAGAAAAACCCCTTCCCTCCGTCACCAGCCAATCAGAATTCAGTAACTGCGACCTGTATTCTTAATTTTTCTAAATGATCTGCCTTATATCCAAAAAAAGATAAACTCGTTACATGTTCTTGCATTTATCACGAAGGAATCAATAAAATATAACTACACCTACCTTGTGATCTTCTCGACGCCTTTATAGAATTTGAAACCTTTTCATATGATTTTTCATCAAGTACTTCCCATTGCACTTTCTCGTCTCGTCCTTTTACCCAGCCTTCCCATTCGTTCTGAGTGTTTGAGTCAAGGCTTTTTAGATCTAAAACACAAATTTCATCAGAGGTCAACAAAACTTGCAATTTTTTATGTCAGTTTCGATACTATTACTATAATTATGAGTTCGATCAACAAATCTTATCCCCTCCTTGCTGAATTTTCTTCTTTTTTCCTCTATCGTTAACCACATGAATAAGACTTACCTTTCCTATATCCATACACTTCTACACGTAGTGCCTTCCATCCATAGGACTTCGTTGGTATGAATCTAATGAACCTGGCAAGAGTTCGAGTATCGTCTAACGCATTCTTGACGACACTATTAGCATCTTTGTTACCGGAAAATAACTGAAAAGACATATAAACAATACCGTCTTTTATATTAAAAATCCCATGTTTTCCATTTATCTTTGAATTGGACGGAGATAACTGATGATGATGAGTAAATCTTTATTCACCTGATAAAGTTATATCAGTTTTACAATTAGTAATGAAAAATTATATGCAATAAGAATAATAGAGGCTTAATGGTCTGTAGGTCATTCGTCCATTTGATTTTTGAGGAAATTGAGGAAAAAAGAGTCGTCTTTCGATTCCAGTTATCTGGCTTATCTTTATTCAGCAGGATTGAAACTTTATAACAATTTATCAATTGTAATTTTTTTTAACAAATTGAACTTTGAAGTTCTGAACCAAGTCTCAACTTTTCAATGTTTGATTTATGCTTTATACGTTATATATAATTGCTCGCTGAGATTGAAATTTTATTTAAAACCAGTATTGGGACACGAAATTGTATTTCAGGATATAAAAGAACGCTCTAGGGGGGTGGTGTAAGAAAAAGGCAGGTAGCGGTCTAACTGATCATGTTGTATTTAAGGTATATTTCTGCAGTGTACAAAGATCTACACAAGATTTTTCTCCTGGTATTTGACGTGTTGCCTAAAGTAGCGAAAGCCATGGGCTTTTATCACAAGGCGGCCATGTTTATTCCAATAAGATTTAAAGCCTTTTTTTTAGTAAAACGTTATGAAACGGCTCAAAGCGAGGGCAAGGGGACCTAAGCGATTTGAAACCCATTGTTTCAACCAATATGGCCGCGGTGTGATAAAAACTCATGCAAGACTTATGGATGCTAGATTTTTCTACGGATTTTCTTCAATATTTTGTTCCTCTTCTTTTCCAGCACTCGTTTCATTGCTAGTTTATTGCAACACGTCAAATACCAGGAAAAAAATATTGTCTAAATCGAAAAATGACATCGTTTTCATCAATATTTCATTTTCAGTTGAAGTAAAAAAATCAAATGGACGAGTGATTCACGGACCCTAAATACCTAAACATGTCTATAAAAAATGTTTTAAAATGTTCTGTATTAATCTTAGGTTTCAATACGCTAGGTTTTCTAGGATTCTGGCTGTTACTTATATATCTGGGTAACGTGAAATAGAATCTAAGCAACGTTTAAAAATAACTGTGTTTTTTTTAACAGGCACAAATTTTCTACAAAACGAATCTCTATGTTCAGCGGATACTCTATTCATCAGACACCAGGCAAGGTGTTGAAGGTATCTGATTAATAGAACCACTGTTCATGTTGTTACCTTTACTTTGCCACCACTTTGGTACATAGTCCAAGTGCTTTTGTCAATAGATATTGATATCTTGTATTCTTTAGTCCATACGACAAACATGGGTGAACCTTGCGTAGCTAGAGCATGGATAACATACACTTCACCCAAGTCTATCTGTAGATAGTCATTAGGGTCAGTTTCGGTCTTTGGTCCCCATCCCCCGTTTCCATTCAGTCGTGCATTGTGTGGTTTGTAACTGTCATTGTACTGTGAGGTTGCCGTAAACCTGTCATCTGGTATGATGTTCCTGTCAGATACACCAATACGATTATCTCTCCATTCTGTTGGAACAAAAAACGGTTTGTCAAAATATTGAACATCAAAACTCATACAAAATTCCACACAGGTTCCTCATTATCTATCTAATGTCTAGCCATTTCCCATAACATCATTTTGAATTAAAAGCCTTAAAACTTAGCTAAATGTTCTTTGTGCCGTTCCTTGACACTGTTAGCGGTTTCACATGATTTGAATAACATTTACGCCATTTCTCCTAATTTGTTTCTCCAAATAAACAATTGTTTCAAGACTTTTTAATCAAACTTTCCATGTAAAGAGCAGACGAACATTCTCACATACATTGCTTTATAAAGGCTACACAGATACAGTGCTTGGGCTTCCTGTGGACTCACCTTGTTTGTAGACAGTACAATACTTTGATGGACAAGTTGGAACTCTTCGTGGAAACTGATAGACGAAATATTTCGTGCAGTTTCGTATCTTTACGATAGTCTCCTTAACACAGCACTTGTCTCCTGACGCAAAGCAGAGTTGACGTTCAACTACCCCATCTTCTACTGAAGGAAGTAGGCCATTGATCCACCCCATGTATTTAGTAGAGCAAAACGATTTACCCTTTCTACACCATCTTGCCAACTGGTTTCCAGCATTATCTACAACTCGGTACCATGCAGTCGTGGAAAGATGATCGTCACAACCTCGGAAGGTTTCGTCTTCTGCAATGGTGTCTTCTCGACGATCTGAATAACTGAGGGTCTTGTAGTCATGACATTCTTGATGTGCTAAAACCGAGGCAAACAGAAGAGATCTCTCTCAGCCATTGACACAAAAAAGGTTTGAAAATCTAATAAAAATCCCATATTCAACAATTATTCAAATGAATGTACACCGCTATGCCTGCTTTTCTCTGTAAAATACTGATTACCAGTCAGTTAATTTTTCATGTTCAAAAACTCAAGAAGTTTAGTGTTACAAAAAATTTATTGACTTATGAAGAAGTGCTCAAAGTTTTCATGTAAGAAAGGCTTTTTGATTTTTATTTCTTTATGTTTCTGGCTGTTTCTTATACATCTTTATATATCATAAGTTGCATTTGTAACACCTTCTAACCAGTCTTCAGCATAAAATGTCCGATTTTTCGAGTTGTTTACTCCCTCCCCCCCCCCCCCCCCCCACCACCAAAAAAAGCAATGTATTATGGGGAATGTGAAAACGGCGAATACCATGAAAAATTCGAATGAAAAGAAAACAGAATGACGAAGAACAATTGAGGATTATTTAAAAAACTTATTTTCAATTTAGGAAATTCCTGAACATATTTTTGAATGAGTTTCAGTTTTCTAAGGGCAGAAAAAGAACCTTGGAACACCAAGGAGCGTATCCGGTGAGAGAAGAGGGTATCCTACGCTGCCTGTGAACAACCTTTACATTGGCAATATATTTCTAACGCGTGTCTTTCAGGGGAAGAATGATTAATTGAGGTTAGTGGGGAATGATCCCTTTTCCCCTAGCATTGTTGCTTAGCCGTGTACGCAAGATAAATGATATGTACCTGGAATCTTTAGGCAAGGCTCCTTTGAAAAGGTTGAACCATTGACAGTTAGAATTGCATTAGGGTGGTCCTTTTGTCCGCGTATCCTTATCTGAAAGAAAGCAGATTTATTACATTTAGTATTTAAACGACTCAATCAATACCATAAGGTGGTTGTCTACTATAGAAAAAATTCATGATAAAGTTTTTGAATCACAATTTTTTAAACTAAAATTTAATGCTGGTTTCAAATCTGGAAAGAAAAAAGGGGTGTCCCGAGGTCGTTTTCGAGATATTCACGATTAAGCACAATTAAGAATATCAACCACTTTTTGAAGAAAAAAAAGAGAAAACCAACCCTCTACGAAAAAATTCATAACTTCACCGGTAATCAAACTTTTGAAGTTATTTTTTCAGGAAAACTAAATTAAGTATCATTTTACAAATGTATGTCAAAGAGATGCGGCTCATTCACCTATTGGGTACTCATAATCCCAATGGGATATATGAACGCTTCGCTTTTAATTAATCTATTCTTTTGTCTTTTTATTGTTTTTTTCTTGTAACCTTGCCTACCTTGCTCTCATTGGTTATCTATTTTCCATCTTTACCATATATACATTACCTTCCACTCTCATTCTCTCTTTTACTCCGACGAAGGACTAGCGTCCGAAACGTCAGTAAGTGATCTTTCTTATTTTTTACGGTGTAAAATTTACCTTTTTATCACAACTATTTTCGGAAAAGTATGTTCCGCTTTTGTAAAATGTAAAAAATCTCAATAATAGGTGAATACTAAGTAACTTAGCACCCTTCTATTTCAACCAATAAAAGAAGTAAGATCAACTTGAGTCGAAAAATTCCAAAGACCGACAAAGCAACGCAACTTACAGGACTTCAATGTATATATTTTTTTATTTCATATGACATGAAGTTTATGTGTTGTTGAAATTTGCCTAAACCGCCGATTCATCATATACTATATTTTTGTCACAGATCGTGTGCAATGCTCATGCAAATGTATCGATGTAAACTAGAGTAAATTATATTGCCATCTCGGCTGCTGCAAGACATCAACAAAGTATAGCTCAAATGTTTTTCCCCTGGAGATTACTTATTTCTTTGACTACCAAAACTTGAGCCTAAAATGTCGGCAAAGAATTGCTCAGATAGATAGATCAACTTTATTTATCCATAGTGGGTCCTTTAGGAATACAATGATAAAATATTGTAAATAACGTAACTTTACATCCACTGATTTCAATTTATGAGGCTACAATTTTAGGCCATTAAGGACGTCAAAACGTTCAAGAGTAGCTGAACCTCTTACTTTCTGTTGTCTTTGTTTATATTTTTGCTATATCTTGCGACCTACATGTGGTGGTGGTCACATCTTTTTTTCTGGCGGAAGACTGAGATTTCTTCAAAGAAAATCTATATTGATTTTACTATTGTATTATTTCATGGTCAGGTCAGCTCTACAGGAGCGGCCAAAATCCCCGAATAAAAACAACAACAAAAAAACCCAGTAGATTGCAATTAGGGGAATAGAAATGATCCTAAAGAAGTGGGGGGGACTCAGCCCCCCAAATTTGAAGTGGGGTGGGGGCTCTCCCCCTCGTCCGCCACCTATATTTTAGGCCTATCTAACCTACGAGCACAACATCTTTTGTACCCCACTAGGAAGCTTTTCCTCTCGCTTCCTAGCGGGGTAGAAAATATCCTCTGCTCGCAGGGCAAGAGCTGGGACTGTGCAATAATTATCTGGGAGGGGATAATGAATTGAACGGAAAATGCTTTCAAGTTGTTACCCCCTTTCTCTAGATCTACAACGGTTAAAACAATTTCTTGCCGTTCCCATCTCAAGTGGCATGCAAAAAGAATTTGATACCCCAACTTCCTTGTTCTATGTTTCGTGTTGCTGACTTCTCTCAAATATTCCTCTTAATGGAAATCAATTTTGAAGGATTTACAGGTCCTTAGCTGGAAGAAAACATTTTACATCTAACTCCCCCCTCCTCCACCTTGATTTTACTTCATACCCCCCCCCCCCCCCCCCTTCTGGAATTGAAACCCCCTCCAAGATAACCATTTTACAGTCCCCAAAGCATATCTTGCCGCGCAACTACTATTGCTGGGAAATACGCCACTATTACTTTTCATACAAACTACATCCAGGACCTCAGTGACATATTTTCCATATTCTCACACGTGAAGATATCGATGACGTCATTTCCAATGTTTTCCCGCTCACTTTAACGCGCGTAGTTTTTGTTTGTGAATATGTCTATATAATAACAATAAAAATTACACGTCTGCTGGAAGATATGAAGTTTATCTTCTCGTGCTGAAAAAAATATTTCACCACTCGAAGATAAGCTTCATTTCTTCGCGCCACCGTGTAATATCCTCTATTTATTGCCGCATTTTTATTGAAATATTACCTTGATTGATATTATATAATCAAACAGTTAAGCATATTTTTTATACTCATTATGCAGAAATGATAATCAATCCTTGACTATCAAAATTCGGGATTTTGGGTTCGACTAAGATTCTGTTAAATCGGAAAACCCTAATATTACATCAGGGCTGATATACAGTTTTTTGAAAAAAGCGTTGTCGCTGACCGTCTCCGCAAGTGCGCGACTGCTCGACTGGAACGAAAGTGAGTATGGGTAGAAATCGCTGAAGCGCTCAATTATTCCCTCTGAAGTAGTTGTTTTTCTTTACAAATAAAATAATGTAAGCAGCAACCCTTTAAATGTTTGTCTTCTGGTTTTGAGAAAGGAAGACAAAATTCGATATGACTAATATTCAGTCAAAGATGTTCCCAATTTTGAAATTACGCCAGGGAATTTTTGTACTGTAAGCCCGGTGCATAATTCGACCGCTTCAGTAATTTCTACCCATACTTTCTTTATGTCCAGTCGCGTAGGCTTGAGTCGGTCGACGACAACGTTTTTTGAATTGACTGTATATCATATCGCATTGCATTGGTAAGAGGCGAGCGCTAATATAATCTTACTAAATATATTTTACCACTTTTAACTTTTACATAATTTTGATTTATAATTATCCTATTATTGTTATTGGAATATTGTTGCCGGTAAATACATCGTTTTTCAGTCGAAAAATTCCCATCACATTCATTGATAATAAACCGCTTTTGTTTTCTATCATCACCATTATTATCGTTATCATCATTATCATCGTTTATCGGTAGTTTCATCAACATAACTATCTTCATCATCGTCGTCGTCATCATCATCAGGTGTGGTGCGACTCAGTGCTGAAAGCAGTGTTGCAGAAATAGAATCGGGATATACTTCTGCGTTTTATACAAAAAGGTTTATCGTGTAATCACGAACTGCAACGTTGCTGGCAATATATATATATAATTACATGATATTCTCAGCCAAAAAAAAAATGCGCTTATACCGCTTGCAAAGATGTCTGTGATGTATGTGCATAGCGTTTCTTAATTCTTATTGTTGTATATAATTTAAATCACTATCGCAAATAACACTATCGAAAACTCTATCAATGTTTTACTCAGCAGTTCCCCGTGTGTTTTGACCTGACTGGAAAATGGGACTGACGATTTGTTTTAGTGCTAACTGTAACTTACTTGTAAACGCTCTTGTTTTTCTGGGATTGGCAGTTGAATAAAAGTCCATTTGTCGGTGGCGCTTCTATATGTCAATTCTTGTGTAGATATGTTATTTGCTTTGAATTCTACAACGAATTCTCTACCAAAGTATTTACGTCCGCTGTAAAACCAAAATCGAAGACATCGCCATCCTTCTGCTATTGGACGAATGAGTGGGCTTAGCTTAGCCCAACTGCATTCTCCTTTGTCATCTTGATAACAAGATGGATTTCCTGGAAAAAAAAGTGTTCCATTATATCCTTTAACCTCTACATTTTCTCATCCTAGATTTGTTCGTTCAAGATGTGGGCCCTCGATTTAGTCAATAATTCATTCAACTCATCCAATATTTGTTTAGTATTGGTTTGGAAATTGCCACAAGATGCTTAGAGACCTATTGCCAGTTTTCATGTGACGTCATGAAAAAATCAAAATCTTAACCATACATCGTATAAAGACATTTCTAAAATATGTTTTAGAAATTAGTGATATAAGTTACAGGAAAAAGTTTCAAGTCATTTTGATGTTTGGTTCTCGAGTTATGAAGGTTGAATTTGCGCAACGCAATACCGTCACCTCTTAAAAGTTTCTGAATAACGGTTAAAAAAAACAAAAACAATTTACTTGAAAGATTTTACTTTGGCACGTTTAAAAACTCTATTTCGAGTATATTTCAGTGAAATATTATGAAGCCTTTGAAGTCCACCATGTTTGCATCCTTTAGTGGAACACAAAGATGACCGCTCCATACATTTTTACGAAACATGTCGTCGTGTTTGCTCGCCCATAATTCCGCAACGAAATGATCTACAGCCTTGACACTTTACCAGTATATGTAGTTTTGAAAGCTTTAAAAGACTATGAAACGTTTCATCTTATTATATTGCAAAATTACGCTTTTGAAATTGATGATCGACGTAGGTGAAAGCTAACAATAATTGAACAATTGCATGATTTCGTTGCCTGTATTACTTTATTTTTATTGTGTTAGAATGCTTTCCACTTCCAACTTGACCATCCAGTAAGTTGGTAATTTCCTGCATCATATATCTAATATGCCTATTCCCAGTAGATTTGGAAAGGTTTTTCCGGTTAGTTTTCTTCTTCCTAAAGGGCTGAATCACGCTAGAAATCTGATATTATCCCAGCTTTCCCGTTTAATGATGATCGATTAATTTAAAGGAATACTGAAATGTCAAACGACTTACGTTGAGAATATACTGAAGCACATCCACCTTTGACAAATCCCAAATCGTCAAGAGCAACGAAGTATCTGCTCACATATCCAGTGAGAATAATCTATGGTAAAGAAAAAAAGCAAAGTCTCAGTACGACCTCAAATAAGCTATACGGTATCTTTTTCCGACCTTTATTCACTTTCTTCTTTCCTTGGTTTCTTTTTTCAATCAATCAATCAATCAATTAATTAATTAATCAAGCACTCAATTAATTAACCAATCAGTCGATCAATCAATTGCAATCAATTAAAATTAATTAATTAATTTACCGTTAATTAATTTTTATTTATATATTTTTCCTATTGCCTAATTCTCTACAGACCTCTCCTGATGAGTTTCCTGGTATTTCCACTTGTCCAAATGCCCAGTCCCCAGCAGTAGGATTAGAAGTGTTCCAGAGGAGATTGGTGCTGGTAGCAGTGTGGAGAACAATCTCAAGTTCTGAGTTAGATGTATCAGGAATAAAATACCAGAACTGCATGCAGGCAGTGACGGTTGTGTTCCAATGCTTTACGAGTCTTCCATAACCATTTTTAATGCTTTTGTTTGACTTCAAAAGAATGTAACTTTCTACATCAAGAAGAAGAAAAAACAATTTAAAAGTTTATAGGTTCTGTTAAGATGAATACTGACCGGCATTGAACATTCCTTTTAAGACCGTAAGCAAAAGCGAGCTTAAAAAATTCAACTTCAAAACTTCAAACTTCAAAATTTTATCAAGCAACTATACAAGTGTTCAAATTATAAAAAATAGGCACCTATAACCTTTTTTTAAACAGGCAGAACTCATAAAATACTTTTGACAACTAGTAGAAAAAAAAAACGATATACGTACACTGATTATAACTAGTTCTGGACAAGAATTATCCTCAGCTTTTCTCCAAATATCAGCATTATATTTTAACTTATGCAATCAATGTTAAAAATTATTTATTGTGGTTCTCAATGTTTAATTTACAGATAAATTTCGCCAAAAAAAAACAAAACAGTGGGTACCTTTATCGGTCATTGACGAGTGGTCGTGATTAGGAAAGTTGTGTTTCTTGGTCTGATAATCCGCTGGTGTAAAGAAATCCCATACAAGAGTGCCATTGGTATTGTTTTCAAAGCCACAAAGCTCATTATCGAAAATACAAACTCCTTAATAATATAAAGAAAAAAACTATTAAACTGAATAGTAAACGTTTATTGTTAAAAGGGATGTTAATGGGATGATGACGACGACGATGAAGATGATGACGAGGGTTATATTAATAACAATACCGATGAGGACGATAGTGATTCTGACGAGGATGGTCATGTTGATGGTGGTGGTGGTATCTGGTTGTGATGATCATGGTGTTCTTGGTGTGATTGTGATTAAGATGATGATTGTTATCATCATAATGGTGGAGATATGGTTGGATGGTTACCTCTTTGTACTTGCATTTGACACAGTTTGTCCTTGGGCATTTCTACGAGGAAATCTATTTGCAAGCAAAATGACATTCAAACTTCTATTCAATTCGGATATTAGCTATAATACTCATCATTACCAAGGGAAAAGCAAAAAGCCCCATGTACATTTCGCTCCAAAAGATTTCAGTTTATGCGAAATCTGACTCCGGCTTACATTTGCGCTTTGATGATTTATGCAGTTTATATTTTTCAAAAAGAGAGAAAGAGAGAAATTTTAACTATTTCTCCCAAAAGCACTGTTATCATCATAGCTGATATTTATTGCTTTCTTACTGTTGCGGTATTTCAGGGGCAATTAATTTCAACACATGCATTGCATCACAAATAAACCTATTGTTTTCATGCAAATTGGCCATTAGATGTGTTCCCAGAAATTTGAGAGCCGTAAACGAGGTAAGTCAAGTTTTGCCTGTATAAAAATCACCCTTTATTCGTACCCCTCCCCGCCACCTGGTGGATTCCTGATGTAGTTTATCTTCACAGGACATCTGCTGGCCACAAGAACTGCACGTCCCATCCAGACACTG
Source organism: Anthopleura xanthogrammica (assembly GCA_964019055.1). Lineage (NCBI taxonomy): Eukaryota > Metazoa > Cnidaria > Anthozoa > Actiniaria > Actiniidae > Anthopleura > Anthopleura xanthogrammica. The sequence goes on from OZ025208.1 coordinate 1,320,573, forward strand.
GTGCTCTGAACATTTTTGACCTACACGTGAAAGAGACACAAGTATGTAAGGAACTGAAAGCTAATATTGATTTCTTCATAATATGAGGATGCAATTTTTTTTTTCTAGGACAGTTGAACTATGCTTAAATTATGCTGGCTGATACCCGTGAAAAAAATTCACGACGAATAAAAAATAAAATAAAATAAACAAACAAAGTAACGAACACTCCACTCATTGCTCATGAAAAATTGTTCTAGCTTTTGGTAGAGTGAATTAAAATATTTTTTCTTCTGTTTTTCTTGTAAGTTTATATAGAATATTCGCATGACAAGGGCATTTGATTATCGTGTAATTCTAACACGTCTAGAGTTCAGAAAATGTATTTTGAAAACCAAACTAATAAGAAGAAAAAAATGGATATGATTTCATCTGTGAAAAAGAAAAATTTTCCTGTGATTATTGAACGTTATTTTCCCCGTAATCTAGGAAGCAGTCACGCGTCACGCATCAAACATGGTGGCGTTGTGAGCTCACATAAATGGCGATTTTTCTCCAAAATTCCAAGAGATATTCTTCTCGAATAAATAACAAATTGCGCACATCCGCGCTAGTAATGTAGTATAGGGATGACGTGGTTTTGATATTTTCTAGCTTAGCCGTTTTTCCGTGATTGGTGTAGAGGAATTCTGAGTCTCTTACGTTATTATATATAGTATAGATAGATAACATGCTCAACACAATGATGTTCGTCTATTACGCTATTATATATAGTATAGATAGATAACATGCTCAACACAATCAGATGTTCGTCTATTACGCTATCAAATATAGTATAGATAGATAATTACATGCTCACCACAATCAGATGTTCGTCTATTACGCTATCATATATAGTATAGATAGATAACATGCTCACCACAATGATGCTCGTCTTCGCCATCTGGACAGTCCGTCTTTCCATCACAAAGTCTTGTGTGATGAATACAATTCTGATTGGCACAGGTAAAGTAACCAGTTGGACAAATGCATCCATCTTCATCAGAATCATCAAGACAGTCACCATGGATATCATTACATCTATGATGTTTGCTGATGCACTGACCATTCCCACACTTGAACTCAGTAACTTTGCATTGAAAGCCTTGAGAACATGATACAGAAAAACAAAATGGCAATGTTAGTTTTTTCCCCGTAAATTAACAAGTATTGTTTTGCAGTTCGAGTTGTAGTTATAGAAATGAAGATTTGTTTCAACAAAATACTAGCCCGACATCTTCAGGCCGGGTCATGTGATCATCAACGTTACATACAACATTCAAAAATGGCAAACATAGGGACCAAATCACTTGCAATATACGTTACTTATGGCTCATCTTAATTACCTTAATTCTCTTTCCTTGTTTGTTTGTCATTTTTGTGTTCTGTGTTATTTTGTGTCTATTAATGCTTTTCGTTATCTGCTCTTCGTATTTTATTCCACCAACACTTTGGTAATATATAGATCATGCAAATTACATCCACATGCGCCCTCTTGGTTATATTGTTTCGCAGTTTTGTATCATGGATGATTCCACATATGCAACCCATTTGTATACCGTAAATCCTCTATTAAGCGCACCGGGTGGCTTATTAATTTCAGGCACGTTTGTGGGGGGGGGGGGGGGGGGGGGTATTGAAGAGGGGGGCTTAATAGAGAGGGGAGGCTTATTGATTCTTAGACGGAACGCAGTAAGTTCTACGCTATCAGGATATAACTTTATCCCAGCACGGTAAACCCAGGCTTAAGATGGAAGTATTACTATGGAATGTCTCGCATAATCTTTAGGGATGTTAAAGGCATGGTGTATGCATTGTTCAAATTACACGGTATTTTCAACATTTGATTCACTTGTGTTAGTCTCTAAAGTATGATTTTCCATTATTGTGAATTTAGTTGTGAAGAGGGAGGGGAGGGAAGGGGGGCTTAAAAGAGAGGGGGGCTTATTTGAGAGGTGGGGGCTTAATAGAGGATTTACGGTATTTATATAGATGGCCTTCGAAAGCTCTGATAATAAATATTACGTTCTTAGGTGGATGAAACAATCGATAAAACCTGTAAGTCGTAAACTTAGGATATAAATCGAATCGTTAGACTTTGTGCATCCATACCTGGCTTTGCAAATACTGGGTGCAGTGTACAGGATCTGCTGATTACTTGAACATCTCTTATTGCGACTGAAATAGAACCGTTTGTCCTAGAATAACCCTTAAAAGAAATCTTAAAAAAGAAAAACAGTAATACTCATAAGTATGATTAAATTGTCTTTGTAATGCACAAGTACCGGGACAAATCCACTCGAAGGATATAAGAGAAGCAATAAGCAGCTCTATACTGACAATGATTGAGAATCTGAAGACCACACCCATGAGCAGAGTGGTACGAGACTGCATGCGCATTAGCAGTGCACACAGCCCGTTCTTTCACATAGCTAATGACATTCTGAAACAGTATCGATCATCTCCTCCTAACACATGATAAACAGCACTTTCCATAAAATGTCGTGGGCAGTAAAACATTAGTTTTGTTCAATCATCCATTTTTTTACAACACCAATTTTCGCCATTGATAAATAGAATTTGGTTTAGAAAATAAGTTACCTGGAATTTTTCCTTCGGCTTAAAGGGTATCCTTCCTCTAACCCAAACCACCCCGTGATCTCCTGTTAAGAGCCACAGGAGATCCTTACTCAAGGTGGTTTTGCTGAAGACCTCAAGACGGGACGTAGTATTTGAAGGAAGACGATAAGAAAACTCAAGACACAGGCTTATGTTTTTATAATCAGAGTTCCAAGGCATGGACGGAGATTCCAGGGATGACATTCCAGGTGTGGTTAGAACTATAAAACTTTCTAAATCAACAAAACAAGAAAGAGTTTACCGTATATAACTTTCTTACAAAACGAAAACTTCAGAAAACCAGCGGCTTTTTCATTAGGTAGACGCATTCATCATCTACCAGTAGTCAGATTTCCCCGCTTTTCTCTATTGTTCGGGTGGTACACGCTTGTACCGGAAGTTGGTGCAAACATGTAAATACTAGTAGTTTAGCGCATACCAGAAGTCAGATTTCCCCGCCATTTTTTGTTAGTCGTATGATACAAGTGTTAACCGGATGTTAGTCCATTCATCCATACACGCAAATGACTAATAGGTAAGCGCATACCAGAAGTCAGATTTTCCCGCGTTCATTGATTGATTGAAAGACACGCGCAATGGAAGATAGTGCAGGTGTGTGTAATAATAATGCATTCCTCGGAAAACAATGAGTTTTGCATCTTTAAGAGTCTCTATGTTTCCCGAAGCTAAACCTACTCAAAGAAACAAATTATTCTGATTATTTGATTTTACAATGTAATTATCATTTCAAATGAGTCGCGTCACATCGTTTCCACGAAAGTCGATTTGAACACGTGAATCTATTCCCTATTCTCTTCCACGAGAAGTGCTCTCGTGCAATGGAAGAGTAAGTTTGTTTATAGAATATTCCATAACTTATTGTCAATACATTTCTACCTATTGGTATTTCTTCGACCCCGGGGGAGGGGGTACACCCTATATTTGACTATACGAGGATGCTCCGCCCGAAAGGGGTACTCTTTTCAGGCAGCAGGTATAGAAAAGGGGTGGGAATTTCGTATAGCTTTTCGGTAGCTTTTCTTCAAAGGTATATAAAAGGGCACCTTTTTGCTGAAATTTATATGAAAGGGTAAAGGGGCGAGAGTCCGGGCGGAGCATCCCCATATGAATTAGACTTGCTCCAAGTCTCTCTCGCAGTTTTTTCTGTTGGTAAATCGGATTCAAATCGTGAACTTCCGGTTACGAGAGCTTTCCGAAGGAATGACGCAAAGGAAAAGAGAAAAGCGAGAGAGACTTGTAAAACTCGGCAACTTATTAATATTGATCAAGTTGCAGGGCTTTGATTGACATGTCACCGTTTTAATTTTCTGGGGGGCGTCGTGTTAAATTGTGCTTTCACGAACTCTACTCGGCCCAATTAGCCTGTAATTTAACAAAGCCCATGAATCCAAATGAATTCTGATCTTTGAAGCCGCTAATTGGCTAAAAGAGAGTTCACAGGGTTAACTATTTATACGGTTTTGGAACAAGCTTTGCGTCATTCCTTCGGAAAGCTCTCGTAACCAGAAGTTCACGATTTGAATCCGATTTACCAACGGAAAAAAAAATGCGAGAGAGACTTGGAGCAAGTCTACATATGAATCACCACGAAGTACCTCCGGGTTCTTCGATCAAATAAGGAAGCAATAAGAAGAAAGAGAATACTTAAAGATCACTTCTTATCTCGATGCATACTTTTCCCTTGCTTTTCTCACCTTTCTCTAAACTCCACCGGCACGATGGACTGTCGGGTGATGATACGATCCATCCCGGACATATGCGATTGTCAAAAGTGCATTGGAGTCTGGTGGAATCTGAAAAGGTAAAAATTGTTCTCTAAACTCGTCCACTAATAATTGTCAAATGCTCTGTTTTGTAATGCCATATCGTTTGCTTACCCGAAACTTGTATGGACTTCACTATACGTCTTTCCCCCTGCCAATGCATTAGGTCGTCAGGGAAATGATACAATAACTATGGATATTATAAAATTATTTGTATTGTAAATCTTTGGTAAAAAAATTTATATTTAAGTAAAATGCTTTAGACTGAACATATAGAAATATATGCTTATTCCGAGCTCCGTACGTACGGTAAGACAGCACACAAATAGTGCATGGATAACAAAATAGCTGTTTTATGTTATCTGTATTTGTTTTGCTTTTTTTTATTCATTTTTTCTTTGCGCGGATATGGCTATCATTAATCACAAATTACGCGCTTTTTCAATTAATTTTTTTTTTGTAACGTACTACTATCGTGTCGAACTGTTTATTGAAAAGAAGCCAGACATTTACGATTCATTTCAAAGGAGGCATGTGCATATCAAGTCGGCCCCTACAAATCAGGGCGGGGGTAGAGAGGTGACTCTATGATTCTATATAATGCCGGAACAATGTTTCTGTAGCTTCTAAAGATGTGAACAATTAAGGAAAAACTCAAACGTGATTTTATATCTTACTTTAATGCTGTAGTTGCCCGGTTGCACGACCGTCGAGATGTTTTTATTTACTTTGTGCTCTTCACAGCTCATTTCTAGTCTGCTGTTAACCATTATAGTTCGCTCAAAAGCATTCAGCTGTAATACTAGTGGGCAGGAAGGACAGACAAGACCTTTGCAGCAGAATTCGTAGACAGCTGTGGACAGAAATGTATTTAAAAATATAAGTTTTGGGAAGTCCAAAATAAAGACTGAGCTAGAATTGAACAAGTAATGGCTAACCTTCAAAATTTAACTCTGAACCAAGAACAATCTTTCTACTGATCTTGTTAGTTAATTGAAACTTAAGAACTCTAGAACCTATAATTTGACGACAGAATAAATAGTTAAAAAGAAAATACAGTGTAGAACGCAAACGTTTCTCACTGTATACTATCAGTAACCAGTAAGAAAGGAGAAATGGGCAAAGTTAAAGACAGTGCCATCAAAAGAACTCCCTTGCTATTTGCATGGTCTTTTACATTAACATTTGAGTACAAAGATAGACCTTACCTGGTCTCGTCCAGTAAAGGAACTCAGTTGGGAAAAGTGGCATCCCTTGTTCATCAGGTAACTTTAAGACTACGGTAAGATAATCGTTATTGACCCGCTGTCGCATGTAAGCTTCCATATGATACAAATGACATTTGCTGAACTTTTGAAACTTATATTGGCTACGACTCCTGGAAAAAAAATTCCCAAAAGTGACGATAAACAAGCAAGCACGCAAACAGACAAACAAACAAGCAAGCAATTAAGAAACCGGCAAACAAACAACCAAACAGACAGGCAAATAAAAAGACTGACAAACAGACAGACAGACAGACAACCAGCTGATCTGAGTAAAAATATTAGCCATTCAGAAACGAGAAAATTTGCAAAACTGAGGTGTCATTCTTAGAAGCTTGGTTACTCGGGAAACGGTTCTTTCTTTATTTTAATATCCGCTCAATAACGAATGTCGTAGTTAATACATACAAAATATCAAAAACCTCCCCTGAAAATCTAGATTTATCTCAGATAATCACTTTTATAATTCAATTTTCGCAGGTTTCATGACACCTCAGTTTTCCAGTGACGTCATTCCTACGTCACTATTTCAGATCAGCTGGAAAGAAACAAACAAACAAGCAAAAAATGAGGGACGCCCAAGCTAGTGGAGGTGGGGGTATGTTTTAGGGGTATTTTTGAAAATTTCCTACTAGTAGCACAGGAGACATGCAGGCAAGACAGACAGACAGTAAAATAAGGAAACAGAAAACAATGATCTTACAATTTGTATCGGGTTGGATACGTAGGTGATTCAATTTTAATCAACAGCTCATGATCAGCTATAAAATTATCACCCAGTCCTGGTTCTCCAGCTCTTCTTAGCCATATTTCACATTCGTCATCACAAGAAGCTGAGATGAGGTAAATCCCAGGGGTACCGACCTGAGAATTGAAGATACGTCTCTCAAATTGATTGATTGTAAAGCAATGAAAATCTAAGGTATGGACAATGTGAAAGATAAAATTCCAAGGAACACCGGGTAATCCATGGTGGTTAGCCAAGTCCAAAGAGTTATAAAATTCTTACCATCACATAACCTTGCTGTCGTAGACTGTAGTTCGACAGACCAGAAAACGCAGTTATGCTAAAGGATGGAGAGACACTGGATATATTGGGAGCACCGCCAAACACTTCATTAAATTTCAAAATTGAGCTGTTGCTTGACGTGATGTATTTGTTCCATAATTCATACAATACTCCATGTATATTAGTGAAATTATCTGCGAAGATATTAAAAAAACCTAACATTCATAAAACAACGAAAAGATATGAAGGTCACTTATGAACCTGTCTTCATCAAAATGTTTAAAGGTTCGTGATGTTATTATTCTAGGTTTCCCTCGCGGGATTCCAGTTTTCCGTACAGCAAAGACAAGATTGTGGTCACTTATCGACAATGGATAAGTACCGGAAGCTGTTATTGAACTCTTATTGTTAGTTATAAAGAGATCAATTAAAGATGAAGACTTAGGTGTTACCCTGGTGGGTTCATTGATGATTTGACTCAATTGGTAATTATCTAGTAGGTCAATCAAGTGCGAAGTATGTGTCTCGGGGGGATCTGAGAGGAGGTTGCAATTTAGGTCTCCTAGGATATAAATTTCTTTGTAAATTGAAATGGATGGATGGATGGATGGATGGATGGATGGATGGATGGATGGATGGATGGATGGATGGATGGATGGATGGATGGATGGATGGATGGATGGATGGATGGATGGATGGATGGATGGATGGATGGATGGATGGATGGATGGATGGATGGATGGATGGATGGATGGATGGATGGATGGATGGATGGATGGATGGATGGATGGATGGATGGATGGATGGATGGATGGATGGATGGATGGATGGATGGATGGATGGATGGATGGATGGATGGATGGATGGATGGATGGATGGATGGATGGATGGATGGATGGATGGATGGATGGATGGATGGATGGATGGATGGATGGATGGATGGATGGATGGATGGATGGATGGATGGATGGATGGATGGATGGATGGATGGATGGATGGATGGAAAAGTGATTGAGACGTCTTACCGTAAGCTGATACATCTGGTTGACTGCACAGCGTCAAGGTAGTATTCTTTTCTGATGATCGAACTCTAACAACGTTCACTTTAAATTCAACATCACACTTCGCTATCTGTTCGTTTCCTGTATCCATGGTAACATTACATTGGATGCTCATCCCGGAATTCGTGTCGTACAGGCTGACCACCGGTAGGAGGTGATATTCACTAACACTTTTAGCATGGCAACTACGATTTAACGTTACAATGTCTATGTAGACATGTCTTTGTAAATATAGCTGTATCCAGGGATCAGATGTCTAAAAGACAGAAAGAAAATGACATCTTACCGTATCAATTGACAGAAAATATTCCTAAGACGCTTAGTCCATAAAGACATGAAAAGTATGAAATAGTGGTATACGATGTTGTTTAGGACCATACAATGCGTATATAGAGGATATTACATGGGCGAGCGGAGATACGAATTTTATCTTCGAGTGTTGAAAAGATCTCTCACGAGTGAGCGGAGCGAACGAGTTAGAGATTTTCAACACGAGAAGATGAAATTCGTACCTCCAAGCGCCCATGTAATATTCTGTTAATTATATAATTATCAATGAAAAAGAAAAGAAAGATTTTTCGAGCTTTTTTCTGCTATAAGAAGTATGTTACCATAGTTATGATATTTTCAAATGTGAAAATAACATGTTATTTTCACATGTGAAAATATCAAATTTTTGAAATAAAGAAATATAGGTATTTGTATAGGTAATAGCATGGTTTGCAGTGATATTTGGCATAAATACCACGAGTGATATTTCAAAATTTTTGTAATTTCACGAGCCGTCCTCGGCGATATTATTTTATTTGTATTTTTTATTTTTTATTTTTTATTTTTTATTTTCTATTTTATTTTATTTTATTTGTATATGATATTATTTGTTTGTCATATGACCTAAGAAATTTACTGAAGAATCTGTATAAGTTTGTTTGTTCATTGTTTGAGCGGCCGCCATCACGCAGAATCGCTATTGTTTTACGGACATCAATGATCAATCAAATTATAACCCAACCGAGAGAGCGAAAATTTATGCATGAACTATCAAAGCTGTGATTGGTTCGCCTGGCGGCCTCCCGGGATTAAGTGTATGCTGTTAATCATATATGAGTACTCTTTAGGGAATACAAAAAACGTCAATCAAACTCTTACGAAACTTCAACGAAGATTGTTTACCTATTCCGAATGAGCCCCGAAAATGGTCGCTTAAGTTTATTTCTCAACTCTGGTTGTCAAGTGAAACTGACAAACAACTTCTTTTGATTCTTGTAATCATTCAGTGAAACTTTAACTTACAGCCGAATAAAGACGCTTAAGTTTATTTCTCAACTCTGGTTGTCAAGTGAAACTGACAAACAACTTTGTCATTCTTGTAATCATTCAGTGAAACTTTGATTCACAGCCGAATAAAGACGCTTGAGTTTATTTCTCAACCCTGGTTGTCAAGTGAAATACAAACAGGGTTGATTCTGTGAGTTTCAAATTTTTTTCTTAAAAATAGTGTTTTTAAAACAACCATTTAAAACTAAACAAAGTGATCAAACAGTATACTGGGATGTGTTTGAAATATTGTTTGTATTGCCATTTTAATCCATATCAAGAAGCTCGGGAACTCATGGACAATCACACAGACTTCGGGATTACGAGTTCGTTCGGGTTCATCGTGAAACTTGTCGGAAATCCATCGAAATCGCTTGGAAATTCCCAAGAGGGTTCAAAGAGGCGGAGCTAAGATGAAGCGGGAAATACGAATTTGAATTCTAATGAGTCCGAATCAAGAATTTATGAATACTAATTAGGTATTTGCTCATTATTGTGGAACCATACGAGGTTTTCAATATGTTCCTGGCCATATATTCTAATGAGTACGAATCAAGAATTTATGAATACTAATTAGGTATTTGCTCATTATTGTGGAACCATACGAGGTTTTCAATATGTTCCTGGCCATATATTCTAATGAGTACGAATCAAGAATTTATGAATACTAATTAGGTATTTGCTCATTATTGTGGAACCATACGAGGTTTCCAATATGTTCCTGGCCATGCTTTTGAGTACATCATCCCTCATTACTGAATTTAGATGTATACTAGACATAACCCGGATAGAACAGACAAAGTTCTATATAAAATTTTCGCGTTATTGATGTCGAAAAGTTGCATAAATAGCTCTCCCATACTAGAGACATCAAATTTACCCAACTTTTGCTATCGATTTACAGTATGATCTCCTAAGTTTAAAGAAAAGCCAAACATGTCAATGCTTAGATAGACATTTCAACTGCCAGAACCCGGTTCGAACAGAGTGAATTCTCAAAAGCTTTGATAGTTAGAAGCGGATAAACTACCAGTACTGACGTGGTTTTGATCGTTTTCTTTGTTAATCCAAGCTTGATATTTGAACTTCGCGCGCAACAGAGCGGGACAAGGGTGTCGGTAATTAAGTTAATGCTTCACACGTACGGGGCACAAGATTTAATAAGCTTAAGGTAATGCGATCGTGCATTCGTGCGCATCTTTCCTGCGCTTTATTGAATATCTAAACATTTTACACGGTTACCTACCCTGATTTTTCTACTGTGAGTCCAGAACAACTTAGGCTACAATATGTACACTCAAACTAGTATACATCTATTAGCATATATTTATAGTATAGTCAAGATTAAGGAGGAGACGGGTTCACTGTTGCTCCGGGTTTCATGCTCGCGCGCCCATTGTGCGCGGGCGTGGGCGTGGTGCTCGGGGTGGCGAAGAGCTTGTCTCTTCTTTAATCAGTATATATTTATATATTTATATTTCCATTTTATAACGAATTTTTCGCTAATTACGCTGCTTAGGGATTTTTTCTTTTTCAATGTATTTCTTGTCTTGTTTTGCCGTTTTTTGGGGAGAGTTTTTACATAGGGTTAACCTCATAACTTCCTTTCAAGTCGCCTATTATTTAGCTTTATTGTCCGATTTGTATCGCCTTTTGCTTGTATTTGCTCTTAATTTTATTAGTTGTCAACAATTTATTTGCGATTTGAATAAACTATGTATATATAATATATCAAAAAATGAAGGCAGGTAATTCGACTAAACTTTTAGTAATTTCACGAAGTGTTAATTTTCAAAGTACTTTTTCGTGATTGGGTTTCCTGTGGCCAAGGTCTTTCAACTATGGCGGATAAGACATTTTGACCTTTCTCCACGTTCAACGTGAAATATCTAAAAATCTTGCTCGGTGACCTACCCTGATTTTTTCACTGTGAGTCCAAGTTTACTAAAGCTACAACATATCCAAAAATGAAGGTAGATAATTCGACTAAGTTTTGAGTAAATCGCGAAAATGTCCGGAAATTCGGATCGTAAAGTACAGTCAAAATGTACTGTTTTGGACATTTAAACATCGAGAACTCATTCTGAACACAATAAAATGAACAATTTTGGGGTTTTAATCATAATGTGTTAAGGTATGTATCATTTGAAATCGTTTATGCTACTTCTTCAAGCCATATGGACTACGATAGCTTCTAGTTTACTTTGTCTTATTTTCCCCGAAAACACGGCCGCAAGCATTGTCTTTGAAAAATTATATCTTCCGAACGGATCCGGGTACCCCCATTTTTTATTTCATATTTTCATACTACAGCTCAAAAGGAATATTTGTGCCAAATTTCAAAAAAATTCATGGGAAAAAAATGCGCGATCGCATTACCTTAAGCTTAAATAATAAAAAGAAACAACCAAAAGTGTGACTTAAAGCCTTTTTCTAAAATATGTAAAAAGCTAAAGCTGAGCTAAAAACAGCATATTCTAGTCATTTTAAGGAAGTTCGAGTTTATAATTTACAATTCTGACTTATCTGCTTGTCTTGACTTGAGACTCGTTGTTGTAAATATTAAGTTTTCAAAGTCTGTTTTTCGCTTCAACGAAGACAAATCGTCGTTGTTGAGCTATGTGATCTTGAATTTGAAAAACAAAGTTTTCCAGGAATAAACAGCCGTCGGATATCCTTATCTTCATCAGGAGAACTTCAACAGAAGCATATTTTGTGAGTTTTTACTTCGCTGGTTTTCTTCTTTCGCCGAAGAAATCTCCACACGATTTTCAAGTTTCTGGCACAAGAAATCCTTTCTTAAGTCGATTCCATTGATAAAAGCCAACTCTTGAAACGTTCTATCATACATATAATATTGTTCTTTTAGTGTTCGTTAATGTTTTTGCTTGTAGATTGAAATAATTAGCTTAATATTTAGGGAAATCTTTCTGCCACTTCAAACATGTTTTGGCGGTTGCCATGGCAACTTTGGAATCACACTCCCGAGAGCTTGAAATCACACTGTTATTGAAATCACACTCCTCTTAGCCAATCAGATTGCAGAAATTTCTTATGTCATATGATAACATTGATAATCATATTATAAAGTTAGATATGTATTATCGTACCTGCTAACCAACCGACGGGCTGACCGATATAATCATGAATCTGACTTAGAAAAATATCGAAACCATTGTATGACTAGTATATATCTACTGTTTTATTACGTACAGCGTAATGCACTTTATCTTAGAACATGTCCAAGTTTGAAAACATTTAGAAAAATAAGGAAAAATGAGCTCTTATTTACCCAAGTCACAGACAATCTTGGACAAAATTAGTTGTTACAAAACCGCAATTTCAAGAAATTACTTCATTTCTCATAACTTTGTACTTCCAAAGTGTTCCCCCTCCCCCTATCCAATGTTGCATCCTAAGAGGCTACGAGACCAATGAGGTACCAGAACAACATGGTTCAGGGGAGAGGGGGAGGGGGGCTGAAGGAAACCACTCAAAAGTAACATAAAAAGGTCAATGTAACAACAATTTTGTCCAAGATTGTAGCAGTATTTCCAGCGTTAGAAACAAATAAAAGAACCTAAATTTAGACGAAGTGAACTGTGAATGTACCTTCTACGCTTAAACATTTTCGTATCTAGATATGTATGAAGATATATCTACTTATATATATATTTGTTTTTCATAATTAATAGTTTTTGCATTTATCTCTAAATCCTGATAATTATTGCTATATTATTTAATATATATTTATTGACTTTATTGATATATACATATATATTATTAATTGTTTTTCTATATAATAGTTAGTATAACAGAGGTACATTTTTGTACTGAGCATATATGCTATGCTCATCAATGTCTCGTGTATTAACAAAGTTATCCTTATCCTTAAATTTGCATTTCTTTCCTTTAAAATATCCGGCGGATATTTAAGGAAATATATAAAAAAAACTCTTATTACAAACTAAAATGAGTTTCGGAAGTCATATCAAAAACGCGTTGCTTATTTCTGTTTCATCGAAGGTCAGTTTTGGCCTTCAGCCTCGTACTTTTTTCAGTTTATTGCTGTTTGCAACCCCTATGAAACACTAGCACTCATTTTTGAAATATTACCTTGTTTGTGACAAAAGGAGTTTTTCTTTCACTTTGCACGATTACTGCGTAAAATAAAACATACACAAAATGAATAGTGACGTGGTGGATTGGAACTTAAAGAATTTATTCTTTACTTGCACTTAAAAAGCTGATTTTTATATTGCTTAATTAATCAAATGAAAGATCTCTGTATTTACCAGTAGGATGTCCACACGAAATACCTCTGATGTAAAACGTAGAACTGTTTTGTACTTTGGAACCTGCGTATTTACAGTCTGCCAGTGAAGACTCGTTGCCATGACATTCTTCCACAACCATGATGGTTGGCAGTTCTGCTATCACCGGCGGTGACCATGGACTTGCTTTACCAGTCATACCGAGCATTTTACAGGCTACTCTTGATTCTTTAGTCGTCCAGTGTCTGGAATAAATCTTGGCCCACTTACCGTTAGTTTTGACTTCTACATACCCTTGATTGGGTGTCGAACCTCCCGTTAGACGGATACCTTGAAGTTTTCCTATAGAAAGAAACATGGTATTAACCTCGCTTAGTACTTTAGAACGTGATTTCAAAGACAACCGTGGAAATTTTCAAAAGGGGGTACAGATACTTATCAAGAAGTGAAAGTAGAATGAAAAATGGTGTCCTTAATAAAACGAAACTGTCCTAGCTTCCCCAGCAGAATTAAATAGAACTGAATAGATTCATGTATGCATCTAGATAGATGGACAGCTTGATAGATGCGTGGATACTTGGTAGGTTGTTGAACCCATGCATCGAATAGAAAAAAGAATGTAGAAAGTAAGGAGTGCCATAAAGAGAGAGGGAAGATGGGGATGTGTTGATGAATGAATAAAGAATACAAGTATTGCAGGTTGGGAAGATCGGTGTAGGAATGCATTGATGCAAGTAAAGATATCCCTTTCAAGCTTATCATGAATGCAAAGCTAACAGTAAAATGCAGAAGATTTAACACTTTCTCTCAATAGAATTTGTGCCACCACAGGGAGCCCAATTTAGATAAAAGTACTACACGGAGGCAATAAAATCTGGAAAATATGTCATTTATAGAAGAAAAAAAAGAGTTTTGAGTCTAAGAAAGTGAGCTAAATAATATAAGCAAACAGGAAAATCAAGCTAAAACAGAGTAGAATATATTTTTCGCGCGTCTTTGTCCTATATAATTCCCCTATGCAAAGTCATTTGCATATTTATATTATGGCGTAATCAAGAACATTAATGACATTCCTCACGGGAAGAAAGTTCCCTTGAGACTAGCAAGCTCCCTCATTGGTTGCTGTGTATTGTATAAAAGGAAAAGGACGCTCTTGCATTAGTTATTGAGCAAGAAATCGAATACAGTCAACGCGGTGGTTTATTTATCAAGAAAAATCAACTCCGACTAAAAGAATGGGAGACCAAGAGGATGCCCCTGTGTTACCAGCAGCGGGAGAGATTCAGGCGGCAGTTATTGTAGACCCAGTTGTAGAACAGGTGGTACAACAAGTAAACCAAAACCAAGCCGGAGCTGCGGGCCAAGGAGTAAGTGAAGTACACGTGGCTAGTTTCACTCGCTTTATATACGTTTTTTTTCGTATCGACTAGACCGTAGTTATCCTTCATGAGATACCCTACATGTAATTATAGCGGAACACTGCGGAACAGCATATAATACTTGCTCGAGATTGCTCGATAATTGTACAGAGGGATGCCTCGACTGTGTCAGTAGCGGGGGGTGAAATTACTCAGATTATACACTTTTATGTACTTATGTGTCATGTACGCGATTAGATATCTAGCTCGTGTTCGTAGTGGTTTGTGCCTGTATTCGTAATAGTAATATACTTTAATTTGTGGAGAGATACCTCACTCGTGATAGTAGTGGGAGGAAATGGAAGAGATATTCCTCACTCGAGATAGTAGTGGGAGGAAATGAAAGAGATACCTCACTCGTGATAGTAGTGGGAGGAAATGAAAGAGATTCCTCACTCGTGATAGTAGTGGGAGGAAATGAAAGAGATTCCTCACTCGTGATAGTAGTGGGAGGAAATCAAAAAGATACCTCACTCGTGATCGTAGTGGGAGGAAATGAAAGAGATATTCCTCACTCGTGATCGTAGTGGGAGGAAATGAAAGAGATATTCCTCACTCGTGATCGTAGTGGGAGGAAATGAAAGAGATATTCCTCACTCGTGATCGTAGTGGGAGGAAATGAAAGAGAGATTCCTCACTCGTGATCGTAGTGGGAGGAAATGAAAGAGAGATTCCTCACTCGTGATCGTAGTGGGAGGAAATGAAAGAGAGATTCCTCACTCGTGATCGTAGTGGGAGGAAATGAAAGAGATACCTCACTCGTGATCGTAGTGGGAGGAAATGAAAGAGATGCCCAACTCGTGATCGTAGTGGGAGGAAATGAAAGAGATACCTCACTCGTGATCGTAGTGGGAGGAAATGAAAGAGATGCCCAACTCGTGATCGTAGTGGGAGGAAATGAAAGAGATACCTCACTCGTGATCGTAGTGGGAGGAAATGAAAGAGATACCTCACTCGTGATAGTAGTGGGAGGAAATGAAAGAGATACCTCACTCGTGATCGTAGTGGGAGGAAATGAAAGAGAGATACCTCACTCGTGATCGTAGTGGGAGGAAATGAAAGAGATACCTCACTCGTGATAGTAGTGGGAGGAAATGAAAGAGAGATACCTCACTCGTGATAGTAGTGGGAGGAAATGAAAGAGATACCTCACTTGTGATAGTAGTGGGAGGAAATGAAAGAGATACCTCACTTATAGCAATGGTTCTTTGGATTTCTTCTTTCTTTTCCCTTGACGGAATATTCATATACCCAAGGTCAATCAACTAATGGGAAGGGAATCCTTGGGTTTTTGGTGTCGTCATCCTTGCATTAGGGCGAGTAACTCTCATAGTTTAGTCAGAATTCTTGGCTATCTTGTGGACGTCCGTTTCCGGGCGTGGGTAGTTGCTCTCTCCTGATTGGGGATCCCCATCCATTTGGGGGGGGGGGGGGGGGGGGGGTATTCGACCTCCTTTTTCCCTTGTGACTTATCTTGCCTTATGCCATCCTTCATTGGTGGCGAGTGTAAAAAAGAGACGTGCTGGGACGTGCCAAAGTTTTATATTTCCAAGGTGGGAGCAAAATAATGAGTTCGAGGAAAAGCTACCTATAGTTAAGAAAAGTCGCGATGTTGGATGGATTACCTGGGATGGGGAACCCAATCAGGAGGGAGGAGATGGTTGGCAAGTTATGAACGAAGTACTTAAGAATAAAGACTTGGAAACGTCGGTGTTGTTAAAGCTCCGTTTTCGGGATCCCGACAAGTTTGTGGCAGGTGGCGTTCATAATAAGTTGTAAATACCGCTGGTCCAGCAGCTAAGTTGTCAAATTTAAGTACGGATTCGGGTAAAGAATATAAGCTCGTGAATAGTCTCAAGGGGTTTTCAAAAGCATTTCCAGAGTGAAACAATAGTTATATAGGATAAGGATTGGAAAGAGTAGTGATCGATTTATCATTGTAGTATGGATTTATTAAAGGATATTAAAGGTCATGTATAGTATTGCTCTGTCATTTGGACTGGTGCGGCTGTTAGTCGGGTTGATTTTTCTGAACAGCAACCATTTCCCCTCTTAGCACTTCGTACCTGATCGTCTTCCGGTCGGAGTTGCGCATCCATATCTCATTAATGACAATGAAATAAACAGAATAATATACTATGCTCGCCGTGTGTACAATACGTCTTTAATCAAAGGGAACAATCTGTGTTCATTTATACAGCTTCTGAATCTTCGAAAAAGCCGATTTTTGAAGGTATAATTTGGTTCACAGCTCGTTTGTTTACGTTTCGCATGGCTACAGACGCTCATAAGACGGCGCTGCATTTTGCAATTGCCATAAATCTTCTCTCTTTTAAATTGAAATGACTCCCAGGGATCTCTTAAGACTAAATTAGTTGTTGTTTCATTGAAGAATGTCAATATTTTTTCATTTTAGCTTACCTTTTATGATAAAACAGGATACAATTACAGAAGTTGTATTACAATAAAATTGACCTTGAACTCGACTCATCTTCACGCTACAATGCCCTGATTACCCATGATGCGCCGTTTTGCCGAAAGCGTGTATTGCGGCATACTTTAGGGAATTTGCCTTTGTTAAATGCGACAATGGCGAATTCACCGTTTCGGCGCTAGGCTTTCATGTGGTGGATCGTGTTACGATCACTAAAAAGTTCGAACATTGTTGTTGAGTTGCCAAACGATCGTACTGACTTTTGTACAATTTATTGACTTGATTTGTTTCTTCTGTTCTCAAATTTTTATCAAAACTTCTTTAAAAATAAAGTATTTAGATAGTTTCACTAACATTTCACTAACAGAATAAACAAATCAAGTAGATAAATTGTATAAAAGTACGATCGTACGGCAATTCAACAACAATGTCCGAACTTTTTGGTGACCGTAACACCATCCATCACGTGAAGACCACGTGAAAGCCTAGCACCGAAACGGTGAATTGAATCAGCATTCATTCATTCGTTGTGCTTTATCCTAATTCACGCTCGGCCGGATAAGCCACAGGTAGCCGCCATGTTCTTTTACCCTTTTCAAGTAAATTTACTGGATGACGTCACACCCCGCAATCGGGATCGTGACACTCGGCACGTCATGCTTTACAGCCCACTTCAAACACAGGGAACCCACAGCCAATGATATCAGTGTTCAAGATAAAATATATCATGCGTAAATGCTCGTGCTAGCTCCCGCACGAGCTCGGCGGCGTTTCCGGATTGGTTGAAGTTCAAGTCTGAATATATTATCAGCTGCTTATGTTCCTAACGTAGAATATAGGGATGAAACTTAAAACGGACCCCTCAAATAAAATTACTTTAAAAAATTTATGAAATGTTTTTTGGCTTTAAAACTTAAAATCCCGATGCTTGGAAAGATTGTCTAACGTTCTGTGTGGACATAAAAACTCAGCAGGGAGTTGAGGCTTGATAAAAAAGGAAGCTTGTTTTCGTTTTATCTGTGCCTCGAGTAAAGGGGGACGGAAGTGAAATGGATTCTTATAAATTTGACAGGCAGTCATCAAAATCGATGTTTTTACTTCCGTAAATAACTTATAATAACTTATAATAACTATAATAACTTCCTCTGCATCTATAATAACTTCCTCTGCATCTATAATAACTTCCTCTGCATCTATAATAACTTCCTCTGCATCTATAATAACTTCCTCTGTATCTATAATAACTTCCTCTGCATCTATAATAACTTTCTCTGCATCTATAATAACTTCCTCTGCATCTATAATAACTTCCTCTGCATCTATAATAACTTTCTCTGCATCTATAATAACTTCCTCTGCATCTATAATAAACTTTCTCCGCATCTATAATAACTTCCTCTGCATCTATAATAACTTCCTCTGCATCTATAATAACTTCCTCTGCATCTATAATAACTTCCTCTGCATCTATAATAACTTCCTCTGCATCTATGATAACTTATAATAACTATAATAACTTCCTCTGCATCTATGATAACTTTCTCTGCATCTATAATAACTTCCTCTGTATCTATAATAACTTCCTCTGCATCTATAATAACTTCCTCTGTATCTATAATAACTTCCTCTGCATCTATGATAACTTATAATAACTATAATAACTTCCTCTGCATCTATGATAACTTTCTCTGCATCTATAATAACTTCCTCTGTATCTATAATAACTTTCTCTGCATCTATAATAACTTCCTCTGCATCTATAATAACTTCCTCTGTATCTATAATAACTTTCTCTGCATCTATAATAACTTCCTCTGCATCTATAATAACTTCCTCTGCATCTATAATAACTTCCTCTGTATCTATAATAACTTTCTCTGCATCTATAATAACTTTCTCTGCATCTATAATAACTTCCTCTGCATCTATAATAACTTCCTCTGCATCTATAATAACTTCCTCTGCATCTATAATAACTTCCTCTGCATCTATAATAACTTCCTCTGCATCTATAATAACTTCCTCTGCATCTATAATAAACTTTCTCTGCATCTATAATAACTTCCTCTGCATCTATAATAACTTCCTCTGCATCTATAATAACTTCCTCTGTATCTATAATAACTTCCTCTGCATCTATAATAACTTCCTCTGCATCTATAATAACTTCCTCTGTATCTATAATAACTTCCTCTGCATCTATAATAACTTCCTCTGCATCTATAATAACTTCCTCTGCATCTATAATAACTTTCTCTGCATCTATAATAACTTCCTCTGCATCTATAATAACTTTCTCTGCATCTATAATAACTTCCTCTGTATCTATAATAACTTCCTCTGCATCTATAATAACTTCCTCTGCATCTATAATAACTTCCTCTGCATCTATAATAACTTCCTCTGCATCTATAATAACTTCCTCTGCATCTATAATAACTTCCTCTGCATCTATAATAAACTTTCTCTGCATCTATAATAACTTCCTCTGCATCTATAATAACTTCCTCTGCATCTATAATAACTTCCTCTGCATCTATAATAACTTCCTCTGCATCTATAATAACTTCCTCTGCATCTATAATAACTTCCTCTGCATCTATGATAACTTATAATAACTATAATAACTTCCTCTGTATCTATAATAACTTCCTCTGCATCTATAATAACTTCCTCTGCATCTATAATAACTTCCTCTGCATCTATAATAACTTTCTCTGCATCTATAATAACTTCCTCTGCATCTATAATAACTTTCTCTGTATCTATAATAACTTCCTCTGTATCTATAATAACTTCCTCTGCATCTATAATAACTTCCTCTGCATCTATAATAACTTCCTCTGCATCTATAATAACTTTCTCTGCATCTATAATAACTTCCTCTGTATCTATAATAACTTTCTCTGCATCTATAATAACTTCCTCTGCATCTATAATAACTTCCTCTGCATCTATAATAACTTCCTCTGCATCTATAATAACTTCCTCTGCATCTATAATATAGAGGATATTACATGGGCGCGCGGAGATACGGATTATCTCCAAGCGACCATGTAATATTCTGTTTATCATATAATTATCCATGAAAGCAAATTTATCTTTTATACTTTTATTTACCTGCCATAAAAAGAGGTACAAGTAAACAAAATACTCAATGTTTGTAGACTCAGTTTCTATTCAAGGTTGCATCGGAAAAACTGATAAAAAATAGAGTTTTTAATTGTGAAATATTCCTCAACTTGAGTACAAAATTGATGTAAAACTATTAAATGAACTTAAAATAGTCTGTAAAAGAGTAAACTGCTCTGAAGCTTATTATAATGCTTACTCAGTCTCTTGACTGCTATCCGATGAATCGATGATTCGTCGATATTTCTTGACGGACTTGACGCTGCTGCTTGAACTTTGTGTTGAAGCCGCTGATGGTGAGGATGCCAGGTTGATGTTAAAAGTGGCTCCAGTGATGGTGTTGCCGTAGAACATAGTTTGAAGCTGGTTTTCATTCACGGACGAGTAGGTGGACGAACTTGAAAATTGTGTTCTTCGAGTAAATACGCTCTCACTGTCTTCAAGTCATAGAGTGTCTTCTTTTTCGTGTTCTCATTTTCTTGATTTGAAATTAGATTATCTACATCCATCTCTGTAATGCTAGCAAATCGTCTTTGCTGTGGTTCAGGGACTTCGATTTCCCATGAAGGAAGTTTTCTATCCGACAAATTCACGCTACTAGAAGCCATAATGAATGAAGTAAAACCTGAAAATCTGATGAATGAAAATCGCAAAGCTGCCCTGAAGGGCACTCAAGGTGTAACCATGGTAACGATCTTTTCACTAGTAAAAATATGTTATTTTCACTAGTGAAAATAACAAGTTTACGAAAGTGAGAAATATAGGTATTTCATGGATAATTATATGATAAAACTTCCTCTGCATCTATAATAACTTCCTCTGCATCTATAATAAACTTTCTCTCCAGAGTTTTCCTCAAAATACCGAGAAACTACTGAACACTACTTTCGTTGATTAAGAAGTGGATTGTGAGTGATGGAATTGGTTGTAGTTGTTGAGCTATTTTTTAATCAAAGTTTTAGTTATTACTCGGCAACGCATTTGGAATACATTCATGCTTGAACCATAATATATGCTAGTAAAGAATACATAATATTTTATTCACTGTGCAGATGCCGTAATTTTACGGAAGAACAACAGCGTGCTATCGACCAAGCAAGTCAGGGGCATAAGTCAGTTCAGTACAGGGAACTACAGGAGTTTGAAAGAGCTTTCTTATCTCTTGCATCTACGAGAGTTTATTCTAGAACGTACTTTCTGGCAGTTCGGCAAAATATTTCTTATAACTCTTCCTATTTCTTCAACAGACAAGCGATTCTCCCTATCCGAAAAGAATTCTTGCTCGTACTTATTTTGTAAGGCTTTCACACACACAAATGCCCCAGGAGTTACTTGGGAGTAACTCTTGATAAACCTGAAGAATTAAATAACCTAAAAAATATACTGTATTGATGTTTTACTCTAACACTTAGTACAGCAGCTTGAACTGAGCGTCCCCCCTTACTCGAGGCGCAGATTTAACGAGAAATTTTGAAAGTTTTCATCCCTTGTCACTATATTCTACGTTAGGAACGTAAGCAGCTGATAATATATTCAGACTTGAACTTCAACCAATCCGGAAACGCCGCCGAGCTCGTGCAGGAGCTAGCACGAGCATTTACGAATGATAGATTTTATTTTAAACACTGATATTATTGGCTGTGGGCTCCCTGTGCTTCAAAGGATGATTTCTTTGTTATTGTAAAATCGTTTGGTTTAGATTTATTTTTCATAAGAAACTAATGTTCAAGTAAATATCCTGCTACTCCTTTTCATCAAGCTATGGCTAAAAGGAATTGCATTCATTTGTCAACACTGGCTAAAAAAAACAAAAATCCAAACAAATGTTTGTGGTTCACGTGAACTGATTGTAGATTTAGATCCAAATGCCAAACCAACTAGCTAGAAGAAATTAATCCCTTAAAATCAAGTTAAAATGGCGAGCAAACTGACTTTTTAAGTTAGAATAGCATTTATACAGTGTAAATACAATACCTAATAAGAATGATTTTTTTTCAAGTAGAAAAGTGAAGTTTCACGGGTTTGTCGACTAGTGAATATGTACTTCTCTTGGGATTCAGTTGTTATCTTTAATAAAAAAAATTAAAATTGTTTTTTCACTGGTTATTGTGTTTCTACTAAACTGTGTTTTGTTTGCTTTAACTACCACTATAACATTTTATTTCCTTTAAATATGTCGGTATCCAACTCTGAAAATTAACTTTGTAAGGTGTGATCTTATCATCCAGCCTTTGAAAAAATAGAACTAAATAATTGTTTTTCGTGGAGCAAAATGTCAAAGTCATGTTAGAATAATCAGGAAATCAAGGAGTTAAAATGACATGTTATTTAAGCTGACAACACTGAGTTTTGATCATGCCTATAGTAAAAGACGTTGTTGACATCTATATATACCTTTACGGGGCTATTCATATATATGTTGTTTCAGTTTTTGCTATTATATACCATATTTTGCTAGTTCAAAACTTTCGAGAGCTTGGTAAAAAAAAATCCATTCAAACTGCACGATCATCTGATCGCTGATTGGTGCAAATTCCCTCGCGCTGATTGGCTATTACTGAATAGAGAGAAAAAAATCACTTAATACAGGTGTCACGTAATCCAGTACACGCACGAACCGAACCATCGCACAGCGCTCTTCGTTGCTTAGCAAAGCGGCCCTAGCTCTAACACAAAACACTCGTTTCCAACAATTTAGAGAAAGAAAAAGTTGATTATAAAAAATAAAGCAAATCATTGCCATCCATCTACTCGAATACTCCAGTTTCACATTCGATGGAAACCGCTGTTTTTGAAGACCACAGACTCATTTGTACAGGCTTAGCCTCGCTTATAAGTCAGCTATTCGACGACATCATTAAAAGTCCGTGGGATTTCAAAACATTGGTATTGTTCAACTTACACATTCTTTACATTACGGTTGACTTATGCAAATCATTAGCAACAGCCAACTGTAATGTAAAGAATGTGCAAGTTAAATAATACCAATCCCACGGACTTTTAATGGTGCCTTTGAATAGATGACTTATAAACGAGGCTAAGCCTGTACAAATGAGTCTATGGTCTTCAAAAACAGCGGTTTCCATCGAATGTGAAACTGGAGTATTACGCGAGATAAATCACTTTTAAGATTTGGGCGAGGGCCGCTCAATCAATCAATCAACCAATCAATCAACCAATCAATCAATGAAGCAAGCAAACAAGCAATCAAGCAAGCAAGCAAGCAAGCAAGTAAGCAAGTAAGCAAGCAAGCAAGCAAGCAAACAAGTAAGCAAGCAAGTAAGCAAGCAAGTGAGCAAGCAAGTGAGTAAGCAAGCAAGCACTCAAGCAAGCAAGCAAGCAAGCAAGCAAGCAAGCAAGCAAGCAAGCAAGCAAGCAAGCAAGCAAGCAAGCAATCAATCAAATAATTAATGTCAAAACGTGGGATGAGGTCGTATTACAACGACAATCCTTTCGCTCATAGTTTTTAGTGCAGCTGGTTTGTGTTTGTGTTAGCATTTTTAGCTCTTAGATAGCAGATTAGGAAGTGTGTTTCTTATATGCCCGACGTAACTAATTGATAAAAATTGATTATCAATTTGCAATTGATAAGATTGATTATAATTAATTTCAATTTACTAACTGATTATCGATTGGTATCAGCAATTGATAACAATTGATACTCACTCAGATTTTTCCCGTTATCAATTGTTATCAATTATAATCACCTGCTATCAATTGCTATCAATTGTTTTTTTTCAACTATTGAAATCATATCACGGCCGCTGTCGCGCAGAACGAAGCATAATAACATCACAGGACAGTGGCTTAGCCTGTCAATGACAACATAAATTTATCTCGCGGTGATTTTGAAAGGAATAAGGTTTTGACCCTGAAAATATATTACATGCCTAGGGATACTATAATTATCTAGAAAAAGATTTCAAATCTGAAAAGGTTTTCCTGATATTAAAACAGTGTATACTTCCACATTTCCAAATTGGGATCCCTGTGGTGTCACATATATTCTATAGACGTGCGTACAGACGAATAAATGGAGGGATGAATTGTAAAAAGACGAAATACTATAACTGATGTACACGTCACAACGTAAATGTAAATAGAAAAATAATGACCAAAAGAATTTGATGGGAGGTTGGGTGAAAGGGTGAATGGATAACCATCATATCTACTGACCTAGCTTCTTGAGTCCATATACTTCCACACGTAGTATTTTCGAGTACTTATAAGTCGTTGGTATAAACTTTATAAACCTGGCGTCAACTGGATTGTCTAGGACATTCGTCTTTACAGTAGTCCTGTCTACATTACCAGGAAAAAGCTGATGAAAAAGAAAAAAATTATAATGTAAGTGCTAAATGAATAACTGATAAATAACAGAGCTTGAAGAAATGATGATGATGATAATGATGATGATGATGATGATGATGATGATGATGATGATGATGATGATGATGATGATGATGATGATGATATGATGATGATAATGATAATAATGATGATAATGATGATGATAATGATAATGATGATGATGATGATGATGATGATGATGATGATGATAATGATGATGATGATGATGATGATGATGATGATGATGATGATGATGATGATGATGATAATGATCTATAATAACTAGTCGGCAAATCCGAGAAACTTCACTAGCCAGTGTTGACAAATGAATGCAATTCCTTTTAGCCATAGCTTGATGATATTTACTTGAACATTAGTCTTTTATAAGAAATAAATATAAACCAAACGATTCTACAATAACAAAGAAATCCTCCTTTGAAGTGAGCTGTGATGCGAGACGTGCCGATCCCGATCCTGATGATGGGGTGTGACGTCATCCAGTAAATTTACTTGAAAAGGGTAAAAGAAGATGGCGGCTACCTGTGGCTTGATTGGCCGAGCGTGAGTTTTAAAGTCAAACTTTGATTTCGGGTTTTGCGAAGAGCGAACCTCTCAGCCAAAGATACCCAAAAGGCACCACACTAACACTTGCTCTTGTGATTTACGGGCTTTAGTTGGCTGGAGAGTAAACACCCTGAGACAATTTTGTGGCACAGATGGGGGACTGGTTAGACTATTATAATATAGATAATAATATCGAATGCCCTCACAATTCAAAGTTCTATAAGTACTGTGACTGACGTTACAACACTTATACTCTCCGCATTATTTATATGTCATCGTAAAACTATCGTATATTCAAGATGATTATATGCCAACTAGACTGTTAACACAAATGTCTAGATATTTTTAGAGGTACAAAAGAGATTGGCTTAACGCAGTTTATATCTGACATCAAGAGAGCATTGAATATGAGAGAAAAACTTCTTAATGTCGCACACGCCATGTGAATTCCCAGATGGGCCAATTGGGATCCCTGTCCAAAGTTAAACTTCTCGATATATATCTTAATAGCTAGAGTCTTGATCACGTTATGCAGTCACGCTTGATCACGAAGTTTATGTACCTCGAGATCACGTGACTGCAAAAGATGGTCCCAGTTGTGTGGAAGATTAATCCTACCGCATCCTGATGTGGATGGCTTCGCGAACTCCCCGTTGATGCCAGTTGATTACCAAAGTCATTGATTGATTCCACTTATTTGCAGGCAACATCAACCTTTTTTATTCTAATAAATCCTTATCCTCTTTAGAAAAAAAATATAAATGATGAACTTGTACATATAACTGATTGGTTGGCTGCCAACAAATTATCTCACTTCGTCTTATTTTACCCACCTCAGAAAAAGATTGTTACAAATATCAAACTCTCATTAAGCAATGGACTACTTCGACGATGCGGCGGTCATCTTGAATCTGAATTAATAAAAAAAACTTTTTACGAGATGCCGGGGGTATACGTAGGATCTGATGAAGAAAAAAAAAATCCTGGGTTTCTCTGGCCCTATCATGCTGGTTAAGTGACAAGCATTTCATTTTTCTACGTAGCATCAGTCATTATTTTCACATCTTGAATCGCAATGCATTAGGGGGCAAAAGCAAACAAAAATGTCGGATAAAATAAGAGATTTTCGTTTATTTGTCTTTCTTACATGTCCATCTTCTTAATTCATCTCTTGTCAAGTTGTCTAGGGGTGAAACGTTAATTTTGATTGACGCCATAAGTATAACAAAGATTCGTATATTTGCCCCCTACCAAAATGGCCGCCGCATCGTCGAAGTAGTCCATTCACTCTTAACTCAAGAATTCTGTGTAAAATATATTGGATTAAATATTGACTGGCATCTTAAATGGAAAACCCATATCAGTATAACATCAAAAAAGATATTGAAAAACATTGGAATTTTATCTAAAACTAAACACTTTGTTTCTCAAGAAATTCTAATTGCCCTGTGTTATGCACTGATTTATCTTTTCTAACCTATGGTTTTATAATCTGGGGAAACACTTACAGGCAGGCAGGCAGGCAGGCAGGCAGGTAGGTAGGTAGGTAGGTAGGTAGGTAGGTAGGTAGGTAGGTAGGTATGAAATACCTATTTGCTTCTAATGTTTCACATTTATCGCATTGCGCCACTTTTACGACATGGCCAAAAGCATAGTCTTACTTAATTTGATTGTACTAGGGTACCTGGCTTTGATTAGTCTTAAAACTATTTCAAGTATCATCTAATTTGTATTAATGTATTTCTTTCATCCATTGATTATCCATGTAAATAAGTGGTGTAATATCAATACAAATCTGAAATCTGAAATCTGGGGTGGGGCTGTGATTCACGTGTCGCAAATTAATATCATTCTACGCATGTTCTTTTTCGTTAGAGCTCTAGCTGCTGAAATTTATGATCAAGGCCAAGGGAAAATTATGAATTACGCAGTAAAGCAAGATTTCTCATTATTTCTAAATGTTAGGAAAGGTCCTACATTTTATTTATCTCAGTACTTAAAGTGGGGGGTGGGGGTGGGGGTGGGGGTGGGGGTGGGGGTGGCAATGTGATAGCATGAGTCACTGGCACCTCTGGCAGTTCTGGAAGTGTTTGCCGTTCTGACGCATGTATGAATTGTTTTTTTGTCCCGCCTGCCGGTCCTAAGGTTCGCTTGGGCTAGTGTAAGGTGAATATTCTACTGGCCGGGTCAGTGTGACGGATAGGCTGCGGCCCGGATGCCATGGTTGCCTCCGTGGAAGTGCTTGGTCAGTTGCGACCGGCCCACGCCTTGGTACCTATTAAACGCTATTCCGATTGAGATTCACTTAATGAATGACGAAGAGCTTGACAAAAACCTGGGATTTTTCTTACGGCGAAGCCAAAAACAAGAAAGGCAAGGAATCAAGAATTCGATCTTGGCTGGTAAAAATCACTACTGCATTGAAAATGTTCAATACTGTTAATAATCTCCTGTAAAAGAAAGGCATTCCGATAAGTTCAAATCCATCTTTTAGTTTATATAATTAAAAAAGGCCGTTCTCAGATCTGCATGGGAGCCTTCATGTTACTGTTTACTGTTGTAGACAAAGTAGAGAAAGAAAGCGAGAGCTCAGATTAGAAAGCTTCCCAGATGGGAATCGAACCCACGACCCTCCGTATACTAGTCGGACGCTCTGCCACTGAGCTACAGGAGACTCTAATGGTGAGTAAGGTCGTTAGTCAAACCGATTTTGAAGCGCCTGCACTGGCTGCCGATCAAGGCTAGAATACACTTCAAGATTCTTCTAATAACTTACAAAGCGCGTAATTCCGTAGCTCCAGACTACACAGCAGAACTGCTAGTTCCATATAAGCCACTACGTTTGCTCAGATCTTCAAATAAACATTTACTATCAATACCGAAATCGAATACTAAATCGTACGGTGACAGAGCATTCTCAGTTATTGCGCCAAAGCATTGGAACGAGCTCCCGCTTAATATCCGGAGCTCTGAAACACCTGGAACATTCAAGTATCCTTAAAGACATATTTATTTAAGTTATATTATGAATAGTTAATGTACTAAACTAGGAACTAGAATATTATTTATTAGATTATTTATACATATCTTAATTGATATAGTACCGCTATTTTAATTTTTCAATAACTAGATGTTTAATATATATTTTCTTTTTTGTATTTACACATTGTAATTTTAATATTCCAAAAGGATTTTTGTAAAGCTTTGAGACTTCGTGTAAAGCTATAATTCTATTATTATTATTATATTATTATATTATTAGTGTGGGTATATTGTGATCATATACACATTTCATTCCAACATCATACGCATACCATATTTATCGTTATTATTTATAGTTCAAAAATATTTAATATAAGATAAGCAATATAAAACGCCTGTTTAGGTCTATATACTGTGATTTAAACCCTCTGGGAGCTGTAGAGCACTCAAGAAGTCACTCGGTTACACCTCGTGTTTCTCTATGACTTCTCTCGTGCTCTACAGCTAACAGTGTGTTAATATCACGGTATATAGACACGCGCGCCGTTTGATATTCCTAATATAGAATGATAGATAAGACGACAAAGCAAGGGCGCTAAGACACATGAATTGGGTTGTATTACTAACCAAACTAAAGCTTATTCTCTATGTTTTATGAATTCACTTGTTATCCGGTTGGTAACCTGTGCACAAGGGAGATATGGCAATGTTTCCATGGAGGGGATGGTGGGGAGAGTTTTTCTCGTGCAGTCATCCGTGTTAATAAATATCATATGATTTCATGAGTACTCATTCAAAATGGATGAAATTGGCCAGTGATGTTCAACAAGTTCCTATTGATTACATTTCTTATTTTATCATTAATACACCCTTCCATGGCAACGGTTGCTATGGAAACCCCAGGGCCACTCGAAATACACTATTTAGTTTTGAATTTTAGTTTCGAGCCTCTGGCTCGTACATATATCCACCTATACAACACGGCCTCTCCTTTTATAAATACTATAGATACTATAGATCGCTAAACCATTTATGTAGCAGGTTGTACAGAGCTGTCACTATCTGTCAAAATGGGACCAATCAGATTAGCCTATGTCGCGTTTTAGCCAATCATTGCATCGATCAAATTTATTTATGTGAGTTTAACGCCAGACACACGCTCTTTACTAAACAGATGCATTTTTCGAAATTTTACGCTATTTTGCTCGTAAAAAATCTATTATATAAAGCAAATAGATAAAACTTAGCTATGTTCTGTTCTCTGATAAAACATTCTGGAAACTGTAGAACACTCAAAAAGTGTTAAATTTCACGAGCTGTACATATAGGCGAGTAGTTTCTAACACTTTTCGAGTGTCCTACAGCGGCTTCACTCGTGTTTTATCAGAGAACAGAACATAGCTAAACCTGATCTATTTGTTAAAAAGTTTCTGTTTTCAAGTTCTAACTTTTTCTTAACAGTCAAGTACAGGACAATGAACTAGTGAGTTCGATGTAAACTTCACGTTTTTTGATATTTAATCAATTTCGATATTTCACATACCAGATGGATAAAGTGTTCGTTCTTACCTTTACTTTACCACCACTTTGGTACATAGTCCAAGTGTTTTTGTCAATAGATGTTGATATCTTGTATTCTGTTGTCCATTCATTCCATATAGCGTGACCCTGTGTGGCTAGAGCATGGATAACATACACTTCACCCAAGTCTATCTGTAGATAGTCATTAGAGTCAGTAATGGTCTTTGGCATCCATCCCCCGTTTCCATTTAGTCGTGCATCGTGTGGATCGAGAAAGTAAGACAATGTTGAGCTTGCCGTGAATCTGTCATCTGGTATGATGCTCCTGTTAGATACACCAATGGGGTACAGATTACCTGTAGAAAGAAAAAGGTGAAATACATTAAAAATTGTCATAGCAATCAGTGTTATTTCGTCTATGCCCAGGTAATTGTTCTTTTATTTGCCAATGTATCATGTGAAACTCAACGTTATTCACCGCTGAAATTGTTCAAGTTCAAGAACAATTTAGTGAGATTTCTAGGCGAAGACAATGTTCTTTTATGAGTTTTTCCTTTTATAACCAATCCTAAACCACAGGTAGCCCAAGCGTAGAACTAGTGGGCTGTGATGTCATCTGTTTTAATGAGCGGAATGATTAAAATATCATGTTTTGAAAAAATGCTTTCAGTATTTATTTATTTATTTACATAACTTCCATCTTAAAAATATATAAAATCTAAACACCAAAATATAAATCAAAAATATAAATAAAGACAATAATATAAGGAACATATAATAATTATAAAACAACAATCTAAAAGGTGAGGGACAGCAAAACAGAGCGATATAAACATAATGATAATTTGTAGCTAATAAATATTAGATATGTTATCTATAAGTATATCATATATAATACGTGGTCATAATTTAGTAGCAACAGCGATTAGGGGAAAGAAGATTACACGTTGAACAACACTTAGGACAGATCGATTTCCAAGTGTTAAAGTTATCAGGATTATAAGCATTAGATAGTACATTGTTATAATACTTAAGAAGATAAGATTTAAACTGATTAGTAGAAGAAGAAGAGCGTACAGAGCACGGTAGATTATTCCAAAGTTTAGGCAACATGTTAAAATAACTGGATTGGAAGAGTTTGGTACGACATCTACATGGAACTGTGGCGAGTAATTCTATAATTAGATGGAGGCTTAACAAAGCGATCAATGGAAATATTAAAATGACCAACACGACATTTAAATGGAATAACAAGTCCTTCAACTCGTGCCAATACGTAAGTGGAAGTAAATTTAACTTAATGAAACGATCTCAATAAGGAATGCTGTTAAGATAATTCATATTTAAAATAAATTTGGTAGTTCTACGTTGGAGACCCTCTACTCTACTTAAGTTGCCTATTCCCTGGGGGCCCTTATCTCACTTGCATAACCTACGTGTGGGCGGACGAAAGAAAGATAAAGAAGTTTCGTTGTCTTTTCATCAAATGATTTCAGACTATGCCTACGCAAGAATCCTAACATCCTATACCCCTTAGCTAATGCATGGTCTATATGATTGTTCCACTTAAGGTTATCCGATACAATGACCCCAAGGTCTTTTAAACTGAGATGATACATGGTTAAGAGTATTAGAGTCTAAGATATAATTGTACTTGATTGGTTCATTTTTAAGGGGAAACAGTAAAATGTTGGCATGAAGTTGTGTTTTCGAGGGTTTTGAGAAGTTTCCCTTGCTCTCTCTGGGAAGGCGTGCAATTGCAACAGCACCTCCAAAATTTAACACGGACTCTTACTTAATATTTCAGCTCCATATTTCGAAAATAACAACGTGTTGTATCAGATATACAATATACAATATACATATCGCCTTCGGCTCGTGATTGTATATCTGATACAACACGGACACGAATATTGTATATATTACTTATAGTGTGACAGAACCGAAAAACTGGGCTCCCTGAGAGCGGAATGGTTCAGAAACCTATTGTTTTAGGTTTTTGTTTGGCGAGCGATGTTGAAATGTACCATTACGTGATACTGTACATGCAGAGTGAACCAAAGCAAGTACGGCTGAAAATACTAGTTTCCGTACTATTTTCATGTACGAACATTTTGAAAGTGTAAATTTTCATTCTAAAATTACAAAGAAGGGGATAAATAATTATGCGCAGATGCAGTTCAGTTACTACATGATAAATAAGAAAGCGTTACGTTAAGAAGAGTGTTTTCCTTTTTAATAAACAATTAATCTCTATCATATAGAATTAATTAACAAACAGTTGCGTTGAGTGACGATTTCTAGAAAGCTTGTAAAACACAAGTTGAATCAAAAGAAAGTTAAACCCAGGAGTTCGAGCCTATATTCTTTAGAGGAGGTCTATCGAGACAATCATTTAAACTTGTTAATGTCTATATGGTGGCACTAAAGAATGTCGCTTCTATTTAAATGGTTGACTGTAAATGTAATTGAATGCCAGTGTTTATGCAAAAATCGTTAAAAAAACTCATTTGCTCTAAAATGATTGGCAATTAGCCTTTCCGGAATTGCTGAACGTGTTGCATCATGGGGCTGTTTTAGGGGACGCTTTAATACTTACATGGCGTCCTTTTCGCTTGATGATAGTGAAAAATGATAGGAAACCTTATCGTGTTAGTTTTAAAATTTCTTTCATTCCTTATAATGTCAACGGACCGATCTATGAGGCGTCCCTCAAAACAGCCCCATAATGCAACGCATTTCTACAAATTTCCGGAAAGGCTAATTCTCGCAGATTTATGTTTTCTAATCAAGTTTAGCACGTATTTAGATCATGCCATAGTTTAACGTTTCCACTTGTTTTCGCTACATATTTAAAACCACTATTGTCACGTTGTCACGGTATTGTAATCTTGTGTGTATATCAGTCTTTATTTTTCGGTTTCGTGATCGTTGTTCTACATATCAATCAACAATAACTGATAAGGTAGGATACAGGAGTATAAGCTAAGATAGTTTAAATCACGATCAGTTAGCCTTTAGAAGTCACAGAGTCAACAACGTATTACATTTTGGAGCAATTAACCTGAAGATTTTCTATCTTGGAGTCAGGACCGAACGTAGGTTACCATTTTTCTATATTTCATTATTTGATCATTTCGTTACTTATTTCATAATATTCCTCGCCCTGACATAAGTCTATATGTAATCATTTCTAGTTTTCACCGCTTCGTTTCGCACCAAATACAATAAAGTCCTTATTCATCGCGTGAACTGCGAAGTGGTTTAACTTCTCGATCCCCGTTCCCCTACACCCCGTGTCAGTGGATCGGGTACGCGACAACTATTATTTAAAGAGGGAAAACAGAAATATCAAACATTATATTATATTAGTATAAATACAAAGGTGATTATACAAAATCGCGCGCTCTGATTGGTTTTCTATCTCGGATTATCAGCCGATAATCACCTTTTCGGACAAAATGGCTGTCAGCAGTCGTTTCGCGTGACCGTCGCGCTTTTAAAAAATAAAATATTTTCACTTTCAATGTTGTTTCCTTCTTTCTTTTTTGAAATAATCACCTTTTTATTTATACTAAAACAATTATTCACCTCAGGCTCAGTGATTATCGATGAATATTTACCTCGCAGCTCGAAGACTCGCCGCTCGGTAAATATTCATCGATAATCACTTCGCCTTCGGCGAATAACTGCTAATTAATTGATTAATTAATTTGCTAATTATTATTTACATTTTTAAGTACTTTGCTGTTACTCCGCTACTTCCAATCGTGCATTGTGCCTTGGATTTTTTTCTCCTTTGCACAGGAAGTGCAGAAGTTGTCGCCTTTTGATATCCTTTGACGTCGAGAGTCATTTTACGAATTTACCTCTCGACGAATGTATTGAACTAGCGGCTAGCTACATTTCAAAAGGTCTGCCCAATCTCAAATGCACTACTGATGAGCTCACCACACTTTTCACTTTTGCCAAGGCTCAAACGCACTTTCTATACAATGGTAATTATTCTAATCAGATTGATGGCGTAGCCATGGGTTCCTCATTGGCTCTAGTCTTCGTCAATCTCTTCATGGGTCACCACGAGACCAACTTATTCAAGAATTTTGAAATTGCGGACATACTTTTCTATCGCGTTACTTATGTGAACAACACTTTTTGCCTATAATTAGATACGAAAAATGACGCGAGGCTATTTGATTGACTATATCAATTCAAAACATCCAAATATCAAATTCACCATAGAAAGTGAGGTAAATCAAAAAATCCATTTTCTTGATGTTTTGATTGATAACTATAGACCATATTTTACCTTTCGTTGGCAATTTTTTTCTGATATAGCCCAAAAAAGGTTCCGACAACTTACTAAGAAATTCTATAAGAACATTGAAATCAAATTACTTTTTCATTCTTTTCAAATCGGCAGCATGTTTTGTGTGAAGGATCCTATTCCCAGTGGTCTTCGTTCACGAGTCGTGTACAAATTCGTTTGTGCAAGCTGAATCGGTGAATGGATAACCACCATATCTACTGACCTTGCTTCCGTTCATATACTTCTACACGTAGTACCTTCCACGTATTATACTTCGTTGGTATAAACCTGATAAACCTGGCGTCAACTGGACTGTCTAGGATATTCGTCTTTACAGTATTCTCGTCTACATTACCAGGAAAAAGCTGATGAAAAAGAACAAAGTTATCGAGAAGAAGAAGAAAAACAGAACAATGAATTAATGTGCACGTGGGTGTTATATGAATAACTTTGAAATAACTATACAATAAGTACAATTTATTATATAACTTAAAAAATCTGATTGGCTGAGAGGAGTGTTATTTATTCCTAATAGTGTAATATTAAGGTCTTGGAAGTTTGATTTTAAAAAAATGGCGATATTTCCCTAAATAAGCTAATTATTTGAGTCTACAAGCAAAAACATAAACGTAAAACACGAACAAATAACGAGCAAAAGAATTAGGCTTGGAAGAATAAACGTTAGAAAAACTGGCTTTCATCAATGGAATCGCGTGCAAAAAAGGCATTTATTAAGCCAGAAACTTGAAAATCGATTGGAAATGTCCTCTGCGAAAGAAGAAAACGCGTGAGGTAAAAAATCACACAAACATGCTTTTGTTGAAGATCCCCTGGTGAAGATAAGCATATCAGACAGCAGTTCATCCCAGATCTTCCAGTAAGTTTATTAGGTCATATCATAAGCAAATAATAGCATGGTTTGTTTCGTGATATTTAACATAAATACCACTCATTATAAATTATTGCTATTTTGAGCTAGTACAAATATGTATTGAAGTCCGCATTGTCATGTGTTAGTGTAAGACCCTTGCACGTGACGTCTAAGCTGCTCAATTTGGAGGACAAAACAAAAGAATTTCAATCTCCTTAGAATTGGAAACTATTATTTTGTTCTCCAAATTGAGCTGTATTTAATACCAAGTGATGCAAGGGGTCTATTCGCGTCGACTCCAAAATGAACGAAGACAGC
The DNA here is from genome assembly GCA_964019055.1 of Anthopleura xanthogrammica. NCBI lineage: Eukaryota > Metazoa > Cnidaria > Anthozoa > Actiniaria > Actiniidae > Anthopleura > Anthopleura xanthogrammica. The sequence goes on from OZ025208.1 coordinate 1,355,819, forward strand.
GATTCGGATCTAGATATCTGGATCACGCATAACATGTTTTCTGGTTCAAAAAACGATAAAAGTTTGACAGGCTTTGGTGAAAAAAAAACTAATGTCTCGCGTGGAATAGCCATTTTGTGCAACGAAAAAATCGAGAAGAACGAGACGAACCAATAAATATAATCCAAAATCAAATTTTAAATATTATAGAGTGGAAAAACCGCTAAAACTTTGAAACATTACCAAATAATTAGTACTAAATACCACCAGTTAAACAATAGAAAACCCTGAATTTTTCACTACATTTAGTCAGCAAGTTGCTTTATATAAGTGTAGTGTTTACACTCCATTTTGTATCTCGAGCATGCGTAGTCCTTTGTATTATGAGAAATGCAAGAATACTATATACCTCACCTGTTGTTTCGGTGAACTATTTGGGGGGCAGGGTCGTCGTATAAAGTACCATCCTCTGTGTGTACTTACACTGACCCACTGCCATGCGCAAACCCCGGATAATTAAAAATGGAAGGGGAATATTTAACGATAGACCTTAATTTCTCGAATTCGCTTGGATGATCACAAAACAATGCTTCGAAGTCGAGACTGAGCTTGATTCTTTTATTTATCACGGCAACCACAACTTGAAATCATTGTTTAGGTAAATATTCGCCAATAATCACTTCACCTTCGGCGAATAATTGTTTTAGTATCATTACACGGGTGATTATTCAAATACATCGATTTATTTCTATAATTTATATATTTTTCGCATTGTAAAAGTTGCACGTATACAAGTGAAAGGAAGCTCGCGTAATCCTATATTCACTTGTGATTATGAAATGATATAGTGATTATGAGATGATATTTACTGCTCAAGCAGTGGTTTAAGATTTCACAAAGTTTGCAAGAGCGAAAGTAATTCTAAAACACTTTTTAGAGTCTTTTCTCTAATATTGGAGTCATAGTACGTCTCAGTAAATATTTACCGATATTCACTCCGCCTTCAGAGAATAATCGTTAAATAGTCCGACATTCGACCAATCACCCTAATCCCCCGGCTTTGAGAAACTTGGGAACTTATTTTTTTATTACTTTTGGTCCACTAATATCGAGCCAGATCGAGAACCGGTGGCAACAGTGAAAAAAAAACATGATTTTATTGTATTTTCTTTTTTGTTCCAGAATTAGGTATTATTGAGTAAGTGAACGTGGTGGGTTTTATTTCTTTGAAAATAAATTGTATTAAAATCGAAAAAAATGGTCCGATCTGGAGCCCAAGACCGGCACGAAATGAAAGCCGCAATATTGGGGGTTGGTTTAACCTTATCCTGTGAAGGCGCAGCATGATTTCCAGCATTTTTGTATTAAAATATTTGTTCTTGAAATATTCTCGAACATCTTCAATGCAATTTTAAGTTCTTAGCTTTATTTCCTTTTTTGTGTGAGAAAGACCGCAAACATTTCTATAATTTCAGACCTCGAAAACTTCCTTCCAGCACACTAATTCAATAAATTAATTCTATATATAGTATAATTCAGAATCTTTTAAAATTTCGAATTCTAAGCATATGTTAATATGATATATAATATGATATTTAAAAGATCTCACAAAATTGGTTTAGGGAAATTTCCACAGCGCTCGAAACATGCGAGTGAATAATGCCAGATAGAGAGAACGATGCAGATGCAGGCGGCTCAAAACCCCTCAAAAACACAATTTTATGCCAATAATTCATCAACAAAGTGTTCCTCATCTACCAAATTAAACAACAGTTTTAGATACTTTATTAAAAAGCATTAAATAATTTAAGTCTTTATATCGCCATTGCCACTTATATTGTATCTATTACTTAGAATTCGAAGTTTAAAAAATTGAATTATACCACATATAGAATTTTTATTTTTATTTAATGTGCCGGAACGAAGTTTTTGAGGACTGAAATTATAGCAAGTTTGACGGGTCTCTCAAAAAATAGAAAACCAACCTATGAGCTTTTAAAATTGCATTGAAGATGGTCAAAAATATTTAAAAAACAAATATTTAAAAAACAAATATTTTAATACAAAATGTTGGACAAGACGTTTTGAAACGTACATAGCAACGCGTTAGCCAAGACTCAAAAAGGACTTTCATAGCTCGCCGTCTCGGGCTTGTGATCGAACGAACCGGTTTTTCGATTTTTCTCTGTGACAATTTATTATCGAAGAAATATACCCCATCACGTTGACTCGCTCACTTATACCTAATACTAATAATACAAATAAAATTGTACTATATCCTCACTGAAAACCATTATCATCGCAGAAGTTAAGTTATGGGGCGAGATCCGCGACTGTGATGAGGTAAACAGTGAGGAGGACGAACATGGACACCACCGCCACCAGCCGCCCTCGGGGAGGGAGGGCTGGGCAAAATTCTTCTATTGACGCTCCAAACGACTTTGTGCGATGAGCCATGTCCTCAGGGTTAATGTATACTGCTACGTGTTAATGTATTCAGTGAGAATAGTGAAAACCAATCGTCTAAACAAAATCCCGATTTGATATCTCCTTGTTCCCTTTTTTATTTATTTTTTATTTTTATTTAATAGCTTCAACAGAGCATGGATAGACTCGTAGTCCATGTGGACATGCCCCATACTTACATAAACATATACCAATTAATACGATTTACAACAAATACATAACTAACAACTATTGTCATCAATATGCAAGGCCAAATATTAAATTGCCCTCACGAAAACGTTCAGTCTAGCGGGCCAAACGGCAAGGGCGCTGGCTGCAAATGCATTTACCGCCCTGCTTCTGATTGGTTGAGAGAATGTTTTACGACTGCTGTCAGCCAATCAGATCTTAAGAAACAATTTCAAAGCGCGCGCGTTTGATGTCTTGTTGTGGCAGTCATTTTAGCGTTTGTACATTTGTATTTTTTTTAGGTGAAAGTCTAACCTTTTTATTTCACATGGAAGAATTTCCCAACTTCGAAATTACTAGTAGTAAAAACTCAGATTTAGGGCAAGAGGAAATGAACGAAATTGAGGAAAAATCCCAAGCAAAAAACACCAAGAGAGCTACTGAATGGGGACTGAAAAAGTTTATTATAACAAACGGTGCGAAAAGCGAGCTATCAAGATCGATTTGAAAACCATTTAGTAATTACTCCAAGTTAGCTTAATGAGACTTTACAAAAGTTCCATGCAGAAGTTAAGACGGAAAAAGGACAGCCACTTACTCCAAGTGCTTTGACAAGAATTAGAGCAGCTATACATCGCCACATAACAACTGCTCCACTGAGCCGTAATGTCAAAATCTTGCAAGATAGTGGTTTCATGTCCGCCAACAAAATGTTTGAAGCTAAAGCCAATTTTTTTACAAAACAAAAGAAAGTAAAACCTAAACGTAAACCATCAATTGAGGCTGGGGATATGGAAAACTGAATAAATACTTTGCCGAAAGTCAGAACGATGGTGTTTGAAAAGACGTTCCTGAGAAGTTAGTAGTTCGTATATCTTGTGTATACGCTTGTATAACAACTTTATTAAAATTCTAGCTTTTGATATTGAAGACTCAGTATAATTTGGTCTTGTATATTAATGATGATGTATCGCTGCGCTCGGGCGCAAAATTAATGCTACTCGGGCCACAAATAAATAATATGCCCTCCAAAAGTCATGTTATTGTCCTATTATGACATGGATAATAAAGGGGAAAAAATTAATAATAATCTATCAACAAAAAACTGTTGCCGGTATAACAGATCTGCATTTAGAACAAATGGTTTTAAAAGTTCTTATTCGGTCAGGATCAAAAGCTGAATAGAGGAGTGACTTGTAATGTAAGCGAACTTTCGTTTTAAATGATGACAGAGTAGTACTCTTCTTAATTTCAAGAGGCAGTGAGTTCCAGATAAGTATAATCCTATTAAAGTAAGAGTCCCTAAAAGTTCTAGTTGAATTAGGCTTATAGTCAATGTTTACAAGGGAATTTCTCGTTACCCTAGCCTTACTATACGGAGTAACGAACTTAAAGATATCGAGGTTAAATAAATTGCCTGTGGCAATCCAGTCTAAAACTACCTTAGGTTTTTTTCCTGCGTCGCAAATTGGGAAAATTAGGGGGGGGGGGGGGGGGAGGAGGGAGGTTACAAGCAAACTGCAATGCAATGAGTCAGTGTCGGAGTCGTAAGAAAAAAGGAAACCTTCCAATCCTTTTGATTCCGCTTCTGACGCTCTTGTGCTCACGATTCGGACTCCGTTTTCTGGTTTTCACCTCGTCATAATTAAGATACTTCCGACTCCGACTCCGATTCCGATGCAAGTGAAAACCAGGCTTGAAAGCTTACAAGATATTTTATGAATAGGACGTTTGCATGATGACTTCATTTGACCGCCACTACCAGAATGCTTCGCGGATCTTATTTCATATCCAAATTTGCATTTCCCCATGAAAACAGTAAGACAATTGGTGCTAATGAAATGAACAAAAGAATGTCTCCAAGGGATTCTGCTAATCCAGTATTAGCGGCTGAAATCAGAGAAACTAATAACGATACACACCTGACGCCGCCGGGAATGCATTAACGTACTTTAATATATTGGAGGTACAAACGAGATCGACTTATCGAAGTTGGTGTCTGGGTTCTTACGGCATTTAAAATCGGCAAATTTACTTGATATCGTAACCTTTTTTTTTTTTTTTTTGTGAAATGAAAACATCAATCAATTGTTTTCTACAATTTCCAATGCGCTCAAGAAAATACTGTTTCCAGTTTCCAGTTTCTAGTTTTCAACTTTTAAATTTTAAACCTTTCCATAGCAATAAAGTACAGGACAGGATTTTTGTATTTTTTTTATAAATTTTATGTAAATTTTTAGAATTTCGCATAGTAGATGGATAAAGAACTGGGAATACCTGTGTTCGTACCTTTACTTTACCACCACTTTGGTACATAGTCCAATTGTTATTGTCAGTAGATGTTGATATCTTGTATTCTGTTGTACATGCTAACCACATAGTGCGACTCTGTGTAGCTAGAGCATGGATAACATACACTTCACCCAAGTCTATCTGTAGATAGTCATTAGGGTCATCATTGGTCTTTGGCATCCATCCCTCGTTTCCATTCAGTCGTGCATAGTGTGGATCGAAGAATAAAACATATGTTGAGCTTGCCGTGAATCTGTCATCTGGTATGATGCTCCTGTTAGATACACCAATGGGGTACAGATTACCTGTAGAAAGAAAAAGGTGAAACACATTGATAGCTGTCATGGAAACACCAAGAAACGAGTACAGTTGACTTTATCGTAAGCGACCATCTTGGGGTGAGGAGTAAGTGGTCGAATATGAAAACTTTCACCACAGGATGCCCAAACGGGCCTAAATTTATATCTATGTCATTAAATGTCTCGACTTGAAACATTTGTTTAGACGCACTGGAGTGGTACTCTGCTATGCCAGATGCGATGCCACTTTGTTATGCAACGTGCATAAAATATTCTGTTTTCATTGCTGTATCTCTTCCAAACTATCGAGGAGTCAAGGGGGCTGACCAGTGTAAGTCCTTGCCCGAAATATATTCTTTATATTTAGATCAGAATCTATATACAAATAGCGAGTGTAATTCACTATGAAATTATTTCAAAGACTATTATTGTACTGGTTCAGGTCTTATTTGTCTCATCGTAAGTCATTTGTCAGTATAGAAAGTGGTAAATCAAATTCTCAAAGCCTCGACTGTGGAGTGCCACAGAGCTCCATTCTCGGGCCTATTCTTTTCATGTTGTATACGTCCTCAATTGGAGATATTGTTCGTGGCTATGATATCAATTTCCACTTATACGCAGATGATTCTCAACTTTATATAACCTTTTCAACGTCATCTTTGTCTCAGCTGGATAATGCTAAGTCAACACTTGAGGTTTGCGTGAATGAGATAGACAAGTGGATGTTGCAGAATTGTCTTAAGATGAATGGCGACAAAACAGAAATTATACTGTTATCTTCCTCGTTTCGTCCCAGGCCTTCTATTGACTCTGTGAATATTGCAGGTCATGACATCTCATTTTCGGCAAAAGCTCGCAATATTGGTGTTATTTTCGATGAAAATATATCTCTTGATCACCAGATTGCTTCCATCTGTAAATCCTGCTTTTTTCATTTGAGAAATATCTCAAAAATTAGAAAACACATCAGTGTCAAAGCCTGTGAGACCCTTATGCACGCATTTATCTCTTCTAAACTAGACTTCTGCAACTCCCTTCTTTATGGTCTGTCTAAATCATCACTTCAAAAACTACAGCGTGTACAGAATGCTGCAGCCAGGGTACTTACCTTTTCACATAAATTTGAACATATTTCTCCTGTGCTGCGTAGCCTTCATTGGTTACCCATAGAACAACGTATACAGTACAAGATTTTACTACTTACTTTCAAAGCTCTCAATAACTGTGCTCCTTCGTATCTTTCTGACCTACTTCAAGTTTACAAACCTGCAAGAACCTTAAGATCTTCTGGCCTTAATCTTCTGTCTAAGCCCTCTTACAACCTAAATTCTTATGGTAAGAGGGCCTTTTCCTACGCGGCTCCTGAGCTTTGGAACTCTTTGCCTAATGATATCAGATCCTGCACTGAACTTTCTACTTTTAAAAGCCTACTTAAAACCTGGCTCTTCAAGCAAGCATATCCTGTTTTAATTAGTTAAGAATTAACCATGGGATATTTAGTAATTTTTATAGCTGTTTTTATTTATCTTTTTGTTGTTTTTTTCATTTTGAATTATTCCCACATATCTATAGATTTTTATGAACTTTGTTCATATTTATATGTAGTTTCCTTTTTAATACATTTTTATTAATAATATAGAATTAGTTTAGATTTACTGTATATATAATTTTCTAATCATTTTTTCCCCCCTACAATTGTAAAGCGGTGTTGAGCTGGTGTAATTGCCGCTATAGAAAATAAAGTTATTATTATTATTATTATTACTATCCACCAGCGAGTTATGTCTGTCTTAACCGTTTAAATAATCTTTCAAAAATATCACTGACGCCTCTGAAGAACGAGAACTTTAACAAATAAAAATCTTAGAATTGGATTACTTAATCTGTTAATTAAAAAAAAAATGTGTTTGTTTTATCAACGGAATTTTAAACGAGTTGCCGAAATTCAAGAGCTATGATTGGTTGAAATTATCATATCATAAGTGCCCATCCTCCTCTGATCTTTCTATAACATATGTTTACTGAACGAATGAATGAAGATGAAGATGTTTACTACTATCAGTAACCATTATTAATTGTTTTTACAACAAATAATTACAGTCAAACTAAGAAAACCGTGAACACCTAAAATATACTGGAATGTTTATGTGTTTGATTACAGCGCGGTCAGGCAAAGTTTTTTTTCCCGTTTAAAAGTTTCAAACTTCATATTTTAGTTTTATTTTCGTGAAATTAGAGATTTCTATTCGAGACAGACTGATACAAGAGAGAAGGACTCAATACAAACTCCTTTCATGGTGGTGGGAAACATCTTTTTGACAAGCAATGGTCTAAATAAACATTCTAGACATATTTTAGGTGTTCACGGTTTTCTTAGTTTGATTGTAACAAGGTTAAAAATCTACAAATATTGTTTTTACTTACGCAAAGAAGCCACCTGATAGATAGATAACCACAGGACTGTTATAGGTAGCATGTGTAGAATCCACATCTTTACAGGCATCTATTTAATAAAATTATCTTGTGAATACTGAGGTAATGTATGAAAACGACAAGCATATCAGGTATAAAATCCTATATATATTTAAATATTATAAGTTATGTCATGTCATATCATATATTTTAGTATAATGTTAGTGTTGAATGAGAGTTTCGCGCGCTGTGATTGGTCGAGGCACTAGTGAGTATGAGACGATATTCACAGCTCGAGCAGTGATTATGAGATTTTCCAAAGCGGAATTCGAAGTAAGACTAAAACGTTTTCTTTTATCCTGAATTTCGTCTTTTCTCTGATATTCAAGTCTAAAATCATACTCAAATAAATATTCACCTCAGGCTCAATGAATATGTTGAACATTTACCTCGACTACGTCTTGGTAAATATTTAGTAAATAATCCCCTTCTGGCGGCCTGGATATCGGCTGATAATGTCCTTGGATGAGAAATGGTCCGAAAAAAGAACATTTGACAGAGAAGCGAAGCTTCGAGGGCAAATGTGATATTTTGAGGACCATTTCTCATCCAAGGACATTATCAGCCGATATTCCAGTGAGCCAGAAGGGGTTCACTTATTCTCTCTTATCTCCAGGCTGGATATAAAAACACTTATTTTGGTAATTTTTACATATTGTAGCCAATACATATCTTTTATAGAAATACAGAATACTTTTCTTTACTTTGCATAGTGAATTGCAGCTAGAGTCATCGCGGTAAATTATAACGAGAGTCTTTTAAAAGTCAAAAACAGACTAAACCAACATGTTTCCAATAATGTTGCCAATATCTCATTGTATTCTTATAAAAAAAAAACTTGCCCGCTGTGTTGTTTGGAATTAGAAATCACATGTTGATTCACTCTACGTGTCGTGTTTCTACTAACACTTCTCTCGCATGGCCCACGGAGAAAGCTTAAAAGTGTGTGCGTGTGTGTGGGGGGGGGGGGGGGGGGGGTTATTTCCAGGGCCACAGGACTCGCGATTTTGAATCCAATTCAAAAGCTTACAACGCCAAGTTTTCATAATTTCTAGCAAAAAGTGGGGGGGGGGGGGGGGGGGGGCTTAAGCCACAAAGTATTTTTGATGGACGTCAATCAAGGCGTTTCCATCAAATTCCACATAGACACGTACGTTTCTTCTTTTGAGAACAGGTTTAAGCTAATAATCTTCAATTATTATATCAAATTTATCTTTTGTAATATGAATACAGAATACCCTTGTCCTTCGAAGTCTTACGGTTTCCAAATGTATAGCAATTGAACGAGTGTAATTTATAGTATAGAGCTGTTGACATTTGTATCTCTATTCCCAAACGTATAACGCAGATAAAACACTCTTATCAAGAGTAAACTCATGCGAGTGACAGGAATGATTGCATATACTCTTTTTAGTAACTAGTTGGATAGTCATTGTTAATATTTATACATTTGAGGATATGTACTTGTATGAATGAATGTTTCTTTTCTACTCTGAAAGGCACTTTCAAGGGAGATTCAAGAAAGTTATTGTATTGTGTTGTTTTCGAGTTGAATTACAGATTATGTTCACAATTGTAGAGAGAATAATAAGAATATAACAAATAACTTCAGATAATACATTTCAGTATCATATCAATTTTTAACGCTAACAAGGAGTGGCTGATGTTCGCAGCCAGCGAGATGGTAAGTGAACAATAATTAATACGCATATGAACTGTTAAATTATAAAAGAAAGCACGGCGAAATAAGGAAAAGGCAGTCCAAGAGGGTCTTATATTTTCATGACTTCACCCATAACGATTCCTCTTGTAAATATGGAAGGGATTGTGTGTGGTAATTCAGCCTGTTTCAGATATGGACCTAACTAGTGCACACCCTTTCTCTTCTTGCTAAAAAGTAGGGTGACCTCGTGTACTATAGTATATTCATTATGGAGGTGATCGTGTGTGGTAATTCAGCCTGTGTCAGGTATTGAACTAACTAGTGCACACCCTTTCTCTTCTTGCTAAAAAGTAAGTTGACTTCGTGTACTATAGTATATTCAATATGGAGGTGATCGTGTGTGGTAATTCAGCCTGTGTCAGGTATGGACCTAACTAGTGCACACCCTTTTTCTTCTTGCTAAAAAGTACTAGGGTGACCTCGTGTACTATAGTATGTTCAATATGGAGGTGATCGTGTGTGGTAATTCAGCCTGTGTCAGGTATGGACCTAACTAGTGCACACCCTTCTCTTCTTGCTAAAAAGTAAGTTGACTTCGTGTACTATAGTATATTCAATAGGAAGGTGATCGTGTGTGGTAATTCAGTCTGTGTCAGGTATGGACCTAACTAGTGCACACCTTTTCTCTTCTTGCTAAAAAGTAGGGTGACATCGTGTACTATAGTATGTTCAATTGGACTCTTAAGTTCTCTACCTTTCCATTCAACAGTAGACGATATTTCTTAAGCGCCGCGCCCTTGTATTGTAATCTATAAAAATCAAACACAACGATATTCTTGTTGAATAGGGTATAAAGCAAGATAACCTCTTTGAGATACATAACTCGTCTCTTTTATTCAACGTGAGATTGGCTCGAGATTTTAGGAGGTTGTTCTTTCTCTTGTGATTTACCTAACATAACATGATGTTATTTTTTAATACGACACCTGCTACAGGATTGCTAGAGATCTACGCGTGTCTCATGTGATCTCCAAAGCAAATATGCATAAAGCATGCATTGACTTGCTTATCATTTCAAATGTATCTTCTTTTCCCCAAAATGCCAAGTTCTGAAACTCCTTACAGTCCTCTGAACTATTTTTGTCTGCATTATTTTCTGTGAGTAGGATATCCACATTTATAATACTGTCTTGGAGCCTGTGAAGTGACTGTTCTTTCGATGTAGTGAGAGTGACCTTTACCATGCCCTGTGTTTGTGGATATCATCCCTTTGAAGTCTATTTTTTTTTCAATTTGAGTAACTGCTTCAAGAAGTTCATTTCCCAAAACCTCATGAAGGGCGTGAAGTGTTGCCTTTTTTCCAATTATGACAATTCATGATACTTGCGGACCTAATCCACTCTCAAATGATTGGGCAATAGCCAACATCACGCAATTGAGTGTGTCTAAGTGATTGAGTTCTAATTGAGAATAAGCACAAACTATTGACTTTATCAAACAATGGTACAAGACCCTTATAATCTTCATCTTTAACTGGATTTCATTTTGAGAGACCATCCAAGGGTAGCCTTCTACACTAGCACCTAGTATCTTTATAATGTGCTTTCAATTTTTTCCACTTATAATTTATACAATAAGCTTAATGTTTAGTGACATAAACGGACTTGAATCTTAGCCTGGCTTCACCTTTATATATCCCGATCCGGCTTGGGCGATGGCTTTCATTTTACCAGTTGTTTCCATAGTTTTGAATTCTGGCCAATCTTTCCTTGGGCATGCGAATATTGTTGGGGATAATTTTTTAACCTGACATCCTAATTGCCATTGAAGTTGGCTAACATAGAGGAGTTTTGACGTCATTTCTTTTGTTCTAAATAGGTTTGACTAGTTTATCCTCCATATAAGGAAGTGTACATAGTTTTGTTATTTTTAGGCATGAGAACTGTTTCGTTGTGAGTAATTATGTGGCGCGACGAATTGGCTGCTGCACATTGAATTCGTTCGGTTTCTAAAAATTATTTCCCTCAATGTTAAGAATCTCATCACTTCGTTGGCATATTTAAATTTTTTTAGAACAAACGCTAGGTGTCAATTCCATTACTGATAAGTATGACTACTAGTTAGTAGAGGAAGAAATTGTAATTGAAAAATAATGCCTGGGAGATCATACAGGATACTGTGATTACGCTTGTGTACCATTAAACATTGGTATATGTACTACAGGGTTGAACCTTGTGTTTGGACCTTTTAAGCTGCTTCCAGGTTATGGTATATCATGTGTTTGCAGGCATTTCCGTAAACATCTATGTTTCATTTCAAGTCACAAACTGCTCTTTCAATAGTGTAGCATTCACCTCTTGTTGTATTTCATTTTCCTTTCTTACCTAGGCTAGGTTTCCACATATTATACCATATATCATCTAATAATTCATTAAAGGGTTCGCCAGTTTGTGTTTAATATGAAAGTTCTGACCCTAAAAATCACATAATCAATGATTTTTTTTTTTATTCTGTTGCGATTTCATTATATTTTTGACGGTCGATAAAACGCGATAAAACACAGCGATCTTTTAAAACTTTTACCGAACAGAAAACTACCTCCACAAAAACCGGGTAAAAACTCGGTGTTTTCCTGGGAGCCGCCACAATCATTTCCTGTCGTGGGGCGCTGTCCCGAGCCGTCATCGTGCGATCAATTTGACAACATCGATCGTCGATATGATAATGATACCGACACTCACCCGGCCTATATATAAGAACTGCTCTCTAATCTTGACAAAATAATGAGCTACGAGTTACAAATCATATACAACTCAGTTTGAAAATATAGAGAAAGTACCTAGCACGATTTGATTTCATAGAATGTTTCCGAATTCTTTTACGAAACATGAAAATACCGCCAGTGTCAAAATATTCTCGAACTACCAATATACCCGAAGAGATGAAGTTAAAAAATAGATAAATAAAAATAATATGACATGAAAATGTTCAAAATAAATTATTAGCTGGTGCTTAGGCGATTGTCAGAAAGTCTGGCAGGCATGTCATGATAAATTAATATTTTATAAATTAAATGTAAATTAATATTTTCATAAAGGAATATTGATAAGAAAAGAGAGCAAGTATAGGCAAATAAAAATTAAGCGGTTCATTACAGATTATGCTCACAACTTAATTTTAAGGACAATATTTAGAATATAAGAAATACCTACTATACATGGATAAACCATTTCAGTATCATGTCAAGTTCTCACGATATAGAGGATAAGCTTCAGTTCGATGGCAGCAAAATATATGCGAGATGTTAAGTAAATAATAATGATATCCGCATCTGAAATTTTTTCTACCAGGTTTCAGTTTTGTAGTTTTTCACTGAGGGTGAAAACTTAACTTTTGGAAATACGAGTTTCGGAAGTTTCGTAAGAATGGTATGGTACTCGTAGCGTCGCTGCACACAAATTAAGCTCAAGTTTTAACAAATATTTAACAGTATCCTAACTGAACCAAAAAAAAAAAAAGCGAAAGCTCTTGGGAAACAATCCGGTTGGAAGTTTGGTCGAGGAGATGGAACTATGGAAATGATTAAATCTTGAACAAAACTCCACTTCAGTTCTTAGGAGCTAAAGAAAATGAATACTGCAACCCTCAGTGTATGTGTGTCGCGAACGGCAAGGAAACGAACAATTTCCCTATTGTCTTATATGACATGGCTTGTTCATGAACAAAATAACGACGTACCTCATACAAAGACTGCTGTGGCTCTTGAAGAAGCACGGAGGGACTTCCCTTCTTACTGAAGACTCCTAGCAAATGTACTGAACAAACTTCACTTGTTGAACCCTTTCTTTTTCTCTGGAAAATCAAAAGAGGCTAACATGAAAACTGAAAGAAATGAGCAAACTGTACCATACTAGAACAAAACGGAAGTTTGAAAAAGTGTTAGCCAATAGTCAGTCACTTGTTTACTTGTCCACCACGAAATATAAAAATCTCTGTTCATAATTTATTTTTTACACAGTTGACTGATCTTAATAAGTAGCAATGCATTATTTGGTGTCAGGTATCAAATAAAGTGATGTTGGTGTAGTGTCGCCAGTAGAGTTACACCATCCCCCTTCCCCTCCTCTAACTAAAAATTGCACTCGTCCTTGCCAACAATGAAAATACTTGATATTAATGGAAGATATTTGGTGAATCCTTTCTTGGGTTTTATTTCGTATATTTTCAATTGAACGCCCTTGTTTGCTATCTAAGAAATCATCTTCACAAGGAATGATTTTAAGGAAAAGTTTAATGATCAACTTGAAACTGCGATCAAAAGAATATTCGCTTTTCACGATAAAGAGTTGAAGCGCTTGGTGGGCTCGTGTATTGCAAATGTTGGTTATGTGATCATGAGTTATCGAGCAATTGTTTATTGGTTTGTTTGGCCAACCAATTTAATACCTCTGGAATACCTCCCGAGAATACCTCTGTCTAAGTGTAATGTTAATATATGAAACACGATCAAACTTAAAGAAAATTAGCTCAAGCTTGAGTTTGATTGACAGTTACTGTTGGTAGTTATTTTAGCCGATGATAATTACATCTAATTCAGTTCCTCATTCCTAGTTCCCTTAAAGATATTTCAACCAACACAAGTTGATCGTATTTTTTAAAAGCTAGCACTAACCAAATGGGTCAGTTTATAACCTAATTTCGCTATTGTGGTAAAATTCAAAACTTAGGCAAAAAGAAATATACTTGCTCCATATCAAGATTTCTAACAACGGTTGTTAATAAATAAGAATAATCAATTTGGTTCTCAGAGGAAAACTATTCGAATTCAATTAAGCTGAAAGTTCACTGAACTAGTGTTTGAAGGTGTGATAATATGATATATAGTATAACATTTTATTTGTGATCATAGTACTAAGCAAGTGCAGGTGTGCATCCATTCTTATAACAATTGTAAGAACATTAGAATACTAACTCTAAACACAATAAATGCAGGGGAAGTCATCATACAAACGTTTGTTTTCTTAAAAATTTAAAAATCGGGAAGTTCATATGAAAGAAAGTGATGCTGGCTGATTTTTCGTGTTGAATACCGATGTCATTGACTCCACAAAAGATTCATTAAAAAAAAATAAAAATTTCATTAGAATTTCGAGAAGAAAATTAACCAGCAATTATCTGAAATTTCAGCTAAATTTTACTTTAAACTTTTTATTCAAGAAATATGACATCCTGTCTGTCACGAGGGATAGGCTTTTTGCAGGTTGCAGTAGATTATTGATATGTCGCTATGGTGACAAATGGATTCTGCTCACGTCTTTCGAGAAGGACTCTTCTGGATAACAAACAAACCTTAAACTACGTGGTATTAAATATCAGCACCTTATCGCCTGTACAAAATATCACAAAACTGAAATAAAATTGTGGTCGTGGTATTAGCGATAAAGTTGTAAGGAGAGATTTTTCCTAAAGGACGTGACATGAATAAGAAAATAAGAAACAGGAAAAATAATTATATTTAATTAAGATAAACAGATAGTTAGCTGCGATGCCATAAAGTCAGGCATGAAGGGTCAAGTTGCAGATCAAAATGCCAAAAGTTTTGGTATCACGGCAACTAATGGATTAGGGATATAGAATGACTGACAGTTGGTAAGAGTGTGTTTTTTTTTTGACACTGGTAAGATCCAATTGCCTAATACAGGTTGATGTTGTTAGGAGATATCCAGTGATTTTACAGAGCAAACCAGTTTTGGCCCTGCGCACGTTTGCACATGCGTACTGGGAATGGTAGCTCTGTTTACTCAACAAACAAACACTCGACAAGCTATTTTCTAAGCTCTGGCTTAGAGGTGTTTCAATAGAGACACCGGATTCCCATATCGTAAAATATTCTTTACTAGTCCAGCTAGCGAATTCTATCGCCGGTTTGGTTAGGGCGAGTCTTGCGGGTAAGTGCTCTTATTTTTGCACTAAGTAAATATCTACCCTCAAGCCTTACGTCATATGCTGCATAACTAGTTGTGCCCAGTTTGACTTGGCACAAACCGGTTATGTGACGTAGCCCCTAGCTGTTGGCATAAATACAAGTTTGCTAGTTGCTACTAGTCAGTCGAAGAGAGTCGAGAGTCAGTGGAAGAAGCCCATGAAGAGAGTGAAGTCAAGAGCAGAATAAAGATCAGTAAAACACCAGAAAGCGTCGATATTCTGTGTCACCGAAGAACGAGCTAGTCCCACCAGAGAAAACCTTCGTGACAAAGTTCTTTGAAAACGTATGAAATCAATTTTTTGCCATCCAGTGTTAGAATCACGTGACTGTTGGTACCAAAAGGCCTATTCTGGACTTCTTTTTGTTAATATTATCATGACAAGCATCTGGTATGCTGAGGAAAATCTATTATCTGTCCTGCTTATCATTCACCATTTCAGAATGTTTATTACTCCAGCTTCTTAATGTCAATAAAGTATTGCATATCGAAAACATCGTTACCCGTAAGAGAACAATCTCCAAAAATAATGATAAGATAATTTCATACTTAAGACTAAGATGTTAATAAGGAGAGAAAAGAGGTGCTTGAATAAACTAATCGACGATAAATATGTACCTGTTAACAAGGCCGGAGTGCGACAGTTTAAGCAAATTGATAAACAAACGGTAGTTTTAATGTATAGAATGTTTAGGTTATATCTTAGGTTAAATATATAAATAGAATGGTACCTGTTTCTCATGAGAATGGCAGAAAGTCTGCATATCATGATATCAGTTTTAAATGAAGATCTTCAAAATGTAATTGTGTTACAGACAGATAGCAAGTATATAGCTAAATACAAATTAAGCGGATGATTTGTATTTCTATTTGGCCCTTCTCTTATAGACAGTTTAGAGCTGTTGCAATTTGTATCTCTATTCCCAAACGTATAACGCATATAAAACACTCTTATCAAGCTAGAGTAAACTCATGCGAGTGACTGGAATGATTGCATATACTCTTTATAGTAACTAGTTGGATAGTCATTGTTAATATTTATATTTTTGAGGATATGTACTTGTATGAATGAATGTTTCTTCTCTACTCTGAAAGGCACTTTCCAGGCAGATTCAAGACTTTTCTTGTTAACTCGCTGCATTCAAGTTCAGGTTGAAGTTTAACCCCTTACCAAATTTAACAGTAATCTAACTGAACCGACAAAAGAGTGAATGCTATTGTTCAAACAGATGGAATGTTACGATCGAGAATAAAACATGACTTCAGTTATTAGTAGCAACTGATGGCAACTACTCAACACTGTGTGTCGATTATACGGCATGATGCAAACAGGACTTTTAGTCTTTGAGAATAAAAAACCTACGTACCTTATCACTGAAAGAAGCTGTGCCTCTTGAAGAAGCACAGAGTGCGCTCCCTTTCTTAAACTCCAAGTAGCTGTACTGAAGGAACTTCAACTGTAGAACCGGTTTCTTTTCCTCAAGAAAAGATGGATAGATCTACGTTTATTGAGCACCTTGTAACAGCAAATATCTAAATTAAAATGACAACTGATAGAAATGGACAAACTGTACCACAATAGTTCAAAACGGCACTGTTGTATATCTAGAGCAGCTGCACTATGCTAGGGTGTAGTCTTTTTCATAAATATTTATTTTCACATGAAAAACGTTCGAAGTTAGAAAAAATATTAGCCAATAGCGTGGGACCTATTGACTGGTTCACCACTAAAAACCAACTCTCCGTTTTGTTTACTGTTTTTTTTTTTAATCTTATAATTTGCTCATTTTTGGAAGAGCATATGGTTTGGCCAGGGAGTCTTTAGACATCTCTAGATAAATTCGCTTCATATCTCCATGAAGAAGATGGAAATTTCATACAAAGAATTACCACTGAAACATTTTACATATTCCCTAATATCTATTTTGCCTTTCATAGAACCACTTTTTCACCATCTGAACGTAGGAGCCGCACGGAGAGAGGGAGGACATCATGGTTATAAACATTTTTAGACTCAGTCAAAAAAACTTTTTGAATTTGAAAAGCTAAGGTTTCGGGGGTCAGGTCTCAAATAAAGTGATGTTGCTGTAGTATCACCAGTTTGACCATCCCCACTCACCTCCTCTCAATAAAAATTGCAGCTGTACGCCCTGGTCAACAATGACAAGCATAGCACTAAATAGGCAAGATATTCGGTAAATTATTTCTTGGGTTTTATTTCTCTTTTTTTCGAGTGAAATCATTTGTTTGCTAACTAAGAATTGATCGTCAGAAGGAATGATTATTAGTCGAAGTATTAATGAGTCAATTGATTGTATGATCCAAAGAATACCCGATGTTCACGAGTAAGACTCGGTGGGTTGGGGTTGGGTGAGTGGTGTGAGGGGCTCTAGCGGATGTTTTTCTGGCTTGTTTCGCCCATCAATTCAACTGGAATACCTCTGCCTATGAGCTCCTATATAAAACACGATCAAACTCAACAACGAAGATAACATCAAGCTTGAGTTTGATTGACAGTTACTGTTGGTAGTTATTTTAGCCGATGATAATTACATCTAATTCAGTTCCTCATTCCTATTTCCCTTAAAGATATTTCAACCAACACAAGTTGATCATATTTTTTAAAAGCTAGCACTAACCAAATGGGTCAGTTTATAACCTAATTTCGCTATTGTGGTAAAATTCAAAACTTAGGCAAAAAGAAATATACTTGCTCCATATCAAGATTTCTAACAACGGTTGTTAATAAATAAGAATAATCAATTTGGTTCTCAGAGGAAAACTATTCGAATTCAATTAAGCTGAAAGTTCACTGAACTAGTGTTTGAAGGTGTGATAATATGATATATAGTATAACATTTTATTTGTGATCATAGTACTAAGCAAGTGCAGGTGTGCATCCCTTCTTATAACTAATGTAAGAACATTAGAATACTAACTCTAAACACAATAAATGCAGGGGAAGTCATCATACAAACGTTTGTTTTCTTAAAAATTTAAAAATCGGGAAGTTCATATGAAAGAAAGTGATGCTGGCTGATGTTTCGTGTTGAATACCGATGTCATTGACTCCACAAAAGATTCATTAAAAAAAAATAAAAATTTCATTAGAATTTCGAGAAGAAAATTAACCAGCAATTATCTGAAATTTCAGCTAAATTTTACTTTAAACTTTTTATTCAAGAAATATGACATCCTGTCTGTCACGAGGGATAGGCTTTTTGCAGGTTGCAGTAGATTATTGATATGTCGCTATGGTGACAAATGGATTCTGCTCACGTCTTTCGAGAAGGACTCTTCTGGATAACAAACAAACCTTAAGGAGGCTCGAAATGGTTTCCCTTGAACGAGCGCGCGCGCGCTTTAAATGACGTAGCACTGAATCATTTGAAATAAAATAGGAAAATTTTGTCCCTAAAAACCTCATACTTAAACTAAAATAACTCAAAAACTAGACGGTAAAATATTCTAAAACTTTGCATGTGGCTTTTATTTAATGGTTCGTAAGTGCTAAGAAAAAATTAAAAAATTCTGTAATGGGGAACGTTCTGAAATAAACTTCATTGATTTTTGAGAATCCCTCATTACAGAATTTTTTCTTTTTCGGTCTAATCAAAGATTGGATCATGAAGTTCAAACATGCCAATTTTAAAGGATTTTCACCGTGCGGTTTTTGAGTTATGATTTTTTAAATGAAAAACTTTACACACATTTGAAGTGTTCTATCGTTGTCATAGCAACGTGTTACGTCATATTTTTCTTTTTATTCCAACCTTTACTTTACGGTCTTTCGTCTTCTGGGTCAACTTACGGTCATATATTAGCCATATAAAGTTTTTCAGGGTCATTTTTGTTAGTCTATATGCAAGTTCCAAAACCCTTTCTAGCCTCCTTAAACTACGTAGTATTAAATATCAGCACCTTATCGCCTGTACAAAATATCACAAAACTGAAATAAAATTGTGGTCGTGGTATTAGCGATAAAGTTGTAAGGAGAGATTTTTCCTAAAGGACGTGACATGAATAAGAAAATAAGAAACAGGAAAAATAATTATATTTAATTAAGATAAACAGATAGTTAGCTGCGATGCCATAAAGTCAGGCATGAAGGGTCAAGTTGCAGATCAAAATGCCAAAAGTTTTGGTATCACGGCAACTAATGGATTAGGGATATAGAATGACTGACAGTTGGTAAGAGTGTGTTTGTTTTTTGACACTGGTAAGATCCAATTGCCTAATACAGGTTGATGTTGTTAGGAGATATCCAGTGGTTTTACAGAGCAAACCAGTTTTGGCCCTGCGCAAGTTTGCACATGCGTACTGGGAATGGTAGCTCTGTTTACTCAACAAACAAACACTCGACAAGCTATTTTCTAAGCTCTGGCTTAGAGGTGTTTCAATAGAGACACCGGATTCCTATATCGTAAAATATTCTTTACTAGTCCAGCTAGCGAATTCTATCGCCGGTTTGGTTAGGGCGAGTATTGCAAGCCGATTGTAGCAATATTCAATACCACCCTTGTTCAAATATTCAACAGAATTTTCAATCATTCAATGTCATGTTCAAGTATTCAATTCAACACTTTATTCAATCATTCAACGACCAATTCAACTATTCAACGATCAATTCAACTATTCATTGATCAATTCAACTATTCAACGATCAATTCAACTATTCAACGATCAATTCAACTATTCAACGATCAATTCAACATTCAACGATCAATTCAACTATTCAACGATAATCATTCAATCCCGCATTTAAAGCATTCAATCCCGCATTCAGACCCGCATTCAATCCCGTATCGCGGGTTGCCTGTGCCTTTAGCTTCTCTGCTTGAAGTCAAGCTAGCAACAGTTGTTGGGGCGATGGAGCCCAGAGACAGGTAATGGTTCCAACACTGTAAAATATTTACAAAAGCTGTTTTATCATTTGTAACTCATTATTATCGTCTCCATTTTGAGGAATAAAGCAATCTTGCAGCGTTCTTAGTAAGAAAATGGTTTTGTCGAGAGTGACAGCATGTCCTTCCACAGCTTCTTTATCGAAAGGAAACTGGCAATTATGCTCCGTCCTATTCAAAATATGAATCAAAAACTCTGGGATATCACTTGAAAATGATCCGCCATGTTGTTTTCTCATGACCGACACCAGGCATTTTCTTGTTTCTCGTACCCAGGCCAGCGATCCTGTGATGCAGGTCTGATTGCTGAATGATTATCGTTGAATGTTGAATTGATCGTTGAATGTTGAATTGATCGTTGAATAGTTGAATTGATCGTTGAATGTTGAATTGATCGTTGAATAGTTGAATCGATCGTTGAATAGTTGAATTGATCGTTGAATAGTTGAATTGATCGTTGAATAGTTGAATTGATCGTTGAATGTTGAATTGATCGTTGAATAGTTGAATTGATCGTTGAATAGTTGAATTGATCGTTGAATAGTTGAATTGATCGTTGAATAGTTGAATTGATCGTTGAATAGTTGAATTGGTCGTTGAATGATTGAATAAGGTGTTGAATTGAATACTTGAACATGACATTGAATGATTGAAAATTCTGTTGAATGTTTGAACAAGGGTGGTATTGAATATTGCTACAATCGGCTTGCCATAGGCGAGTCTTGCCGGTAAGTGCTCTTATTTTTGCACTAAGTAAATATCTACCCTCACGCCTTACGTCATATGCTGCATAACTAGTTGTGCCCAGTTTGACTTGGCACAAACCGGTTATGTGACGTAGCCCCTAGCAGTTGGCATAAATACAAGTTTGCTAGTTGCTACTAGTCAGTCGAAGAGAGTCGAGAGTCAGTCGAAGAAGCCCATGAAAAGAGTGAAGTCAAGAGCAGAATAAAGATCAGTAAAACACCAGAAAGCGTCCATATTCTGTCACCGAAGAACGAGCAAGTCCCACCAGAGAAAACCTTCGTGACAAAGTTCTTTGAAAACGTATGAAATCAATTTTTTGCCATCCAGTGTTAGAATCACGTGACTGTTGGTTCCAAAAGGCCTATTCTGGACTTCTTTTTGTTAATATTATCATGACAAGCATCTGGTATGCTGAGGAAAATCTATTATCTGTCCTGCTTATCATTCACCATTTCAGAATGTTTATTACTCCAGCTTCTTAATGTCAATAAAAGTATTTCATATCGAAAACATCGTTACCCGTAAGAGAACAATCTCCAAAAATAATGATAAGATAATTTCATACTTAAGACTAAGATGTTAATAAGGAGAGAAAAGAGGTGCTTGAATAAACTAATCGACGATAAATATGTACCTGTTAACAAGGCTGGAGTGCGGTAGTTTTAATTTATAGAATGATTAGGTTATATCTTAGGTTAAATATATAAATAGAATGGTACCTGTTTCTCATGAGAATGGCAGAAAGTCTGCATATCATGATATCAGTTTTAAATGAAGATTTTCAAAATGTAATAGTGTTACAGAAAGATAGCAAGTATATAGCTAAATACAAATTAAGCGGATGATTTGTATTTCTATTTGGCCCTTCTCTTTTAGACAGTATAGAGCTGTTGCAATTTGTATCTCTATTCCCAAACGTATAACGCATATAAAACACTCTTATCAAGCTAGAGTAAACTCATGCGAGTGACTGGAATGATTGCATATACTCTTTATAGTAACTAGTTGGATAGTCATTGTTAATATTTATATTTTTGAGGATATGTACTTGTATGAATGAATGTTTCTTCTCTACTCTGAAAGGCACTTTCCAGGCAGATTCAAGACTTTTCTTGTTAACTCGCTGCATTCAAGTTCAGGTTGAAGTTTAACCCCTTACCAAATTTAACAGTAATCTAACTGAACCGACAAAAGAGTGAATGCTATTGTTCAAACAGATGGAATGTTACGATCGAGAATAAAACATGACTTCAGTTATTAGTAGCAACTGATGGCAACTACTCAACACTGTGTGTCGATTATACGGCATGATGCAAACAGGACTTTTAGTCTTTGAGAATAAAAAACCTACGTACCTTATCACTGAAAGAAGCTGTGCCTCTTGAAGAAGCACAGAGTGCGCTCCCTTTCTTAAGGTGTTTCCCAGTAGATTTTTATTGACCACACTTCTCATGTTCATCTAGCGAATTGAAAACCTTTTCCTGGTCTGATCAAAATGAATTTTACACCAGACATCAAGCATAGATGGAAGTTTTGATTGATGTCAATTTCAACTCGATCGGCGTTTCCATGGCAACGGAAAACAATGATCGTTGAAATCAGTTTTTCTTGAATATCTCCCGTTTTCGATGAGCTTCAGAAAAATGACTATATACATGCTAAACTTCGCATTCAGGCACAGCTATTCAGATGATAATTAGAGGGTTTGATTAGAGCGATTTCGAATAAATCGCAAAAACATTCTGTGACCGCTTATTATGATACTGGAAACTATAGCAGAACAAAAAAATCCTTTGCGTTCGCAAAATAATGTCAAACTACTGCTAAACGTTAGCTGTATTCATTCGTTCGTTTGAGAGATAATTTTGAAATTGCTAGGAAGATGAAATCGTTCAAACTATTCTACTGAAAGCACCTGTACAAGAAAAATTCTAACTCCGCAAAGAAAAAGTTTTCACAAATGTCGCTTTCAGGAAAGGTAAATAGATATTGTAGGTAACGTTTAGCAGTAGTTTGACATTATTTTGCGAACGCGAAGGATTTTTTTGTTCTGCTATAGTTTCCAGTATCATAAATAGAGGATATTACATGGGCGCGCGGAGATACGGATTTTATCTTCGAGTGTTGAAAAGATCTCACGAGTGAGCGCAGCGAACGAGTGAGATCTTTTCAATACGAGAAGATAAAATTCGTATCTCCAAGCGACCATGTAATATTCTGTTTATCATATAATTATCCATGAAAGCAAATTTATCTTTTATACTTTTATTTACCTGCCATAAAAAGAGGTACAAGTAAACAAAATACTCAATGTTTGTAGACTCAGTTTCTATTCAAGGTTGCATCGGAAAAACTGATAAAAAATAGAGTTTTTAATTGTGAAATAGTCCTCAACTTGAGTACAAAATTGATGTAAAACTATTAAATGAACTTAAAATAGTCTGTAAAAGAGTAAACTGCTCTGAAGCTTATTATAATGCTTACTCAGTCTCTTGACTGCTATCCGATGAATCGATGATTCGTCGATATTTCTTGACGGACTTGACGCTGCTGCTTGAACTTTGTGTTGAAGCCGCTGATGGTGAGGATGCCAGGTTGATGTTAAAAGTGGCTCCAGTGATGGTGTTGCCGTAGAACATAGTTTGAAGCTGGTTTTCATTCACGGACGAGTAGGTGGACGAACTTGAAGCTTGATTGCAGGAATATAAAGTCGCCATGCCTATCGCACTTCCAGTCGCACTGCCTCTTGACGATAAAATCTTTGAAATATTTTCTTGCTGTCGTTCTCCAAGTTGGCTGTAATTATTGATTGATTGTATGCTCTTATGCCCAGTTACTTGGATGATTTGATTAGGTGGGACTCAACTGTCTTGGAGTTTCTGTACAAGGGTTTTTCTTCCCGCGTGATTTGTTTTTGCAGTGATGCTAGCGGCTTTGCACATGTCTTTCAATATGGTGTCGAGTTTATTCACTCCCATTGGCAGTGCTTTGAACCAAAAACAATCCTTCAGTTCTTGGTAGGTTGATGTTTTGAAGTGGTTCACAGACAGATAGAATGGTGCATCTGGCTCTAACATGGAAGGAGGACGTTTTTCTGAGTAAAGTTTGTATACATAAACAGGATCACGCTCATTCTCCACTTCTGCGTTTTCATACATTCTGGGCGGCACTGAACGTACGTTTCGTGGGTCTTCGCCAGTTCTGGTTTTTGTTTGCCTTTCGCAATAATCGAGAAACTCTTTCCCTTCACTGTTGGTCTTTAGTGTTATGTCTCCCCAACGCAACTGGCGCTGCTCTTTGCATCCTCGAAGTCCAAAGTGTGTAATATTATTTAGCCAAACTGTATTGAGAAGAGCTTGAGGAGTACTCGTTCCTAATACTTTTTTCTCGAAAAGAATGTCTATCTCCTCGTCTGTCAGGGCTGTAGTAGCTCTCGGCTTATTGCCATGTCCTTGTTGTTTGAGTTCCTTCTGCTTTGCTTTCAGAGCTTCTCTTATCTTCTTGAACTCAGGATCAAAGAAGAGCCTTTTGCCGTAGTTTTGCCGTCCAAGATAACGGTCTACGCTTGATAACATTCCTCTTAGCGAGGAAGGTTCATAATTTTTACCGCTTTTTGTTCTTGCTGCTACAATGAACTGGCTCAGTAAAACATTCCATTCATCTGGCGGTATAATCTCCAAATCTCTGCCTTCATTGTGTTCTTCGAGTAAATACGCTCTCACTGTCTTCAAGTCATAGAGTGTCTTCTTTTTCGTGTTCTCATTTTCTTGATTTGAAATGAGATTATCTACATCCATCTCTGTAATGCTAGCAAATCGTCTTTGCTGTGGTTCAGGGACTTCGATTTCCCATGAAGGAAGTTTTCTATCCGACAAATTCACGCTACTAGAAGCCATAATGAATGAAGTAAAACCTGAAAATCTGATGAATGAAAATCGCAAAGCTGCCCTGAAGGGCACTCAAGGTGTAACCATGGTAACGATCTTTTCACTAGTGAAAATAACATGTTATTTTCACTAGTGAAAATAACAAGTTTACGAAAGTGAGAAATATAGGTATTTCATGGATAATTATATGATAATAAGCGGTCACAGAATGTTTTTGCGATTTATTCGAAATCGCTCTAATCAAACCCTCTAATTATCATCTGAATAGCTGTGCCTGAATGCGAAGTTTAGCATGTATATAGTCATTTTTCTGAAGCTCATCGAAAACGGGAGATATTCAAGAAAAACTGATTTCAACGATCATTGTTTTCCGTTGCCATGGAAACGCCGATCGAGTTGAAATTGACATCAATCAAAACTTCCATCTATGCTTGATGTCTGGTGTAAAATTCATTTTGATCAAACCAGGAAAAGGTTTTCAATTCGCTAGATGAACATGAGAAGTGTGGTCAATAAAAAACTACTGGGAAACACCTTAAACTCCAAGTAACTGTACTGAAGGAACTTCAACTGTAGAACCGGTTTCTTTTCCTCTAGAAAAGATGGATAGATCTACGTTTATTGAGAACCTTGTAACAGCAAATATCTGAATTAAAATAACAACTGATAGAAATGGACAAACTGTACCACAATAGTTCAAAACGGCACTGTTGTGTATCTAGAGCAGCTGCACTATGCTAGGGTGTAGTCTTTTTCATAAATATTTATTTTCACATGAAAAACGTTCGAAGTTAGAAAAAATATTAGCCAATAGCGTGGGACCTATTGACTGGTTCACCAATAAAAAACAACTCTCCGTTTTGTTTACTGTTTTTTTTTTAAACTTATATTTTGCTCATTTTTGGAAGAGCATATGGTTTGGCCGGGGAGTCTTTAGACATCTCTAGATAAATTCGCTTCATATCTCCATGAAGAAGATGGAAATTTCATACGAAGAATTACCACTGAAACATTTTACATATTCCCTAATATCTATTTTGCCTTTCATAAAACCACTTTTTCACCATCTGAACGTAGGAGCCGCACGGAGAGAGGGAGGACATCATATTTATAAACATTTTTAGACTCAGTCAAAAACATTTTTTGGATTTGCAAAGCTAAGCTTTCAGGGTCAGGTCTCAAATAAAGTGATGTTGCTGTAGTATCACCAGTTTGACCATCCCCACTCACCTCCTCTCAATAAAAATTGCAGCTGTACGCCCTGGTCAACAATGACAAGCATAGCACTAAATAGGCAAGATATTCAGTAAATTATTTCTTGGGTTTTATTTCTCTTTTTTTTTTCGAGTGAAATCATTTGTTTGCTAACTAAGAATTGATCGTCAGAAGGAATGATTATAATAATAATAATAATAAATTATATTTTATTGAGCGCTAATTCCCCATGGTTCAACTGCGCTTTACAAATGTATTATATAAAAGTTTTGGAAACATTAACTTAATTTTTATTGTATTATGTATAATTGGACTTTATGTACATTTTATGTTTAATTTATTAATATATATATATATATATAGACAACATGATAAAAGTAGTGTATAGATATAAAATTATAAAGGTTATAAAAATGTAAAATATTATGGTTTCAGAAAAGACGACTAAAAAAATGCTTGCTTAAAAAGCCAGGTTTTAACCTCATGTTTGAACTGTGAGAGTGAAATAGATGATCTTATATTCTGTGGGAGACTGTTCCATAGTTCAGGGGCTGCAGTGGAGAAGGCTCTTTTGCCATAGTGATTTAGGTTATAATTAGGTTTCGTCAAAAGGTTCTGAGACTTTGATCTTAAGGAACGTGATGGCACATAAGGTTGCACCAAGTCAAACAGATAAGAAGGGGTCTGATTATGTAAAACTTTGAAAGTGTGTAGAAGAATCTTGAAAACAATACGCTGTTCAACAGGTAGCCAGTGCAAATCATATAAGATGGGAGTGATATGTTCTTGTTTCCTTGAGAAGGTAACAAGCCTAGCGGCTGCGTTTTGAACATGTTGCAACTTTTTCAGAGAAACATTAGGGAGACCATATAGTAAAGAATTGCAGAAATCGAGCTTCGAGGAAATGAGGGCATGGACAAGAGTTTCACATGCATTTCGACTCAAATACTTTCTAATTTTCCAAATATTATGAATATGAAAAAAACAGGTTTTACATACAGAAAGTATCTGATTTTCCAACGACAATGACTCATCAAAGATGACACCGATGTTACGAGCTGATGTTGATAGAGCAATAGATGAGTTCGAAATTTGAAGGGATTCAATAGGTGGTCTAGGACGACGAGGGTTAGTTAAAACAAGAATTTCAGTTTTGTCGTCATTAAGTTTCAACTTGTTGGAAGTCATCCATCTATCAATTTCTGATACACAAGTCTCAATTTGCTGTTTTGCTCTATCCAACTCAATTGAGGAAGATGTAGAGAATGTGAAATAAAGTTGGGTGTCATCAGCATATAAATGAAAGTTGATGTTGCACTTCCGCATAATATCACCAATTGGTGCGGTATATAAAAGAAATAAAATGGGTCCCAGAATAGAGCCTTGGGGGACAGCGCATTCTAGAAGTTGAGAAGAAGATGAAGCACCGTTTACTTTCGCTCGAAAGCATCTATCACTGAGGTAGGATTTAAACCATCGAAGAGCTTTTCCATTGATGCCGTATCTAGTTGAAAGCCTCTCAAGAAGAATATTATGATCTACCGTATCGAAAGCAGCTGATAGATCAAGTAATACTAACTATTAGTCGAAGTATTAATGAGCCAATTGATTGTATGATCCAAAGAATACCCGATGTTCACGAGTAAGACTCGGTGGGTTGGGGTTGGGTGAGTGGTGTGAGGGGCTCTAGCGGATGTTTTTCTGGCTTGTTTCGCCCATCAATTCAACTAGAATACATCTGCCTATGAGCTCCTATATAAAACACGATCAAACTCAACAACGAAGATAACATCAAGCTTGAGTTTGATTGACAGTTACTGTTGGTAGTTATTTTAGCCGATGATAATTACATCTAATTCAGTTCCTCATTCCTATTTCCCTTAAAGATATTTCAACCAACACAAGTTGATCATATTTTTTAAAAGCTAGCACTAACCAAATGGGTCAGTTTATAACCTAATTTCGCTATTGTGGTAAAATTCAAAACTTAGGCAAAAAGAAATATACTTGCTCCATATCAAGATTTCTAACAACGGTTGTTAATAAATAAGAATAATCAATTTGGTTCTCAGAGGAAAACTATTCGAATTCAATTAAGCTGAAAGTTCACTGAACTAGTGTTTGAAGGTGTGATAATATGATATATAGTATAACATTTTATTTGTGATCATAGTACTAAGCAAGTGCAGGTGTGCATCCCTTCTTATAACTAATGTAAGAACATTAGAATACTAACTCTAAACACAATAAATGCAGGGGAAGTCATCATACAAACGTTTGTTTTCTTAAAAATTTAAAAATCGGGAAGTTCATAAGAAAGAAAGTGATGCTGGCTGATGTTTTGTGTTGAATACCGATGTCATTGACTCCACAAAAGATTCATTAAAAAAATATAAGTTTCATTAGAATTTCGAGAAGAAAATTAACCAGCAATTATCTGAAATTTCAACTAAATTTTACTTTAAACTTTTTATTCAAGAAATATGACATCCTGTCTGTCACGAGGAATAGGCCTATGCTTTTTGCAGGTTGCAGTAGATTATTGATATGTCGCTATGGTAACAAATGGATTCTGTTCACGTCTTTCGAGAAGGACTCTTCTGGATAACAAACAAACCTTAAACTACGTAGTATTAAATATCAGCACCTTATCGCCTGTCCAAAATATCACAAAACTGAAATAAAATTGTGGTCGTGGTATTAGCGATGAAGTTCTTTGAAAACGGATGAAATCAATTTTTTGCCATCCAGTGTTAGAATCACGTGACTGTTGGTACCAAAAGGCCTATTCTGGACTTCTTTTTGTTAATATTATCATGACAAGCATCTGGTATGCTGAGGAAAATCTATTATCTGTCCTGCTTATCATTCACCATTTCAGAATGTTTATTACTCCAGCTTCTTAATGTCAATAAAGTATTTCATATCGAAAACATCGTTACCCGTAAGAGAACAATCTCCAAAAATAATGATAAGATAATTTCATACTTAAGACTAAGATGTTAATAAGGAGAGAAAAGAGGTGCTTGAATAAACTAATCGACGATAAATATGTACCTGTTAACAAGGCCGGAGTGCGACAGTTTAAGCAAAATGATAAACTAACGGTAGTTTTAATTGATAGAATGATTAGGTTATATCTTAGTTTAAATATATAAATAGAATGGTACCTGTTTCTCATGAGAATGGCAGAAAGTCTGCATATCATGATATCAGTTTTAAATGAAGATTTTCAAAATGTAATAGTGTTACAGAAAGATAGCAAGTATATAGGCAAATTCAAATTAAGCAGATGATTTGTATTTCTATTTGGCCCTTCTCTTATAGACAGTATAGAGCTGTTGACATTTGTATCTCTATTCCCAAACGCATAACACAGATAAAACACTCTTATCAAGCTAGAGTAAACTCATGCGAGTGACTGGAATGATTGCATATACTCTTTATAGTAACTAGTTGGATAGTCATTGTTAATATTTATATATTTGAGGATATGTACTTGTATTAATGAATGTTTCTTCTCTACTCTGAAAGGCACTTTCCAGGGAGATTCAAGAAAGTTATTGTATTGTGTTGTTTTCGAGTTGAATTACAGATTATGTTCACAATTGTAGAGAGAATAATAAGAATATAATAAATAACTGCAGATAATACATTTCAGTATCATATCAATTTTTAACGCTAACAAGGAGTGGCTGATGTTCGCAGCCAGCGAGATGGTAAGTGAAAAATAATTAATACGCATATGAAATGTTACCTGTGATCTTTAGCTTTATGGTTTTGGGTTAGTATTTTTTTCACCGAGTGGTCCAAATTATTGAAATAAATTTCGTAAGAATAGTATGTTACAATGACAAAGACAAACTTTACCTAAAACTTTTCTCGTTAACTCGTGCACTCAAGTTCAGGTTGAAGTTTAACCCTTACCAAATTTAACAGTATTCTAACTGAACCTACAAAAGAGTGAATGCTATTGTTCAAACAGATGGAATGTTACGATCGAGGATAAAACTTGACTTCAGTTCTTAGTAGCAACTGATGGCAACTACTCAACACTGTGTGTCGATTATACGGCATGATGCAAACAGGACTTTTAGTCTTTAAGAATAAAAAACCTACGTACCTTATCACTGAAAGAAGCTGTGCCTCTTGAAGAAGCACAGAGTGCGCTCCCTTTCTTAAACTCCAAGTAACTGTACTGAAGGAACTTCAACTGTAGAACCGGTTTCTTTTCCTCTAGAAAAGATGGATAGATCTACGTTTATTGAGAACCTTGTAACAGCAAATATCTGAATTAAAATAACAACTGATAGAAATGGACAAACTGTACCACAATACTTCAAAACGGCACTGTTGTGTATCTAGAGCAGCTGCACTATGCTAGGGTGTAGTCTTTTTCATAAATATTTATTTTCACATGAAAAACGTTCGAAGTTAGAAAAAAATATTAGCCAATAGCGTGGGACCTATTGACTGGTTCACCACTAAAAACCAACTCTCCGTTTTGTTTACTGTTTTTTTTTTAATCTTATATTTTGTTCATTTTTGGAAGAGCATATGGTTTGGCCGGGGAGTCTTTAGACATCTCTAGATAAATTCGCTTCATAGCTCCATGAAGAAGATGGAAATTTCATACAAAGAATTACCACTGAAACATTTTACATATTCCCTAATATCTATTTTGCCTTTCATAAAACCACTTTTTCACCATCTGAACGTAGGAGCCGCACGGAGAGAGGGAGGACATCATATTTATAAACATTTTTAGACTCAGTCAAACAAAGTTTTTCAATTTGAAAAGCTAAGGTTTCGGGGGTCAGGTCTCAAATAAAGTGATGTTGCTGTAGTATCACCAGTTTGACCATCCCCACTCACCTCCTCTCAATAACAATTGCAGCTGTACGCCTTGGCCAACAATGAAAAGCATAGCACTAAATAGGCAAGATATTCGGTAAATTATTTCTTGGGTTTTATTTCTCTTTTTTTCGAGTGAAATCATTTGCTTGCTATCTAAGAATTGATCGTCAGAAGGAATGATTATTAGTCGAAGTATTAATGAGCCAATTGATTGTATGATCCAAAGAATACCCGATGTTCACGAGTAAGACTCGGTGGGTTGGGGTTGGGTGAGTGGGGTAAGGGGCTCTAGCGGATGTTTTTCTGGCTTGTTTCGCCCATCAATTCAACTGGAATACATCTGCCTATGAGCTCCTATATAAAACACGATCAAACTCAACAACGAAGATAACGTCAAGCTTGAGTTTGATTGACAGTTACTGTTGGTAGTTATTTTAGCCGATGATAATTACATCTAATTCAGTTCCTCATTCCTATTTCCCTTAAAGATATTTCAACCAACACAAGTTGATCATATTTTTTAAAAGCTAGCACTAACCAAATGGGTCAGTTTATAACCTAATTTCGCTATTGTGGTAAAATTCAAAACTTAGGCAAAAAGAAATATACTTGCTCCATATCAAGATTTCTAACACCGGTTGTTAATAAATAAGAATAATCAATTTGGTTCTCAGAGGAAAACTATTCGAATTCAATTAAGCTGAAAGTTCACTGAACTAGTGTTTGAAGGTGTGATAATATTATATAGATAACATTTTATTTGTGATCATAGTACTAAGCAAGTGCAGGTGTGCATCCCTTCTTATAACAATTGTAAGAACATTAGAATACTAACTCTAACCACAATAAATGCAAGGGAAGTCATCATACAAACGTTTGTTTTCTTAAAAATTTAAAAATCGGGAAGTTCATATGAAAGAAAGTGATGCTCGCTGATGTTTCGTGTTGAATACCGATGTCATTGACTCCACAAAAGATTCATTAAAAAAAATATAAATTTCATTAAAATTTCGAGAAGAAAATTAACCAGCAATTATCTGAAATTTCAGCTAAATTTTACTTTAAACTTTTTATTCAAGAAATATGACATCCTGTCTGTCACGAGGAATAGGCCTATGCTTTTTGCAGGTTGCAGTAGATTATTGATATGTCGCTATGGTGACAAATGGATTCTGTTCACGTCTTTCGAGAAGGACTCTTCTGGATAACAAACAAACCTTAAACTACGTAGAATTAAATATCTGCACCTTATCGCCTGTCCAAAATATCACAAAACTGAAATAGAATTGTGGTCGTGGTATTAGCGATGAAGTTCTTTGAAAACGTATGAAATCAATTTTTTGCCATCCAGTGTTAGAATCACGTGACTGTTGGTACCAAAAGGCCTATTCTGGACTTCTTTTTGTTAATATTATCATGACAAGCATCTGGTATGCTGAGGAAAATCTATTATCTGTCCTGCTTATCATTCACCATTTCAGAATGTTTATTACTCCAGCTTCTTAATGTCAATAAAAGTATTTCATATCGAAAACATCGTTACCCGTAAGAGAACAATCTCCAAAAATAATGATAAGATAATTTCATACTTAAGACTAAGATGTTAATAAGGCGAGAAAAGAGGTGCTTGAATAAACTAATCGACGATAAATATGTACCTGTTAACAAGGCTAGAGTGCGACAGTTTAAGCAAATTGATAAACAAACGGTAGTTTTAATTTATAGAATGTTTAGGTTATATCTTAGGTTAAATATATAAATAGAATGGTACCTGTTTCTCATGAGAATGGCAGAAAGTCTGCATATCATGATATCAGTTTTAAATGAAGATTTTCAAAATGTAATAGTGTTACAGAAAGATAGCAAGTATATAGCTAAAACTCAACAACGAAGATAACGTCAAGCTTGAGTTTGATTGACAGTTCCATTTGGTAGTTATTCTAACCGATGATATTTACGAAGTCAGTCCCTCATTCTTAATTCTCTTGAAGGGATTTAACTAGTACAAGTTCATCATAATTAATCTTAAATAAAACAAACCGGTTTATGAATAATTTTCGCCGTTGCATAAACTTTGAAACTAAAGAAATTTGAAACTATCCGAAAGACAATTCAATCCGCCAAGTTTTTGTAATTTATTTCTAAGGTATGTAATTTGCCTTGACGACTTTCTAACGGCCTCAATCAGTCGGGATTTGCCAGTCCCTGCTTCTCTGCAACGAAAACATAAACTAAGTGAGGATAAGCTCAAGAGCTTTCACCAGAGTGAAGCTGGTGTCAGATTTTTGAGTCAGATTTTTGAGTCAGATTTTTGGATCTATTGTCAGATTTTTTCCGGGGGGGCGTTACATCAGTTGATTTACAAAGTGCTCTGTATTCTTAGCAATGTCTCGAATCTAGGTAAAACCTTTACAACGCTTTAGATATAAGACAGTCCTTGAAAATGGTGGTCTTTGGAGATCGAAACAATCACTTCAAAGAAAACAAAGTGCGGTTTCAGATTTTTTTGGAGCTGTGTTATCTACTATCATGATCAACGGGACTTCGTGCCACAAATACTTTAGTAGTACTGCTTCCAACTATCAGGTTACAGCCCTTTTAATTCAACATAAATATACTTTGAACTATCTATAGTGAGAAAGAAATAACTATGTACAAACGTTGAGATAGTATACTCATCAGTTACGTTATATAGAACAAATCCACGAGCCCGTATAGAGCAGTTTTTAAGCAAGCTGGATTGACTGGGTAACAAGACACCGTAACAATGAAAATACAATATTCGATAGTTCACACGCTATTCCTTTATTAAGGTAATCTGCCGGAGGTTACCTTATTTACGGTCCTTAGCGTTATCCATATAAAAACTGAAATACCTACACAATGATACAAGTACAAAGAAATATCCCTGGGTGCAGTCAGATTTTTTGTGTCACGCCAGTAACAGAGCATATCGTTACAGCAATTATGGCTCAATTATGAAATTCCCTTTCAAGCAGATATATTTTCAAGGATTTTTACAGCTCTAAGCAAACACCAGTTCTACGGGATATCCAAGCAAGCATTTGCTAAATAATATCTTCGCGCACAAATAAATATAACTTGTTGTCAGATTTTTGTGTCAGATTTTTTGTGTCACGCCGCTTACAGTGAATCATGTTACAGCAAATGGCTCGATTATGAAATTCCCTTTCAAGCAGATATATTTTCAAGGATTTTTACAGCTCTCATCAAACACTAGTTCTATGTGATATCCACACAAGTATTTGCTAAACAACATCTTCGCTCACAAAGAAATATAACTTGCTGTCAGATTTTTGTGTCAGATTTTTTGTGTCACGTCGCTTCCAGTGAATCATGTTACAGCACATGGCTCGTTTATCAAATTCCCTTCCAAGCAGATATATTTTTAGGGATTTTTACAGCTCGAAGCAAACAACAGTTCTACGTGATGTTCACGCAAGCATTTGCTAAATATTATATTCGCGCACAAAGAAATATAACTTGCTGTCAGATTTTTGCGTCAGATTTTTTGTGTCACGTACGCTGTTTACATGTGCTGTAACTTGATTCACTGTAAGCGACGTGACACAAAAAATCTGACGCAAAAATCTGACAACAAGTTATATTTCTTTGTGCGGGAAGATATTATTTAGCAAATGCTTGCTAGGATATCCCGTAGAACTGGTGTTTGCTGAGAGCTGTA
This sequence comes from Anthopleura xanthogrammica, assembly GCA_964019055.1. Classification (NCBI taxonomy): domain Eukaryota; kingdom Metazoa; phylum Cnidaria; class Anthozoa; order Actiniaria; family Actiniidae; genus Anthopleura; species Anthopleura xanthogrammica. The sequence continues at coordinate 1,390,458 of OZ025208.1, forward strand.
AAAATCCCTAAAAATATCTCTGCTTGGAAGGGAATTCGATGAAAGAGCCATGTGCTGTAACATGATTCACTGTAAGCGACGTGACACAAAAAATCTGACGCAAAAATCTGACAACAAGTTATATTTCTTTGTGCGGGAAGATATTATTTAGCAAATGCTTGCGTGAATATCACGTAGAACTGGTGTTTGCTGAGAGCTGTAAAAATCCCTAAAAATATCTCTGCTTGGAAGGGAATTCGATGAAAGAGCCATGTGCTGTAACATGATTCACTGTAAGCGACGTGACACAAAAAATCTGACGCAAAAATCTGACAACAAGTTATATTTCTTTGTGCGCGAAGATATTATTTAGCAAATGCTTGCGTGAATATCACGTAGAACTGGTGTTTGCTGAGAGCTGTAAAAATCCCTAAAAATATCTCTGCTTGGAAGGGAATTCGATGAAAGAGCCATGTGCTGTAACATGATTCACTGTAAGCGACGTGACACAAAAAATCTGACGCAAAAATCTGACAACAAGTTATATTTCTTTGTGCGCGAAGATATTATTTAGCAAATGCTTGCTAGGATATCACGTAGAACTGGTGTTTGCTGAGAACTGTAAAAATCTTTAAAAATATCTCTGCTTGGAAGGGAATTTGATGAACGAGCCATGTGCTGTAACATGATTCACTGTAAGCGACGTACGTGACACAAAAAATCTGACTGCACCCAGGGATATTTCTTTGTACTTGTATAATTGTGTAGGTACTTCAGTTTTGATATTGATAACGCTAAGGACCGTAAATAAGGTAACCTCTGGCAGATTACCTTAATAAAGGAATAGCGTGTGAACTATCGAATATTGTATTTTCATTGTTACGGTGTCTTGTTACCCAGTCAATCCAGCTTGCTTAAAAACTGCTCTATACGGGCTCGTGGATTTGTTCTATATAACGTAACTGATGAGTATACTATCTCAACGTTTGTACATAGTTATTTCTTTCTCACTATAGATAGTTCAAAGTATATTTATGTTGAATTAAAAGGGCTGTAACCTGATAGTTGGAAGCAGTACTACTAAAGTATTCTTGGCTTTCATGTGACGTCATCAAAAACTCAAATCTAAACTATACATCGTATAATAAAATTTCTAAAATATGTTTTAGAAATCAGTGATATAAGTCACAGGAAAAAGTTTCGAGTCATTTTAATGTTTGGTTCCCGAGTTATAAAGGTTGAATTTGTGTCACGCAATACCGTCACGTGTATCTGAAGAACGATAAAAATCAAAAATAATTTACCCTAGGTGAAAGATTTTGCTTTGTGTACGTTTATGATCTCTATTTCAAGTGTATTTCAGTGGAATTTAATCGAAAATATTAAATATTCTATCATTTTCAGCCGTCGAAGTTTCGTCCGCCATATTGGTGCCCCAGAGTGGAACACCAATATGGCCGCTCCATACATTTTAACCAAATACGGCCTCATATTTGTTTGCTCATAACTCGAAAGCCAAACGTCCTGCTTTCTTCAAAATTGGCCAAATTGTAGGTTTTAATCTCTTTACAAGGTTTTGGACATGTTATTTTGTTTAGATATTCTATAAAGCTCTAAGAACAGTAATATCCGTATGCAAAATCTCAAGTCCGTCGCATACATTCTTACTAAAATTACAACATTTTCGCTCGCTCATAATTCGGCCGCCAAACCATCTTTAAGCATAAAACTTTGTATGATTGTCAGTTTCTAGATATTCTTCAAGGCTGTTAACAGTAATTGATATTTTACTTTAGATTTAAGCTAAACGAAGATTTTCAATTTAGTCACGTGATCAGTGAAAACCGAGAATTCGTGGCACGAAGTCCCGTTGATCATGATAGTAGATAACACAGCTCCAAAAAAATCTGAAACCGCACTTTATTTTCTTTGAAGTGATTGCTTCGATCTCCAAAGACCACCATTTTCAAGGACTGTTTTATATCTAAAGCGTTGTAAAGGTTTTATCTTGAATCGAGACTTTACTTCGAATATAGAGCACTTTGTAAATCAACTGATGTAACGCCCCCCGGAAAAAATCTGACAACAGATCCAAAAATCTGACTCAAAAATCTGACTCAAAAATCTGACACCAGCTTCACTCTGGTAGAGCTTTCCCCTGGTCTTGGTCCAAATTCATGTCATATAAAAACTCAGCATACTATAGCTCTCAGGCTAGTCGCGATATGGTTTGGATTGTTTACCGGCGCAAAGGTCAAAGTCAGAATAGCGGTTTGTGATAGTGATTTCCAGCCGAGTACTTTTAATGGTACTGAAGGCGAATTTGATTGAATGGAACAATGTTTCTTATCTTTACTGAATTAAGACCTAGCTTTCACTAGGATACGAGGTCAGTTATTAGCTAACAGCTAGTTGACGTAAAACAAGAAGTTACAAATAAAATTCCATGATATTTTGTGAATGAAAACTCTTTGGTACTAACGAACTTTTTTTCTAAAAGTCTTAGTGAATTTTTTTTAAATTTATTACAGCGATTTAAAAGCTTTTCACCATGACTATCAAATTTACAATTTCTCAGTTTGCCATTTTCTCTTTCCTTAATATATACCAAGTGTGTTTCCTACACTAAATTCATTAACCAAAATTATGGTTCTAGAATATTTTTGCCAATTTTACGAATGTATTTGAAGTTGGTTTTGACTTGCAGCACGTACACGATACGACATGCCGTAAAATTGAAATGGCCATTAGACAAAGCATCCCGCTTTTTCTTCCCCACGCAAATAAACGGAATTATGCCATATCGTTTCCCACTCATACGGAAACCTCGCTCTATGCACTTTATTCTTCACGAAGAGTCTAACACGAAGAATTCCATAATTTTCATAAACTGGCATGATTTGAGCATAATTTGGACAAAAAACGAGCACTGCTAGTAGCACAAAGTGCTAGTTTTAATAGCCTACAGGCCACGACGTAAATGTATATGATGTACTATGGGTCCTTGCATTTTTTCGGCAAGAATGTTTGAGGCGTCAATGAAAGCTTATATATTGACTTACCATTTGTGGTGATATCTTGAATCTAAAATGTTCAACCATTGGTCCTTGTACAAATACCGTGTTCTAACTGTTATTGTCTCGTTTACAGGCATGGCGGGAGCCCTGTGGAGCGAGACAGTACGGACTCCTTCCCAACTCATTCCATGATCTACCCACGACTGTTAGCTTTGGCCGAGAGAGCCTGGCACGTAGGCTGCTGGGAGAGCGAGAAAGACGTAGCCATGAGAAAACAACACCAGAAGTTGGACTGAGAGATGTTTGCTAATAGTCTGGGCCATAAAGAACTGATGAGGCTGGATAAAATGAATTAAGGAATAAAAAACAGTTTTCCGTGTATTATACTCTGATAAAGACACGCGGGATGTGGAGAGAACACGAGAGAAGCGTAGGAAACCACGACGCGTAGCGGAGTGGTTTCCAGCTTCTCAAGTGTTCTCTCCACATCCCAAGTGTCTTTATCAGAGTTTAGTATAAATACAAAGGTGATTATACAAAATCGCGCGCTCTGATTGGTTTTCTATCTCGGATTATCAGCCGATAATCACCTTTTCGGACAAAATGGCTGTCAGCGTGACCGTCGCGCTTTTAAAAAATAAAATATTTTCACTTTCAATGTTGTTTCCTTCTTTCTTTTTTGAAATAATCACCTTTTTATTTATACTAAAACAATTATTCACCTCAGGCTCAGTGATTATCGATGAATATTTACCTCGCAGCTCGAAGACTCGCCGCTCGGTAAATATTCATCGATAATCACTTCGCCTTCGGCGAATAATTGCTAAATAATACACGGAAGACTGTTTTTTATTGCTTTTATAAAATAACTAACTTTTCGAGAGAGAAAAAAAATGACGTGGCATGTATTATGCCCTCATAAAACATGGCTTTTTGACCAATCAGAGCGCGCGTAATATCAAAGTTATTTTATAATATTGAATATCACATTCCTGTTCCTTGGGGCAAGGTTGGTAACCCACCCGTCACGTGACTATTGCCATATTGGTGTCCCGAACACAACACGTGACCATAGGCATGTTGGTAGCTAACAACACACGTGACCATTGCCATATTGGTATAGTAATAATTAAAAATAATAATAATAATAATAATAATAATTAAAAATAATAACAACAATAATTAAAAAAAAATAATAATAATAATAATAATTATACTAATAATAATAGTACACCCAACAAAATTTCTAGATTCTGATTGGTCGAGAGGAGGACAATTAGAGCGTTAATATGTACTCCGTTAGACTTGCTCCAAGTCTCTCTCGCAATTTTTTTCCGTTAGTAAATCGGATTCAAATCGTGAACTTCCGGTTACGAGAGCTTTCCGAAGGAATGGCGCGAAGGAAAAGAGAAAAGCGAGAGTACCTATTGCTATGGAAACATGGCCAAAAGCGGCAAATTTCCCCAGTGAAATTCCCAAAAAATCAGTGTTTCATAGACAAAAATTGCAAAAATTTCAGAAAACTGTTTGACACACACATAGGAAGGCCTCTAGTTATGATTACTAGACAAATTCAAGGGGTAATAAACTATGTTTTGTAGTAGAAAGTGGTTTGTTTTTCTAGTGTTCGACAAACAATTTGAGTTGGAGCTTTGAATTTTTTCGTTTTATTACCTGTATTGTCTTCTGTGGTTTTCTCAAAAAAATATATTCAAAGCCACATCTACAATATAGAGAAAAAAGCTAACAGTAGTTTTAAAGCAAATTTCTTTCCGTTCAGCAAAAAGCACAGCGACTAGGATGCTTGTTTTTTTACTTAAAAATAGTTAAGATCAAATCTTACCTGCAAACAGTCGAGTATTTTTTTAAATCAATTAGTTGACTCTGGTTTGTTTTAAAGTATGTTTTTTCAAGACGTTTCGATCTGGACTCAGATCTTCTTCAGTTATCGTTACAAGTGAATTCGTTATAATACCATCGCGAGCAGAATTTGAAAATATTGTTTAAGCGCGCGCCATTCTAGAATTTACAATTATTTTATATAATTTAGGTATAGCAATGCGATCATTTCCCGCGTTCTTATCGTTCTAATTGATTTAAAATTATGAATCCTGGTTGCAAATTCAACATTTTAAACAGTCGAGTAGTTGTAGAGAGACGAATTCAGCTATTTATCACAAGTTAATTGATCCTAAGTTGTCAATCCAGTCCTGAAATAATAAAATCTTCAAATTATTTACCATTCAAACAAAATAGCAGTGAAATTCTTCAAGCTACAGGAGGGAATAATATCCAAAGCACATGGTCTGATCACTGGCGACTCGTTCACGGCAAGCTGTACTTCAAAACTTTTAACTTGAAAGAAATATTTGTCGCTTTTATCCCTTTTGACGTTGTCCAGCTAACTTGTTTTAAAACAAAGTATTTTTGAAATTGTGTTTTTGCAGTTATTAGCAAATGGTAAGAGGAAAAAAACATATTTTAGCGAGCTGTAAACTCTCAACCTTCGCTTAGTTTTCACACAGTACGTTTTCAAAGAAAAGTCGTTTCTTGATTCGCTGTTTAGCACAGGTAGCCCAAGCACTCTACTTATGGCAGCTTTGCAATGGTTTCATTGAAAAAAAAAACTGAAATCGCAATAATTTTGTAAATTCATAATTAAATGATCTTAAACTAGCAAAGTGTGTTGTTCTCTTGACTCTTAACATCTCTACGAAATTTCAGATCGATTAAAAGAAGTTTACTATTTTTTTTCTACTCACCTATAATATGGGAGGTTTCACACGTGACGTATTTCCGGTGGCAAATAGAAGCTGGCCGTCAAATTTTATCAGTCCTGGTTGCAAAAGACGGCAAATTTGTTCTTGTAAAGTCTATAGAATTTTGCAAAAAAACATAAGTTTAAAATACTTGTGTGGTTTTCATTTTATTATTTTCGAAAAGCGAAAAGTACGTTTAAGCTATCACTGAAAGCACAGAAGTCATGTCTGTCTTTAAGTGAAACAAATCAATTTTTCGTCTTCACCGAAAGAAGATTTGCGAGGCTATTTTGTGGTTGTAGCTCTGAGGAGAAGTGGCCTAAAGACCAGAAAAACTTGATTGCACTGCAAAAATACTAATTTTATTAGAAAGCTATGTAAATTTAGTCTTTTTTTCTTCAAATGGGATTGAAAAACAAAAACTCAAAGCGTCAGTACTGATAACGGCAACACTTGGAGTGACGTCACACCTGGTCTAACACTTACGGGCAAAGTCAGGCATGGTTAAATCACTGATCCAACCCTCAAACAACCTCTGGGCTGATCTAAGTCAGGGCATGGCTAAATCACTGATCCAACCCTGAAACAACCTCTGGGCTGATCTAAGTCAGGGCATGGCTAACTCACAGATCGAACCCTGAAACAGCCTCTGGGCTGATCTACGTCAGGGCATGGCTAACTCACAGATCGAACCCTGAAACAACCTCTGGGCTGATCTAAGTCAGGGCACGGCTAACTCACAGATCCAACCCTCAAACAACCTCGGGGCTGATCGAAGTCAGACTCAAGAAAATATTTTCCCATTAAGGATTCTTCAAACTCCTTTCAAGAAATTTTCTAAGAAGAGCATACTTTGTGGTATTTCGAAAAGATTTTTGTTTTGTTTTTGAGAAGAACACTAAAAAAATTTTTTGTCTAGTTCAGGAGTCACCTGACCTCATTAAATTACAAATATGTCAAATGCTTATCTGAGATGCTAAATTCCAAAAAAAAACATTAAACTTTGACAAGAGAATGTCATCTTAAATAAATATTATCAGCAAATTGTTTAGTCAAAGTACATGCTTTGGTTTCTAGAAAACCTTGACTGGATTAAGTAACGTATAGGTTTGAACTTTTTTTAACACGGAAAAAAAGATTTTAAAAATTAGTTTTTTAAATAAAATAATTTATTCCTCTAAGCTTTCAAGTTCACTATAGAAGCCTAATTTAAAGGAAGAAAATGGAAACTGCATTGTATTATCTTGATTTCCTTCAAGTAAGATGAATAAACTTCAAAAGCAAACATACGCCAACTTATAATGAATTCTGTCTGACAGTCAATTCCTAGATTTCTAAGATCTTTCTTTAGTCTAGACTCTTTTCGTCTTGTAAAGGCAATGTTCAGCTTGGAATGCAGTGGAAATTTCTACAAAACTTTTTGATGTATCCTTGGTATCTAAAGAATGACAATTTGAAGTTGATGAATCATGAAGCAAATGCTCTTTTTTACTTTTTTCTTCGTTATTATTGAAGGTAAGTTATAAAACTCTTGTTTATCCGAATATTCTTAGATTTCTAGAAGAAAATATTAATCGGTTCGGTTACGAAATACAATACAATACTTTTTATTCACATTTCTATTAGTGTATACATTTACAGGTTTACATATTTTGCTACATTTTTTTTTTCAGTACAAGTATTTTGAAGGTTTTTTTATTCAAGCAAAAATATAGTTATAATTTTGAAATGTTTAGTATCTAAATGAACCGTTAGGGTTTCTAGTTAGATACTAACATTATGAGTTACATTTTCATGAGCTAGTACACACAACAATAAATATATCGATTTATAAAGAACGAAGAATTTTAAATAAGATTAGGACACAGGCAGCCCAAGCACATTTTCTGCAGTCGGTTGTGATGAATATTTACGGTAATATTTTGTAATATCTAAAATTGGTACTTTTATGAATAAAAATGACTTACCTTGTTAAATGTTTTGATGTCTGGTCGATTTTGAAGCCATTTGGGAGCGTTTTTACGGAGTCATCGTCATTTTGGTTCCCCTTCTAAAGAAATTCCAAACACTCACGGCGACACCGATCTCTACTCGGAGCTCAATAAATCCAAGAAAAAATAAGCTACGGCCATAATTTCACGACAGAATCAAAGTACACATGCCAATGCTTCTCTCCAGTACGCTCAAAGTAGTATTCTTTCTAAAACGTGAATGCTAGAAGATATTTTCTTCCATAATAAATTCACTTCTGACTCTGTAGTTTGGCTTGTGATGGTTAAAACCCTAACGGGGGTAGACAGCGTCCATTTTCGGCAAACAAACCCTAACCTACCAGGGTCCCCTAGTGTCTTTTTGGCTAATGGCTCATTGTTTTCTCTCAACCAATCAAAAATCATGAGGGTACACGTGGAATCATATTCATAAATTCGAATAGTTTTCCCTGAGGACGGCCATAAATTTGCTCGTATTGTTACGAAATTTTTCATATCCATCCCAAGTCTCACTGGAAAAAGATTCTAGTTTTAAATTGGCGTTAGGACAAGCATTTTTATCGATTTTACGTGATTTGCGTTGTTTATCCATAAGAGGACACTGAATTTTGAATGCTAGTGTACAGCTATTTCAAATAACGTTGAATACTGCATACTGCATACTGCATACTGCATACTGCATACTGCATACTGCATACTGCATACTGCATCTTGGATTCTAGATTGCACATCGTGGATTCCAGATTGCACACCTTGCATTCCAGATTGCACACCTTTGATTCCAGATTGCACATCTTGCATTCCAGATTGCACACCTTCATTCCAGATTGCACACCTTGATTCCAGATTGCACATCTTGGATTCTAGATTGCACATCTTAAGGCCCGTTTACACTAGCAACTTTGTCGCGCGACTTGAGCAGCGATTTTATGGCGATTTCACGGCGATGATCGCAGCTATGTCGCCGCCAATTCAAACATGATCGAAATTTAGTGCAACTCGCTGCGATTTGGGTCGCGATAAAATCGCCATTGAAATCGCCGCTCAAGTCGCGCGATAAATTTGCTAGTGTAAACGGGCCTTATGATTCCATATTGTAATATATCAGGCATATGTATGGCCAGCGGTCTTGCTACCGCATGGCATATTAATGAGTTGTTCGGTTAGGCATTCCGCCATGTTGGATTATCGTACAAAATAAAGAAGAGAGTTTACGTTGAATTTCTATACATATGCCATTTATGATTCCAGATACCACGTCGTTGTAGTCCAAATTTCACAAATTCCGGAGCCCAAAATTTCTCACACTTTCGTTTCCAGAGCTCCTCGGTATTATACTTTCGCTCTTTTAAGCTCTTTAACGTGAATATAATACTCTTTAAACTCTGCAGGTTCAGCGAGATACTCAAGCCTAGTAAGACTGGATCAGTACTTATTGAATAGAGTTGTATCGAGCCTGGGTGTGAAGTACGATGTTCTGGACAACCTTCAAACAACTTTGAAGGACAACCCTAAGACATACCGAGCACAGATAACGTTGACAAACAAAGGACGGGACGTCATACCAAAGGGAGACTGGGGACTATACTTCTGCCATATAAGGATGATCGAGGAAGAACATGCCGCGCATGCTCCGAGTGGATACCGCTTACCAGGGGAACACGGATTCAACGTTACGCATATCAATGGATGTCTTTTTAAATTCAGCCCAACTGAAGACTTTAAAGACCTTGATGTTAAAACCTCGATTCGAATTCAATTCAACGCCTCGTTTTGGTGCGTTTCTAGGACTGACGTCATGCCGAACTGGTACATCGCCGCGGAGGGACTGGAAGCTCGTACCATTACAAGCACGGCAGGGGAGGGGTTAGGGTTTGTTGGCTCATTTGATACGTCAAGAAAATGGAAACGGTATCCCAGTGATAAGTATGACCCATATACCGCTGAAAAGAGGTATCGGATGTCCAGGGTAAACGATATGGGGCGACCGGGGAATGTTGTACTGCCGACACCATTAAATATATCGGGATACAACGAATCTCGTACCGCTGATGTGAGGACTGGAGACTGGATAATTGTGGCGCAAAAAGAGCTAGAGAAAGAAGCAAGATTCTTGGCAGGTAAGAAATAGTTATGCAGTACGACATGCCGTAACATTGAAATAGCTTCCCATAAGAATGGTTACCGTATGAGTGAGAAACGTACGGTACTGACTTACAACATGTACACGGTACAACATGCCGTAACATTGAAATGGCTTCCCATAAGAATAATTATCATATGAGTGGGAAACGTACGATACTGACTTACAACATGTACACGGTACGACATGCCGTAACATTGAAAAGGCTTCCCATAAGAATGGTTACCGTATGAGTGGGAAACGTACGGTACTGACTTACAACATGTACACGGTACAACATGCCGTAACATTGAAAAGGCTTCCCATAAGAATGGTTACCGTATGAGTGGGAAGCGTACGGTACTGACTTACAACATGTACACGGTACAACATGCCGTAACATTGAAAAGGCTTCCCATAAGAATGGTTACCGTATGAGTGGGAAACGTACGGTACTGACTTACAACATGTACACGGTACAACATGCCGTAACATTGAAAAGGCTTCCCATAAGAATGGTTACCGTATGAGTGGGAAGCGTACGGTACTGACTTACAACATGTACACGGTACAACATGCCGTAACATTGAAAAGGCTTCCCATAAGAATGGTTACCGTATGAGTGGGAAACGTACGGTACTGACTTACAACATGTACACGGTACAACATGCCGTAACATTGAAAAGGGTTCCCATAAGAATGGTTACCGTATGAGTGGGAAGCGTACGGTACTGACTTACAGCACGTACACGGTACGACGTGCCGTAACATTGAAATGGCTTCCCATAAGAATGGTTACCGTATATGAGTGGGAAGCGTACGGTACTGACTTACAGCACGTACACGGTACAACATGCCGTAACATTGAAATGGCTTCCCATAAGAATGGTTACCGTATGAGTGGGAAGCGTACGGTACTGACTTACAGCACGTACACGGTACGACATGCCGTAACATTGAAATGGCTTCCCATAAGAATGGTTACCGTATGAGTGGGAAGCGTACGGTACTGACTTAAAACATGTACACGGTACAACATGCCGTAACATTGAAATGGCTTCCCATAAGAATGGTTACCGTATGAGTGGGAAGCGTACGGTACAGACTTACAACACGAATAATTACTGACCTTTTCTTCGCCAGGTAAACTTGGCATCAATGAAGTAACGACTCGAGGCAGTCACCGAGTGTTTCGTCTCATCCAGCTCAAACTCGATGACGTCAAATTTGGCGGGAACTTTTCATCCAATCAGGAGGCTTACGAACTGAACGTTGACGCTGGAAAGTCGATCATTACAGTATTAGGGGTGACACCTTCAGGGGTTTTCTGGGGGGTGCAGTCACTATTGAGTATAACTAGGGAGGGTAGAGTCCCACATATTCATATTGTGGACGCCCCAAGGTACGAATTCAGAGGCATGCATCTTGATGTGGCAAGGAATTTCTTTGATAAAGAAACAATTTTCAAGTTAATAAATGTGATGGCAATGTACAAGATGAACAAACTACATCTACACTTGACAGATGATGAAGGATGGAGGCTGGAAATCCCTGGACTCCCAGAACTAACCACGGTAAGTATCCTTCATCCTTTACTTTGGGTGTGTTGTTTTCCCAATTCAAATCACTTGGGAATAAGATTCTTTCTTTAAGTTTTATTATCTATTAGAAGAGGGCGAGAGGTCTAATTGTTTTAGTATAAACCTACTAATCGGTCACATGATTGTTTTTGCCATTATTGTTAACGGCTTTTCATGTCAACGGCATCTCAAATGATGCATGTTTCAGTTCCTTTGTCAGACGTGCTTTGTATAACCGGTTTCAGCTTATCCAAACAGGTTTATCAGGTATTGACTATCTAAAAATACTAACTTGGTTTCAAGGTTGGAGGACGACGCTGCCATGATCCAACAGAAAAAATATGCATTGCATCTCAACTCGGTTCAGGTGCCTTCACCGGAAACTCGGGATCTGGATTCTACACCATGAATGATTATCGAGATATTCTTCAATACGCTGAGGACAGACACGTTCAAATCATTCCTGAGTTCGACATGCCTGGTCATGCACACGCGGCTATCAAATCCATGGATGCTCGTATGGAGAACATGACGAAGCAACGACAACACGATGAAGCAAATAAATACCTTTTATCGGATCCAAACGATCAGTCAA